>CM044431.1:90039989-90050281 GCA_024363595.1 Xenopus borealis
TAAATTGGTTGCTGTTTTCAGGAGATCGAACCCGATTGTGGAACCCAGCTCTGCATTCTATTCTCAGCGGATGATTCCATTGACTTGTATCAAGTCATTCATAAAATGAGGCATAAGAGACGAATGCATTCACAACCCAGATCACGAGGAAGACCGTCTCGCCGTGAGGCAACACGAGAAGTGGGAAGGTTAGAAACGTTCTTTGGACTGATAATTGGCAGTTGTGCTGGAGTAACATGATGGACGCCACAGCACGCATTTTTGGCATTGCATAATGAAGAGCCAAAATCCTCATATCAAGCTGCATGGAGGAGATTGTGGCTTTATTGAGGATTTCATTTTGATCCCGTTTTTGCTCTCCTTTCCTCGCTCCCCCTCCCCCCATCCCTAATTTTTTTTTTCACAAGCTCCACGAATGGTTTCCTGCTTAAGGGAAAATGTACAGTGGAGAGGCGCAGATTTAGAACAGCATAGAATAGGTCTCTGTAAAAAACAAAAATTCAAGGCAGAAAGCTATTCTGAATGTGTAGACAGAATGAAGTTTTGGTATAAACCCATCTTTCAGAAGGAAAGTATGTTAATATTTTTAAAAGCCTTTTCTTTCAGGTAAATCCCTGGATAACCTTTATCAGATATGGGACTTTTATAAAGGATCTATAATGGTGTTGCAGAAGATGCCAACTCCTCTTGAGGAGATAAATCTTAAAAATGTTGCTTTGTTTTCAAGAGGAGCCTTGTTGGGACTATTTCCATATGGCTTCACCATGATGTTTTTAGAAGCATTTTTCAAAAATGTTCTCTATAAAAATACCAGAGTGAATACATCTTGCTGAGCTCCTGAAACCACTTTAGGTTCTGTTCAAAGGGGAGCATGTTGCGCTTGGAGACCCGGCAACAAACCAGAAAGTGGGGCTGTTGCTGTGTCTGTACATCCCTTCCAGAGATGCTGGCAGTGCTGTGGACTATAAAAAAAAAATGTAGTGGATCGACATATTGTTTTTTCCCAGCTTTATGAACTAAACGCCTTACCATATTCCAGGAAAAAAAGGGTGTTATTGTTACAGAATTGGAGAAGGCTTTCAAAGAACTGATGTTTAAAAGCCCTTCAGCCAATCACCCCTTCCCATGTAGGCCAATTACATTGAGATAATTTGTACAGGTTTCTTCTAAAGACTGTGTTAGTTTGATACTGTACAACCTGGTTAAAACATTGGTAGGTAGAGAGTAAACTCCTGAGCCCTTAATTCTGTCATCAAAAAAGGACACCACCGTCTAGGTAGGAGGAAACCTGAGCCCCTTATTTCATTTTTTTTATTCCTTTAAATGGACTGAATACAAAGAAGTAAGCTTAAGAGGTTTCCTTTACACTGTGTATTACAAGTGATTTTTACTCCAGTTTTGCAATGGACTGCAAAATACTTTTAACAGCACTACACCTTCTCAGGTCCGCCTTGTATATGTGCGGCTAACAGCTTAAAATCGTTAGTGGACTACTGTATGAACTGTTGCTATATTTTATACCGGTCGTTAATGCACTCAAAACTACAAGAAAGCGGTATGTTTCCTTTTTAAACCAGCTTTTTTTTTTTTTTTTTTTTTTTTTTTTTTTTTTTGCTAAATGTGCAACTGATTTGCTTCTTGTTCAGTGGGGAAAAAATTAAACCAAGTGTGTGGGAGTGTTAAGATATAAGTTGGTTTTGGGTAAGGTACTTTAAAATGTTTTTTGAACGTTTTTGTTTTTCTGTGAATTATTCTGTGTACCATGGTAAGACGAGTACAAGCATCTTACAGCATTTTCCCCAATTGAATTTTTTTTTCTTTCAATTTAAAGGATCTATCATGGGCTGATTGTATGATTTTTTTTCCCCAAAATCATGTTTTTATCTAATTAAATGTAGTTTTATAAAAATTAATTTAGTCGCTGCATCTTTTGAGTGTTTATTAACTATGGGTGCCTCCTTGAAACCCAGACATTTGAGCATTTCCAAAGCCAAGTTTACTAAATGAGTTAACTGGTAGGTGCTTCCATTCAGCAGAATAGTTGACACAACCATGCCATTTGATTGCCAACATAAACTCCAATGCCCTAGCACATGTAGGAGTTTGTCAGCTGTTCTGGAGAAAGCCGGCAGCAATAAGTCTATCTTCACTCATACACTCTGCCTAACTACCAAACTGGTCGCATGTTCATATCTCTGCAGGCAGCATACATATTTGCAAAAATCTGTTTTGAAGGCACTTGTATGTTTTTAACAGTCATAAAATGCACTACTAATTGATATCTTCTCAAAATACATTTAAAGAGGTATGATCATGATTGTGGTTAAAAGTAAGTGCACATCATCCCCACAAATCTAGATTTCCATTGACTAAATTTGTGGAGTATGTGCAAATAAAATGTTATGCTATATAGCAATTGTACCGGAGCTGCAGATAGACACAATATAAGGATTGCTTGTTATTACTTTCTCCTTTTTTTTTTTAAATTGTGTTGACTGTATCTCGGCAAAATAAGTAGAAGCAATGCAAAGTTTAGGACTGATGTACCATAATTAAGCCAGGCATTAATTCCGCATAGAAGCACATATGGATCTGTTACCTCCATGCAGTGCTAGTCATCTCAGGCTTTAAACTTATTATGTATTACTTGTTATGGTAAAGCCACACAGATCCTAAGAAACCAGAAAAATCTTAAGTCTGTATGAAAAAAATTCCTTTTTACTAAAGTTTTAAACAATTTGCTTAGATATATTTGTTTTAAATCCGTTTTTAGCCTTTTACATGCCATCCACGATAGAGCTTGCATTTTGTTAAGATTCTCAGGCTCCTTGGTTGCTCTTTGAGACCAGTAAACCTAGAGTGGCAGCAACAAGAATACATGGTGTGAAAAGGGGTACACAATGAACTATAAATGACTTGCGTTGCTAGTGTGTCTTTATCCTAACCATTCAGGTTTTTAATATACATGCTTGACTATGATTTTAAAACTTGTAAAATGTTAAAGTTGTACCACTGAGTTAAAGCAGTATAACTTGCCATTAGCTTCAAAGTTGTTGATTGGTAAGAGTTCGTTGCTAACTGTCTACAGATAACTAATCTGGTTTGAAACAGACGTTTTATGATATATATATATATTTTTTTCAAGCCTGGCATTGATCAGCCCTTTTGTAAATATTGAAATTTTTATTGTATTGTGCAACTACCATAAATTGAAACAGACTTCAGTTTAAACGATTGTGCAGACGGAATAGCTTCCAGTATTGCGGATAAGTACCATGGGGTTTTTTTTGTGTATAATTTTAACTTTTGACAAAAGCCTCCAACAGGGTACACGTTAAGTGAGGCTTCTTAAAAAGACATATTCAGCTGGTTCAGCCTTTGAATAGACCCTTTAGCCATTTCTATTTTATATTTGTTGTTCCGTAATACAGAGTAAGTGTGTGTGCCTCAGACTTCCCTTAGAAAGCATGGACTTGATGATCTGCAAGTTTTCTGTTTAATCTGTAACATTTAATTTGTGTAGGCGTCGACCAGAAGAGTATGATATTCATAACAGAAAGAAACCAAGGATTGACTATCCTCCTGAGATCCACCAACGCCCAGGTCAATATCTGTTTTTAAAGTGGAATTCAAGCATAAATTATTAAGCAGGGGTATTTCACTACTGTACTTGTAACAAAGGTTTTTATGCAGTTACTGTTTATTCCAGTATTAAACACAAGTCATTATTAAGCTTAATGAACTACAAGTATGGGATATTTTATCCACAATGCATTGGGCCTAGGTTTTTCCAGGTGACTGTTTTTTTTTGTAATTTGGAGCTCCATACCTTACTATCAATTTAAACAATAAATAAACATAAAAGGAATATTTTGCCAGCAATATGGAATAATTATCTTGGTTTTATTACAGCAAAAAAAGATATTTTAAAAACGTTTTCCCATAGTTCTTCTGAGTTTTCTGGCTTAGGGATTTTCTGATGAGAGATCCCATACTTGTACTACTGTGTGAGGAAATATGATGTTGCTATTTCCAGTGCATGTTCGAAAACCCATGATAAATTTCTGGTTATTATGGCTGCAAAAATAAAATCACTTTATGTACTTTAATAGTTAGGCTTTCCACCACTGCACAGGTTGCCTTTTATTGAGAGCACCATTTGTTTCTTCATATTTTTGCATTATATGTTGTTCATTTTGGTTACCGTGGAAATAATTTCTTTGGCAGAAATGTCTACCCTTAGTGCAGGGGTCCCCAACCTTTTTTGCTCGTGAGCCACATTTAAATTTAAAAAAGATTTGTAGAGCAACACAAGCATGAAAAAAGTCCATGTGGATGTCTAGCCTAGCCTAGAGCTCACTATTTTTTTTAAATGCCCCTTGCCAGCGCAAGCCACCTTCTAATGTTATGAAATGAATAGGATTAGATTGTTTTGATTTTTAAGAGGATCCATCACCAAGAAAGAATACACTTTCTCTTGAGACACAGCTAGCAATGTATAATGCCTCATTGACATTTAAGGGGCACCTGTTGGGGCAAAATTGTACCCCCAACCAAAGGTGCGGGCTGCTAGAGCCCGCATTCCGGTTGGGGGTTTCACTATTTTTTTTTTTTTTAAATTCCCCTCGCCAGCACTAGCGGTCTCGCTCCAGGAGCGAGCAGCCGTCTCCCCATAAGCGCGCGTCTTACTCACGTCACGCGCATGCGCAGAATGAAAAAGCGGTCACAATTCTGGCCACTTTCCATTCTGCTCATGCGCGTGACGTCCGCAAGACCCGCACTTATGGGGAGACGGCCGCTAGTGCTGGCGAGGGGAATTTAAAAAAAAAAATAAATAGTGAAACCCCCAACCGGAATGCGGGCTCTAGCAGCCTGCACGTTTGGTTGGGGGTACAATTTTGCCCCAACAGATGCCCCTTAAATGTCAATGAGGCATTATACATTGCTAGCTGTGTCTCAAGAGAAAGTGTATTCTTTCTTGGTGATGGATCCTCTTAAAAATTAAAACAATCTATTCATTTCATAACATTAGAAGGTGGCATAGGTATGACTATAACTTGTTTTAAGAATGTGGTTTCCTTTGACAAGATGTGGCAAATGATGATACTTTCATATATACAGTACAATGCTTACTTCGTAAAGAAATCTGCCCAGTTAAAATTGTAATTTTTTATATACAGCAATTTCTTATCTGCACTTATCTCTAAGATCACCTTGAATACATTGTATAAGTGCCATGGGTGAGACATTCATCATTGAAGGCGGATATATGCATTGTTTAATAGGTAGTAAGTGAGCAATCTGAGTCTTAATGCAAATGAAGATACATTTTATGTTTTATTTCTATTATTGTTAGTAGTCATTTTTTTTCTAATACATTTAAACAGGTTTTGTCAAGGATCCACGTTACCAAGAAGTAGACAGGTAAAATATTTTGATGTGGTCTGTATTTGCTTGTAATTAAAGTATATATCAAGTTGCTTATTTACTATTCCCTTTTTTGCAGAAGATTCACTGGTGTTCGGAGAGATGTATTTTTAAATGGGGTATGTTAAGATAAAGCACTACCTTGATGCATCTTTTGTTATCTGTGGCTCTTTGCCACTTCAACCTTTCTCCTGTTATTTTTTTCTATACCGGCCTCTTGCCTATTTTTATTGCAAGCCTTTTTGGTAAATATAACAATATTTACACTTTTATACTTTTCTTATTTTAGTCTTACAACGATTATGTAAGGGAATTTCATAATATGGGCCCACCTCCACCATGGCAGGGAATGGTTTGTATATATACATTTATATATATTATTTTAATTTCACTGCATACACACTGCTATGGTCTGTGGTTTGCTTGTTGGGCTTTTGAGCTTTTAACAGTCTATGTCCTTTAAAAGCTTTTTGAAAATGATTTTTGTATTTTAGTTACAACATTTCCCTGGACTTTGGTTCCCTCAGATTTTCCACCTTAGCTAAGGTGTAGCTGACTGTCTCCCTGTGGACCTAGCCCTAGCCAGACAAGCGATCCACCACAAAGGAGTGCATGTTGTAATGTACATGCTTCTTGTTTTGCATGTTGTTGTGCTGATAGACTGATTCATGCCAGCTAGTTGGATTACTGCCCTGAAAACAAACCTGTGCTGAGGGGGCCTCCTCTTCACTCATTTGTGGGCAGACTTCATGGACATAACCTGCATAAAATGGGACATTGTGTCAGATACAGCTCTGACACTTGCCCTTTACGTGCCCTTTAAAATCTCCGTGTTGGGCAGAGTCAAAACAATTTTTTAATGTGACAAAAAAAAGCATGCTCATCACAACCTTTGTTCATTGAACTTATGTTAAACAAGGAATATATTGCCTCTTGAGTATAACATAAAATGTGGCCCTTTTACAAAACGTTGCTGTATGACTCCTTGTGTAGTTTTTGCAACACTAGCAAAGCTAATTTAGCAAGAGCTAACATCATCTGGAGTCAGTGTAAACCAGACTGTCCCACATATCATATTTACCAGTGTACATAGTTTTAAAACCATTCTGTTCATTTTGGATCTATTTGTTGTCTGATTTTTTTTTTTTTTTTTTTTTTTTTTTTTTTTTTTTTTTTTTTTTTTTTTTTTTGAAGCCACAGTATCCAGCTATTGAGCAGGCGCCTCATCATCCTTACTATCAGCATCATGCACCTCCACCTCAAGCTCATCCACAGTTCTCAGGTCATCATCCAGTTCAACATGATGCAAGATATCGGGATAAACGGGTTGTAAGTTCAATTAAGTGCTATAAAATGTTTTTTTACTGATGTAGAGATGTGCTGGTGAGTTTTTAAATACATTTTAGTCATTTATACTAATCTCAAAGGCAAAAGGTTTCCACATTTACTTGAGACTGACAGGTATAGTTCAAAGGTAAATAATTCTGAAGGATTTTACAGATGCTTCATTCAGAAGGGCAAGTAGTGGGTTAGCGTAAGCAAATAGGCTTTTGGTTTTTAGACGCCTATTGCATAATAAACACCCATCTCTGACAGACACACAAAGTAGAATCAAAATTTTAAAAAGTATACTTTTTTCATATTCTAATTGCTAGGACCTAAACTTTTATAGCAGGTTGGTGAGGACAGTTTGACCATGCTTTCTGCACCCCTTGCCAAATTTAATCTTTACATAATTTTGTTTGTGAATAGCAATAAACTGCTACTGCAGGCATCAGCATGTTAAAAAAACATATTTGCAAATGTAATTGCCCAGTTACATATTTCAAGAACACAACATAGAAATAATAAAGAAAGCAGTAATTGTGCCTTATGCAAATGTTCGGACGCTCTTTTACATGTCCAATGAAGAACACTGTTTTTGCAATATGTATTAATAACCATTAGGAGTTGTCAATAGAGCGCTTTATAAAACCTGACACTGTCACTCAACCATGCAACAACTAAACGGCTGAATACAAGTAACAATAATTGATGCTAACAAAGCATGGGACCAATGTAAAAAAGGACTGATATGCTTCCAGCTCGTAATTTCCATTTTAAGATTTTAAGTAATGTCACAGTAAATGGCTGTAAAGTGAAACTGTGGAAGTCAAAGCAAGATCTGCAAAACTAAAAACTTGCAGAGAGAACTGCAAAGGATCTGCCTGTTCCACAGTGCAGCATTGCTTGCACAAACGTGATCTTGCACAGAAGTCATCTGCAGAAAGAATTACCTGCAACCTCCTCTCAAATGCCAACATCTGAAGTATGCAAAATAGCATCTAGACAAGACAGGAGACTTTAGAAGCAAGTTTTTGAACACCAAATATTTGATTGGGGGAAAAGGAGCAGCATTTGATAAAAGGAAAATGAGGGTAGATGTATTATATTTTGGCATTTAGAGCATATTTTGAATAGAATGTGAAACAGACAGCCAAGAAGTTGCATAAGAAATTGGGATGGCTCCTACAAGACAATGATAATCAGCACATCAAAACGCCACCATGAGTTACTCCAAGAAAAGCAGAACTAAAGGTTCTGAAATGGCCCTCAACGTACCCTAGCTTAAAAATTATTGAAAAGCTGTGGGTGGCGTAATTTTGGGGGAACAGGGTTTTTCCCTTCTATAGTAATGCGACTGCTCTGGGTAGATCTTAAACATGCAGTTGGCCCAAGAAGATCTTGGAATTAGAATTGGTCTCCATGGAGCTAAAATAGCTGCAAGAATTAAGCTTTATCTGGATGCAAAAGATTTGTACAAGCTGTGGTCAGTGCCAAAGGGGGTAGTACTAAATACTAACTGACACAAGTGTCCATACCAAAATTAATATTTATTGTTTTGTGATGCAACTGTGTTAATATTTCATGTGGCAAGAAGTACCCAAACTTATGCATTCAACTGTATGCCCAATTCGGTCTGAGTTTCAACCATCCTGTAGTCGTGTTTTAAAATTATATCTGCCAATGCTCTGTTGGCTGGGTGCATAGTACTGTGGTAGATGCAAAAGTGAGTAGGAACATTTCCTAGATGATATGCAAGTGTATTTCCAAGTTAAGTTTGCATGTCATGTGAAAAACTAAAAGCAGATGCAGTTTGCAGGTACTGCATTACAGAAGCTCTACTTCTTAATGTTTTTTGAGCATTTGTATACTACTTGTGGATATGCTAATTTTTTTTTCCCTCCAAATAAAAGCATGACTATGACATGAGAGTGGATGATTTCCTTCGACGAACGCAAGCTGTGGTGAGTGGAAGAAGAAGCCGACCCAGAGAGCGTGAAAGAGAGCGAGAACGGGAACGTCCCAGAGACAACAGACGGGACAGAGGCCGTGATCGTGATAGAGATCGTGAGAGAGAGAGGATGCGTGATAGGGACAAAGGGGACCGAGGAGATAGGGGCAGATACAGGAGATAATTTCCTAGCCAGCACTGGTTATGTCCTTGATGAACTTAAGCTTCATATTCTCTCCTTATGCGTTTACAAAATATTGACATTTCTGTTCAATCTGTTAAAAGCTTAAAGAGAATACTGCTCATTTTATATCATTTGATCCTCTGCTGTGCACGTGCATATGAACTGGAGAAATATTTAAATGGCCAAAAAAATGCAAATAAAAAATCCCTTACAAGTGCAAAGAAAGTCTAAACAGTCTTTGGTTAAGTGTTTATCTTCCAGGTATTTCATACCAGCGTTTTTGTTACGCCACAGGCCATATCCTGTATACCCTCTATCCTGGTTTCAAAATTGGTTTGTCATTAACTGCCTTCACAGATTTCCCTTTTACATTGTAGTTAGTGAGGATTCTGTGATTACAATGCTGCTATGAAGTATGCAAATTCTGAAGTATCGGCTGATTAACATATTGTAGACCCAATTCTCTCCTTTTAGCCAAGATTTTTAAACACTTGTTTCTCTAAAAATTTGAATCTCTTCACGTGTCGCTGACTTGTAAAGAATGAAAATAACCTATATACTAGAAAAAATATTTTGACCATGTTTCCATGTTTTCTCCTCCTATCATTTTGTACCTGGCTGATAACAATGTAATTTAATTTACTGCAGTGGTTTTTTTTTAAAGCCATATGCTAGCAGTTAAGGTATTTCCTCTGCTACAAATGCACCTCTTATTTTGTGTAGTCTTGTACCATTATGCGTTATTTTGTGCAGTTTTATAATAAAAGCCACTGTGAAATTATTAATGCATTGTATTTTTATAACTCCATGTTAGACATCTGCCTATTAATGGAAAGTGTGTAGTCAGCTTATGTCTGAAATAGTAAGCAGTTAAGACTGAAATAAAAGATTCACCTTTTAAGAAGTCGAAAGCTAGAGAGACTGAAAATTAGTGTTAGGTTCCAAGAATGTTTAGCGCAGCAAAGAGTTTATGTAAAATCTTGTTCAAGATGTAATAAATATTCTACTGGCCAGGTTATCTGAATAGAAATGGATCCACCACAATGACCAGGTGCAGTTATTAGCAAACAAGCACTGGTTAGGGGTATTGGGGTCAATAAATGTAAGCACTTAATTGTGCCTAAAATTTTGGCATGCCCCAGTGATTTTTGTTCTCCTTTAAGTAGATCTATATTTTCTGTTTTGTGAATCATGCGTATTCTAAACAAAAGTGGTTTGCCGCAACTTTTTTTTTAATTAGGTCACACCTAAATATTATTATTATTATTATTATGTATAGCTATAGCGCCAAAATATTTTGTAGCGCTGAAAATAAATATAGTAGTAATTGACTAAGAATCAGATGTGTGGGGGGCGTGGCTTGGTGCGCAATGTGAACAGACGCAGAAAGGTGTAGCTCCGTAGCTC
>CM044431.1:90053565-90087981 GCA_024363595.1 Xenopus borealis
TATGCTGTCACTATGTTCCTTGTACTGTACTACTGTATATTGGAAATGATATTCGTTTTGTTGTACACTGTATTACCATGTCTACAATGTTCAATAAACTTACCTGAACAAAAAAAGAATCAGATGTGTGGGGGGGGGACTTGATTAGGAGGTATCTGTGCATCTAGATAAGGGGGTACATATGTGGGATGCACTGAATCCATTTTTTAGAAGTATTTTGATTTGGCTGATCTGTATCCTTACAATCACATCATTTCTCGTTTCATGAAGGAGGAAATTGTGAATGCAAGCTGTTCATTTTAAAACTTCCTTGCATTTGGTTGAATCCCAAAGTAGTGAATTCTATGAATCCCTAATTTACATGACATTTTTCCAATAATTAGAGGGCATGGTCTTCCATAAAGACCTATGCCAACATGAGCAGTAGTCTTTGTCACCAAGAGATTAAAATTTTAGCCAACTGGAATTCCTGAAAATATCCTTGTCTGCAAGTTTTAAATTTAAGAAAAGGTGATGGAGTCCAACATTGTTAGAATAAAATTTTGGTTCAAAGTTGCTTGTCATAAATTGACTTTTGACTATTTTAAGGGGGGTTATTTATCAAATCTCAAGTTGGTGAAGTTTTTTATATGTCTAATAAACTCACAACTTGAATGTTTTCTAATTTATGAAAAAAACTTGTAAAAAACTTTAATCCGTCCAATCGAAAACCACCAAAAATACCCGAACATCAGGAAGGTTACAAACATCTTCAAATGGTTCAATAATTGCCATTCAAGCTATTTCCAGCTTCGGAGTATAATGAATCTCAAAAAAAGAATTTTTAACTGAAATTCAAGGGAAAAATACAGCTGTTCTGGAACAGTTTGTGGTCAGGTTCAGGGAGTTGCAAGGGAAAAGGCAGCTGTTTTGGAATGTTTTATGATCAGGTGCAAGGCGTTGCAAGGGAAAAATGCAGCTGTTCTGGGACAGTTTGTGGTCAGGTTCAGGGAGTTGCAAGGGAAAAGGCAGCTGTTTTGGAATGTTTTATGATCGGGTGCAAGGAGTTGCAAGGGAAAAATGCAGCTGTTCTGGGACAGTTTGTGGTCAGGTGCAGAGATTTGCAAGGCAAAAGGCAGCTTTTCTAGAACAGTTTATCAGGTACAGGGAGTTGTAAGGGAAACTGCAGCTGTCCTGAAACAGTTTGTCAGGTGCAGGTAGTTGTGGAAATAAATGCAGCTGATGTTCTAGAATTATATAAAACATATAATAATAAATGCAAGTTGTTACAACGAATAAAGCAGAAAGTGACGAGAAATAGGGGGGACAAGCAGAGAAGGAAGTGACAGACACGATCAGTGCAGGGAGAAAGTGTTACACGAATAAAGCAGATAAGCGGTGAAATGAACAGAGAGATAGATCAAGGAGTAGGGGAGGGAGGGGGAAATGAGCAGAGCATGGAGTTATAGGGAGAGGGAGTAAAAGAAACAGCAGAGAGTCACAAGAAATGGCAATGGAGGGAGGGAAGAATTAACAGAGAATGAGAGAAACAAGAAGGGAAAGGAGAAGAGAAGCCATCAGTTAAGGTGACCCAATTTGTAGAAGGAATGGAAGGAAGGACTGGGTGTGATATAACAAATAGTACTGCCGACCTCTGCACAACCACAAGCTACATACTTTTCAAGACAGGGAACTTCCCAAAGTGGCAGGCTGAACAGTTTTCAGGCTAATATGGACATATTTGACCCAAAAGGTATTAAAATAAAAAATAATTCCTTCTATTTTACATGGTTTCTGCATTGTAGAAATATATGCTATATAACCCCTTTAAAGGACAAGGAAAGTCTAAAATAGAATAAGGCTAGAAATGCTGTATTTTGTATACTAAACATAAACATGAACTTACTGCACCACAAGCCTAATCAAACAAATGATTTATGCTTTCAAAGTTGGGTACAGGCTGTCATCTTGTAACTTTGTTATACATCTTTGCAAAAAACAAGGCTGCGTGAGTTCTGCATGGCTGGTAAGTAAGGCAGGGGCTTCCCCTGCTGTTCATAAGTATGATTGTTTCCCTGCTAGAAGTTAGGGACCGTCTGACAATTCCTATCCACAGCAGTAAATAGGGTTGCCACCTTTTCAGGAAAAAAATACCGGCCTTCCAATATATTTATATTTTTCTCCTATTGATAACATTGGGATCAACCACCATTTATACCGGCCAGGCCGGTAAAATACTGGCCAGGTGGCAACCCTAGCAGTAAATGAAGGGAGAATTTCACTGAATACAGTCAGGTTTCTTATAAAAATGGTACACATTTTTTAATGTAAGTATATTGGAGGTAGATTTCTTTTTCATTAAATTATGGGATTTTATTATTTATTTGCCTTTCCTTGCCTTTTAAATCATTTAAAATGAAGATAAACCTGCTTTTTGGGCATCCACCCAAGTTTAATTACTAGCCTGCACCATAATGAATATATGCAATAACATCTGTGAAGGTGTAACAGAAGTTTAAAAATGTGGGCCTATAAACAAAAATCTAATCATAGTGTTGCAATTAAAATCTCCACAATCAATGTTTATTAAAATCATGAGCTGCAATAAAGAAGTTTGAGGTACAACTTTGGGTGGTGGCCTGTTTTTCAGAAATGATAGGAAAAGCAACATTTGTTCCATAAGTATCCTGGCATCAAGTAAAAATATTTTAACAGTGATCTGTAAAGGATTCAGCAGGTATGTGAGGTATAGTTTATATTCACTTAAAATTACTACCAATATGCTGTGCTGCAGATTGGAAATTTTTTTCTTACTGCATCTTCTCCTTTCTGGTTTTACAGCATTTTTTATAGCAACATGTGAGGAATTTAATTGTGATGTAGAAAAACACTAGCAGGCAAATCAAAAGGAATCCTATGACATCCAGGCAATGGTACTGGTACCATGTCAGTTCATGGGAGGCAGGTCTCAAGTGCTTGGCTCCTTTGTGACGTATGACATACTCTATCCAAAAGACGGCTCTGTCTAGCGGCTTAACAGGTTGGTCGTGATGGATGTGTGATAACCTCATTGCATTTTCTTTATATCTACAGCATATTGAAGGCATTAGTGTTATTACATATACTGTTCAATTGTACTAATTTAAACATAACTTACAGCTTTTATACTTTACTGTATGACAGCACATACAAATATAAAGTTCAATATGCAAAAAGAAAAATTAGAAGACCTGTATTTCTTTTCCTTGAAAAGATAGCATGTGGGCCTCATAGGAGTCTGCATGAATTTGGAGTTCTCAGTAGGGAATAGGACAGACCAAGCATTTCAAGTGATATGTGGTACCTACATACCTGTCACAAGGATATCTTGGTTTCTTTCTGCTCCTTCCTGCATTTTCTGTCAGCACTCCTGCATCATCTACCTTAACATTACATCGTAGGTGTGAATGTATGCAGGAAGGCTCACCGAATAAAGGAGAGCTGACCAGGAAGGTAGAAGTACAGAGCCCTAAAAGATGGTCAAGATTACAGATAGGGTTGCCACCTGGCCGGTATTTTACCGCCCTGGCCGGTATTTTTGATGGCTGATCCCAATGTTATTAATAGGAAAAAAAGAGAAATATATAGGGAGGCCGGTATTTTTTTCAGGAAAAGGTGTCAACCCTAATTACAGAGAGGAAGCAAAAACAATGACAGTCTGTGGAGAGGGTTCATTTAAAACTGTAGGTATACTCAATACTTAAAAATATACTTAAAAGTGCATGCAGGACATGGTTCTTGCATAAATAAAAAGGAAGCAACATCATAACTGTAAATGCTTGCCAAATATAAGCCAATCTCTGTGTGTTCAATTTTTGTCTATATCGGCTCTTGGCAAGAATCTGAAGAATTACTCATGGATTTCAAGCAATAGTGAAGCAGTGATCAGAAAAAAATAGGAGCACAATTGTAAAGTGTGGGAGTGCTGACTAGTAATAAATGACAGTGGAATGAGAGCATTATCAGGTAAGCAAAATAAAAGACTACACTGGAAATCAGAAATAAACTATCTGTACCAGAAAGATAGTTTACAGGCCTCTGCTCAGTAAGTTCTGGAATCGGCCATGTGGAAAGGAAGCACAACTTGTGGTGCCCTGTTCTCAGCCCTGGTTGATAACCGTACCGTGACCACAGCCATACCCATACCAAGAGAGGAAGTGGAACCCCATATAGGGGGAACCTAGAGTTTACATATTGTGAGCTCCATGTTTATTAAAATCATGGAGCTCACAATATAAATTTACTCAAATATATCTATCATCCCAGAATCCATAGCTGTTGTACCAACGCTATAAAAAAAACTGGTTATGGATTCAATGCCACATTAGCTTTCAAATCATGGAGCTCACAATATAAATTTACTCAAATATATCTATCATCCCAGAATCCATAGCTGTTGTACCAACGCTATAAAAAAACTGGTTATGGATTCAATGCCACATTAGCTTTCAAAAGAATCCAGCCTTAACTAGATGTGGCCCTTGGTTTATCAGATGGGAATATCTGGGCAGGGGCAAGTCACACAATTAAGAGGCAATAATGGAAATGATGGCACTGTAGTGAACTTTGACTGAGCGAAAGAAACCAATTTGGATTTAAAAGAGAAAAATCTTACGTGGAATTGTTGATTACTGTGTTAACTGCGTTTAGCAAGTCCTGGCTTCCCATTTTGTTGAAGTCAAGCATTATTGCCATGCCTTTGGATTTCATATGAACAATGTTATCAGGCTGGTCAGCAAACAGAGGAATGCCAACAATAGGGACACCATGATAAATTGCTTCATATATGCCATTTGTGCCTCCGTGAGTTATGAAAGCTTTTGTTTTGGGGTGGCCTGATAGAAAAATACAGAACAAAACACATTAACTTAATTGAATTAATTTAATTTTCTAATATCTGTGGCAATATTATTCTGGCTTAAGAAGTTAAAAATTAATCTTTAAAAGCGTAATTGAAAGGTTAATTTCAAGCAACACACATTTGCTTTGAACGCCAACCACAAAGAGAGGTCTCTAGGCTGCTTGTGGTTCAGCAAGAGATTTTCAATTGCCAAACGTGGTATCTCAGGAGACGGGGCCACTACAGTTGGACAGCACTGGTTCACTGTGATTCACCATATACTTGGCAGACTACTGAATAAATCTTTATAGTTCACATTGCTCACATTCAACTAGACTCAGAACTCCAAACTAAATAATTATACCCTTTTGCATTAAGGGATACTGCATATTTTGAAACCCCTATAACTGTACTGAAAGTAGCTCTGACAATTGTTTCTCTCCCTGCCAGAAACTTAAGGCACTGACAGTCTCCCCACAGTATGGTATAACCACTATGAAGGCCTACTAACTCAACAACTTCATAATGACAATTTCAAACATAGAAAAAAAAACTTGTCACCTCTCCTTCTATGAAGCTCTAATAGCCAATTTATAAAGCTGGAAAAAAAAAACTCGGTTATGGAACTCTTACCGACTAATATATCCATTTAATTAAATTGCTTGCAACTAGACTAGTGAAAAGCTTAGCCTTCCATTCAGAATTCAGACAGTTCTCAGGCTTAACCATACTCTAAACCACTGATGTTTCCAATAACTTACCTAATGAGCCAATTAAAACAAGCTGTGACCTAAAGGTCTCCATAGACGCAAATTAATAGCCAATTTCAGTACAATCCAACCAATCCGTCAAATTATCATGAGGTTAGTGGGAATCAAAATCTATCTGTTGTGCAATTGTTTGCAGGGCCAAGCAGGCAGCTCCTCGCAGTTTTCCTGGCTTAAACTAGACAATATCACTTCAAATGGTCTTAGTTGATGGACAAATCGTACATTTAAACAATCGTTTCAAGATAAGCTTGGTCTTACTATAACGAACAGACTTTTAAAAGTCCTTATATCTATGGCCAGCTTTAGATGTGTGAGTTCAAATACTGGGGCATATTGGTACCAATAGATCTAGGGATGCACCGAATCCACTATTTTGGATTAGGCCGAACCCCCGAATCCTTCAAGAAAGATTCTGGCAAATACCGAACCGAATCCGAACCCTAATTTGCATATGCAAATTAGGAGTTGGAAGGGGAAAACATTTTTTACTTCCTTGTTTTGTGACAAAAAGTCATGCAGTTTCCCTCCCCACCCCTAATTTGCATATGCATATGCCTGAAAAAGGCTTAATCCCGAACTGAATCCTGGTTTTGGCGCATCCCTAAAGAGATCACAAACTTAATATCGTCTCATATTTTGACTTTACCCTTCTAAACAGACCTGGTCAAACCTGCCATTTTTATATTTCTCCACATTTTTCAATACCTTTCTAAACTAACAAATTTTCATCCCCCTAAAAGCTAATAATTTAATAATGTCCTTCATTTAGGTTATTAAGGGCATGGACACACATGCAGCTCTTTATCTCAGTTTTAAAAAAAGCTAAATAAGCTAAATTGCCATTGCCTAAACTTGAAACCACTAAGTGTATTTGAGCAGCGGTTGGACCATGCGGCAAACGTTGCAGAATAATGTTTGTCAATACCTTAAGGCAGGGGTCCCCAACCTTTTTTGCTCGTGAGCCACATTTAAATTTAAAAAAAGAGTTGGAGAGCAACACAAGCATGAAAAAGTCCATGCGGATGTCAAATAAGAGCTCTGATTGGCTTTTTGGTAACCCCTATATGGACTGGCAGCCTACAGGAGAGAATGTTTGGCAGGACATCTATTTTTTATGCAACCAAAACTTGCCTCTAAGCCTGGAATTCAAAAATAAGCACCTGCTTTGAGGCCACTGGGAGCAACATCCAAGGGGTTGGAGAGCAACATGTTGCTCGCGAGCTACTGGTTGGGGATCACTGCCTTAAGGCTTCCCCTCCTATCATGGAAAACCCTAACAAATCCCTAAAAAAAAGTGTTACAGCTTAGAGAGATATGCCTATTACAGCTAGAAATACTTCCTTTTCATAAAAGTGTGTTAATAAGGACAGCGCTATTTCATGCAAAGAAGATAATTCAATGGTGAATATTCAAGCCTGCTCTACTAAAGAGGCAGTATACCCCCCTTTTCAACATAAGTGCAATAAATGGCGCTTGAAGATACTATTTATCTATTGTTTTCATTAAGAAATATCTAAGGTTTTTGTTCTCTTGCTTTACATCTCAGTCCCAATAATCAAAGTCAAAACAATTCAGCAGTCTCTGTATAGGTTAACTTCTCACTTCCCACAGCTACAGCCAGTTAGAATGTAAGATAAGTAGCAGCTCATTATGCAGAGGGATTCACAGTGGACTGCTTATTTGTAGTGACATTGCTCATTAGGACTAGTAAGTAGCAATTGATTTCAGTTTCATTGTGCCCTGTTAAAGGACCAGTAACAAAAATGTTTTTAAAAAAATTTGTTAGTATGCATTTAAAAAAAAAAAAAAAAACCACCAAGACAAATTAGATTTTAAAATCGCAAAGCCTTTATTAAGAAATAACTTACCGAAACTCAGCTTTTGCTCATCTTCATAAAAGGCGACAGGGCGAGGATCCATCATGTGGTACTCGATTTCTCCTCCCTGGTTACCTCCTATAAGGCAGGCAGGGAAGAGAAACGATGGATCGCCTTTTCTGGAGAGAAGTGGTGTTTTGGTAATTTATTTCTTAATAAAGTCTTTGCGATTTTAAAGTCTAATTTGTTTTGATGGGTTTTTTTTTATGTATGCTAATTACATTTTTTTAAAAATTGATGTTACTGGTCCTTTAAGTACTAGAAAAAAACAAAAAATATATTTCTTAATTAAAGCAATAGGCAAAAAGTATGTTGTTTGTAATTCTATTCATTAATGTAATGTTGAAAAAGGAGATATAACATCCCTTTAAAGCATGGAAATCATAGGTTAATAAATGCTGGACCCCAATAAAAAAAAGAAGCCTTACCTAGGAGATCATTCTGTGGTATCCAGTCATACATTATTGTGTTTTCCCCTAATGCATCTGGTTTATTGCCACTGTATCGCCATATCACCTATAATTAACAAGGAGTTTTAAAGGGGTTGTTCACCTTCCAACACTTTTTTCAATTCAGTTGTTTTCAGATCGTTCAATTACATAGTTCAATAAATACTTTTTTTCAATTACTTTCTATTTTACATCTGTGTCTGTTTGTGTCTGTTTTATAATACTGAAGTTTGAAATTAAAATTTTCACCTTAGTATGTCCTTCTTGCAGTTGCTGCATTTCTTATCTTTGGCCCTGCTGAGCAGAATCTCTAAGTTTCATTAAAGGAGAAGGAAGGGTTAAAACTAAGTAAGCTTTATCAGAAATGCCTGTATAAATACACCACTAAACCCTCAAAGTAATGCTGCTCTGAGTCCTCTGTCAGAAGAAACACTGCATTTCTTTCCTTTTATTGTTTAGACATGTTTGGATTCTAGCGGGGAACCTTTTGCCGGCAATGTTACACGGCAGCACCCTTCGCTAACCCGAAGCTCCCCTCGCAACGCCGCTGCCGACGCTGGAGAGGCAGAGGCAATACACGCTGCAGCTCAAACACGCCGGAGCTAACACGCTGCTCGGCGCACACTAACTTGCGGCTCGAGACTAATCCAAGCCGAGGACACACACGGAACTCAAGCGATACAAGGTAGCGATAACCCAATCAGAAGTAGCAAGGTAACACTCGATAGCTACAATTCACACTCAAACAAGATATTTAGTAGCAACTTGTGTGCTTATTTAACCAATTGTACTGGCAACTGGCCCATGTAAGCAAGGCTATTTAAAGCCTCCCCCTACTGCTGATTGGCCAGTTGCAAAACCCATTAACTCCCGCACTGCTGGATGATGATTCCTAACAAGACATGGGCTTCTGTATCGGATTTCCAGCCTTCAGCTTAAAGAGGACCTGTCACCTTGAGACATGAGTAAAATATTTATTTTCCATCCTTAGTTAAACCCTTTAGTCAGCTGTTTTTGTCTATATCTGAAACGGATTAGATTACATCCTACATGTAAAAAGGGCTTCATAGGCGCTGCCATGTTTAAACACCCCTTTGTTTTCCGTGTGTGGGCTGTGCCAAACTGCCAAATCTCATTCATGCTTAGTCAGAGTATACTCTATGATAGACAAGCTCTATATAACTCATGTCACACCAGGACTTGATATTCTATTAAAATTATTTGAAACACCTTCTATTGTTCTATTCAGATTGTGTGGGCTACTCCAGCCACTAACAACTGCACAAACTGGTGATATCGTGAGAGGAGTCTGCAGTACTGATTCTACCCATGATACTTTGCTCTCCTGACTTTCTGGAAAGTCAGGGCTTCAGTTAGTGTCTCATGCACATTTTCAAAGTAGTTATAAATTGAGAATTAGTGAGATTTGAGCATAATAAATAGGGGTATGTGGTTTGTTTTAAACGTTTTATTTCCTTCCTAGTGTTAACTCAATCATGACAGGTTTCCTTTAAACCTATTTGTGCACATGCTCAGTTTGCTCCTCTCCCAACTGTAATCTGAGCTATGAGTGAGCAGGGCAAGGTAGGAAGTGATGTCACACCAAGCTAATATGTCAGCTGTATCCTAAACATACAGAGAGGCTTCTAGAGCTGTTTACTCAGGTATGGTAAAGCATTCTACAGAATAAATATAGAGTTCTAGCTTGTACGATTATGGCTAATCTATTGGTAATAAACTGCTTCAGTCGCTTTCCGTCTTCTTTAAAGGCAGTCATAATGAATGCAATAGTTGCTAATATTCCACAGATGCTCTTGAGAAATGTATCAACTAATGTAGCAAACTGTAATAGTTCAGAAACAGAGCCTGGATTACTGAGCTGCCAGACTGAAACACCATAAACAGGAACATAAACTTTAAACTTAAATTTTGGAAAAAAAAACAATAATAAATACAAATGAAAAGAAATGGAAAAAAGTCTTTGTTTCTGGGGAACAATTTGAAAACAAATGAACTAAAAAAAAAGTCTTATTTATTAATTTAAAAGCTTTGGTCTCATTACTGAATATGCTAATAAAATGAATGGACATAAGCTTAACCAGTTGGGGTTTTCTAAAACGCTATCTGAAATTCCATTAATAAATATAAATGTTGTTTTTACAGACCCTTGATTTTACAGATCAAAACGAAACCTTCATACTCTAATGAACCAACTCCCAATGTCCTTAGGCTGACACTGTAACGCAACCCCTCTCCTACCATGTACCATCGGAAATTGATGGATGCTAGTACTTAAAAGTCCCTCTGCCTTGAAGTTGGATTCTGGCTCTGATGTTAGACATCCAGTCACTCCAACCTTTACAGATTACATTTGTGGCTAACTATATTAAAAACATTTTTTATTTTGCACTGCCAAGTTTTTATTTTTATATTGAACAATTCCTTTAAAAAATCAGAATTGGAAAATGGTTTGTTAGAGTATCATGGCTTCCTTTGAATCTGTGAAATCAGGTATGTCTGTAAAAAAAAACTATTATATTTATTTCTGGAAGATCAGATAGTATTTGTGCGCCTTTTCTACATATGCCCAACTTAAGAGTTCATGTAAAAAAAGGGAGCGGTATATTTTCCCTTTAAAAATTCTACATTTTATAGTAGCAGGTATAGAAAGCAACAGATATGCTGTCCTTTAGCAGGAAGAATTCGGCTATGGTTTTGATTTAGAAGCCATGTTAATACATCTAAATTTAGAATTATATGGGAAACCAGGAGCTATAAAAGGTCTGTCAACCTGGGGATTGACATCAAAGTGCTTACCCACCCTTTCACCAATATAATAAATAGATTGACTTTTTTGAAAAAAAAATGCTACAGCTAAGCAGTGTTTTGTTTTACAGGTGTGGGATCTGTTATTAAAAAAAATTTTAAATTTTGTTTTTCTGTAATAATAAACAGCAACTAGTATTTGATTCCAGGTAATATATAAATAATCCTTACTGGAGGCAAAACAGTCCTATTGTGTTTAATTCATGTTTTTATTATTTTTTAGCAGAGATCCAAATCACAGAAAGAACCCTTATCCGGAAAACCCCAGGTTTCCAGGATTCTGGATAAAAGGTCCCATACCTGTAATCTAATGCGATTTGGAAGTAGAGGAGTTATATGATAGTTCTGGCCGGTGGGAATGGCAGAACAATTAGTCCAATCGCAGTCTCCAGAAGTTACAAGGACATGACTTTTTACCGAAAAAACTGTTTGATTTTATAAGATGAATTTGGGATGAAAATTTACAATTGGTCAAGTTCTGTTAATCAATTATTAGCTGAGATCCTTTCTCCGCCAAAATGTCTGGTCTGGTGTTAGTTATTTCTTGGTATAATGGTTCGGTCAAGGTACCATGCCTACCTATCCAATGGCTGTGGGCCAGTGGATTTGAAGAAGTCAAAGATGAATAGGAATTGTCTTAGTTCTGCTTACACATATATTAGTGTTAAATATAGTCATTCTAACCTTCCTCTCCCTGGCAGTTACATAAATTTGTTAGTTAGAACACATTTCTGGCACATCCTTCCACCCACTGTATAAATGAGAATAAATTAAAGCCTATTTCTATTTTAAACTGGGTGTGTTTCACCTTTATCTTGCTTCCTCTACAGCATACTGTATGAAACGACCTTTAACCCTGCAGCTACACTGAAACTATGAGCTTCCTTTCATTGCCTTGGTGTAAGATTTTCTGCAAGAATATCAGAAATTGCATCATACATAATTAGCTGTCTTCTTATTTCATTGTTACCTTCTGTGGCAGTTGGCTTAGTGCAGCAGCAATGACATTAGTTCTCTCATCAGTCAAGTTTTTAATCATAGAGCCCATGGAAAACACTACGATGCCATGCTCTCCTGAGCTTTGGACCACTTTTTCCATTTCCTTTGAAAGGAAGCAAATAAAATCACCAATTATTCACCTGTTTGTCAAATTTAAAAATATTTTAAAAAACATTTCAGTATTTTTTTCAAGCTAAGTTGCTGTGACAAGAGAGAAGGGGGCCAGGAATGAAGGCTGGATTGGGGTTGCTTTCTGGGGCAGAAAGGCTTTAAATAGACATGTGAGATCTGTGGCAGGGATTTAACTACAGAGGATGCAGACCCTACGGCTGCAAGGGAACCATGGAGGTATAGGGGCCCCATGAGGACCTAATTCATATACAATTTCAATAAATATGAGTGAAACAGGTCAACATTTATAGGTATTTTGATGGCCTTAAAAATAATCTGCTGCGGGGCCCAGTAATATCTAATTACGTCACCGATCAGTGGCCCTACAGCTGTTGCCCTACCCTAAAACCCTGTTAAGCTATATATGCTTTAGTAAAATTTTGTATAAAATTAGCACACAATTGTATTTGAAGGCTCTGCTCTGAGTTTAGTAAAAATTTGTACAAAACTAGCACATATTTAGCATGTTGTAGCCATCAAATAGCATGTAACCCTTACCCACCCTTAGGTATACGTGCCCCAGTTTCTAATGTAACAGTGGTGAAGAGATATGCAGTCATTTCAGACGTCCTGGGTTCTGCAATAGCCCATTAATAAATAAAGGACATTTTAATGAATTATGTCATAAGAATGCTGCCCATTCTTTCATATGGGCTTGATGCTGATAAAGGAAATAGCATTTTGGGAAATGTTTGCTGGGAACACACAAAGAGCCACACCACACGTTTCAGGGAAATCTGCAATATTAAACTTTGTTGACAAAAAAATTTAAAGGAGAAGGAAAGGCAGTATTTATGTGTTTTTTGCAATCACCAAGTGATTGTATTTAAATACCTGAAACCCCGGGCCGGTGCTTCTATCATCAGAAAACAGTTGGGGTGTTCTTCCAGTGAGCACCGTGGAGCGATCGGCTTCCCCCTACTTTCTTTTCAGGGGTGCGCACTCACAGTAGTGTGAAAAGCTGAACTTTAACAAAGAAGTTGGCTATTTTCATTCTACTGTGCATCCTTCTTCCCTGGGAAATTTGAAGAAAGAAGAAGAAGGAAGCCAATCACTCCATGGTGCTCACTGGAAGAATCCCAAGACCGGTGCAGTTTGATAGGAGCACTGACCCAGGTAAGTATATACATAATCACTTGGGGTGCCTAATTTTTGGCACTCCTATGTAACTATGTAATAGTCCAGTCTCAAAAACGTTATATTGAACTGGGAACTTAGATTAAAATTTAAAACTAACATGTCTGTGTCTATTGACAGTAGTATAATCCTTTAGAAACATTCACTCTGCTTTTCACTAAACATCCCAGCAATATTCCAGTTTGACCTCACAGGTAATAAGTGAATTTGAGGGACCACACTCAAATGTTTAATCATACCTCAGTAAACTGGGAACAGAGACCTTTAAGTAATAAGGGGTGTTTTTTTTTAACACTACACATAGTCCTACAGCATGAGAAAATTCCTACACTATATTTACATTTAGTAATTCCTACATTATAGTTACAGTTATGGCATCCGTTATCCGGAAACATTTTATCCAGAAAGCTCCAAATTACAGAAAGGCCATCTCCTATTGACTACATTTTATCCAAATAATCGAATTTTTTTTCTTTTAAATGTTATAATTAAATAGCACCATCTACTTGATCTAAACTAAGATATAATTACTACTTATTGGAAGCAAAACTAGCCTATTGGGTTTATTTAATGTTTTAATGATTTTCTATTAGACTTAAGGTATGAAGATTCAAATTACTGTGAGATCCATTATCTGGATACCCCAGGTCCCGAGCATTCTGGATAACAGGTCACATACATGTACTAAGTGTACTACATCCTTTACTTACAGTCCCTGGTTTTTTAAATGTTGGGAGGAAGAGTGAGCTAGTATTTGTGTATGTGCTTTTTCACTTTTTTTAAAGAAAGTGCTAAATACATTTAATTAAGAATTCATTTCAGAATAATTACAATAATTATATAATACAGGCAAAAATATAATTATCCTGAAGCTGGAATGCTGGGTAACCATTTTGAAATATGTTTATATAACATTTTCACTTGCATGCCACCCCATCTTGGTAAATGTATTTTAATTTTTCCCAGAGCATGCCCATCATTGTATATTGTTGAAGTTGATGCCTGATGAAGAGACATACCTCAATAATCTTGTCTATGCTCCATGGCATAATACATGCATGGGATACACTTGGGAGCAGATTTATGAAGAGTTGAATTTTGGGCTGTACCTCTTAACAGGTTACCTACATTTTCTTCATGACGAAAGACTTTCTGCAAGTAATTACAGTCTACCAAGTGCAAAAAATAATATTTTTTGGCCTGACTCAGTGTATCACACTAAAGCTACAAGCATTACTTCCAAAAAAACAGAAAATGTATTAATACTCTACCTCTGGTAATGGTTTTGCTGGAGCACAATGAAGGCCACCAACAAACTTAAAATTGGGTAGAATTGGGCGTGGATATTCAAAATCCCAGTATGTTCGGATTAACCAAATTTCAGCTTTCCCCATGATTTCGCAAAGATTTGCAGGATGACCTTAAGATGGGTAAAATAAGTACACTAGTAACTAGAATTAATTTGCATTTTATGCATATAGGTTGTTAATCATTTAAGGTAAAACACTAAACAAAATGTAAGATAACAAAATTTCCCCTAATAGGGCATTGAAGTCCCATATACAACGTACTTATAAGATACTTGTGTAAAACTGTGTAATTGAAAAATGAAATGCTTAGCCACTTTATAGGGGAATGACACAACACTACATTAAAAAGTATTTATACAAAGAAGCTCTGCACCACCATTATAACCAGGGTTACCTTTATTTTTATACCTGCCCACTGAAGAACACACAAATGAAATCTTAAAGGGTTGTTCACATTCCACACACTTTTTTTAATTTCAGTTGTTTTTAGATTGTTTATTAGAAATAAAGATTTTTTTTCAGCTGTTTTCCATTTTCTATTTTTACCCCATTTCCCAAAATTGAAGTTCCTGTTGTTTCAGTCAGACAACTCAATAATCCTTGTGCAGATTCTGAACTGTTACAATTTTACATTAGTTGATACATTTCTCACCATCCTCTGTAAAATATGAGCAACTATTGTATCAATTTGAACAGCTGCTTTTAGGGCAAGGCCACACGATGCGTTTTTACGGCGTTTTTCCGCATGTAAGTTTCTTTTCCCAACATGCACTTCTCATGGTACTCAATGAGAATTTGGACTCCATATTTTAAATAAACTGCGTATTTACGCAACGTGTGGTCTATTGATTTTGCAGTTTCTTGATGTATTGGCATTTCTGCTAAAAAACGCCAATACTGGCATCCTGTGGCGGATTTCAGCTTGCAAACGCCCTGTGTGAATTGCCATTTTATTTTCAGTGGTAGTGCAATTAATGCTTATTTACGCCAATGTATTTACACAACGTAAAAACGCCACATGTGGCCTTGCCCTTAATGAAACTCAGAGATTCTGCCTAGCAGAGCCACAGCTAAGACATGTATCAACTAATATAAAATGTATCAACTAAATGTATCAGTTTAGAACAGTTTACAGAGTCAGTAACCCCCCTCCCCAGAGCAGCTTCAGAAAGAAAGTGAAAAATTAACTAAACTGCAATATCAGAAAAGGGTCACACATGAATACATAAATAATAGAAAGTCATTGTAAAATTACTCACTAAGTCAGGGATCCCCAACCTTCTCAACCTGTGAGCAACATTTAGGAGTAAAAGGAGTTGGGGAGCAACACGAGCATGAAAAATGTTCTTGGGGTGCCAAATAAGTGCTCTGATTGGCCATTTGGTATCTCCTGTGGGGATTGCACATTCAGGCTCTGTTTTGCAGGACACCTGGTTTTTATACAACCAAAACTTACTTCCAAGCCTGAAATTCAAAAATAAGCACCTGCTTTGAGGCCACTGGGAGCAACATCCAAGTAGTTGGAGAGCAACGTGTTGCTCGCTAGCTACTGGTGGGGGTCAATGCACTTAGTAATCAACACTACAGTAGGGTGTGTGCTATCCCTTGTCAATTTCAGCCAAGTCTACAAGCCTTTTAACTGATATCAGCTCTTCTATGTATGGCTTTACCACACAAGCTTGTAATTTCCATATTATTCCCACAATGAAAACTGTGGCTGCTCAGGCATATCTGTTTGCAGATATATATTGCCCTCTGTATACTGTTTCTTTTTATTTACCTTTACACAGTTAGACTTTGCTCACATTTCAAAGGTCAGTGCCTAGCAAAGTCTTTTATGAATCTTCCCACGTTAGCTTTAGAAACCTGCTATTTCTTTGCTTTCACAAAGCAATGAGCATTGCGTCTCTACTGTTTGCAAGCCATACTTACCTAGTATCTCTGTGTAGTAATTATCCCACTCTTCTTGAAACACCAAACGGAATGTCAGATCTTGAAATACATACAACATAGTATTTGTCAACCTTTGTCCAAAGGACATTTTATCACTGAGTGCAGTCATAGCACCAGGTACATAAGAAAATGGAGATGGAAGCTGCCCACACATTCTTTCTAATGAGTTACCCATAGAAAACCTTAATGAGTAAACAAAAGGCACTCCAAGAATCTCAGCTATAAGCTCACCACAAGGAGCTACGGGATCCACAACAACAATATCAAATTTTTCATTCTGAAGCCTATAGAAAAGCTCCATATTCTTCAGTACACCATCACAAGTGTCTCTTTGTAACTTTGATGCACTTGCCACTGCTACCTTGAAATGTGCATATAAGTCCCAATAGGACATATTATGTCTGCCATACATCCAAAAATGTAAAAAATCACTCTGAAGTGCTAGAAAATTCTCTTTTGTGAATTCAACAGGAAAAACCTCAGCTTTAATAGTTGAAGGTATGTTGTGGTCCATAAGCATGTTGGCTGAAGGGACAAGGGCAGTAACTTCATGACCTTTATGAGCAAGCTCCTCAAGGATTAGTTTTAAATTGAGCCAATGACTTGCATCTGCTGGCCATGCCAGAATCTTCTCTGACAAAACTGTCCTGAAAAAGCCAAGCGGTAGCAGCAAAAACACGTGAAACCAAAACATGTTAAAGCCAAGAGTTGTAGGGAGGAGTTCTTCCACAGAGGAAGGTAAATATAAATTACTCAAACATCGCGGGAACTGGGTGATTGTGAGTGAAGACAAGAACTTCTGAACACAGGTTAGATGGCACCACCTACAGGCTATTCAAACAAATGCATTTCTGGTTTCTTAGAATTCTAAACAGACATATGAGACAAAGGACCAATTTCATGCATGCTATTCTTAAAAACACATAACTCATTTATTTGAAATTAATATAAAGAACAAGGTATTGTTAAATCCAAAGTAAAATAAATATATCTCCACAATCTGCCACAACCAATTAGCTTGAATCGCCTTTACTATCTCATGTAATAAAAGTACCCAAATCACCCTAAGAATAATATTACTACCATGTTGTGGCAATCGATTATGTATTCTGAAATGTTTGACTATACAACTTATCGAAATACAGAACATTCTTTCTATCAATCTACCCCTCGAAGTAGTGGGGACATGATTAAACTTGACTGCCTTTCTTGCTAGATTACAACATGGCCCACTGCAGGCTGATGAGGTAAAATTTAGAAGCTGCAAAGGGATTTTAGGAACAGAAAAGCAAGTATAGCTGGTACCTATCTAAAAAAGGGAATTTAGCAGGGCATACCTTGTGTACAAAAAAAAAATCAGAATTTAGAATATTACTAATTAGCAGGCACTACTACCAGTAAGTTTGATACTTCATATATCTTACTTACAAAACTGGTGCAAAACCAAACTTAAATCCACTAATTTGCTCTTCTTTGTTACATAAACATTATTTGCATAATTTCAGTGTGTTGTCACTTATCACAATGGGCCTTTTTGTTATGTCTGGCATACAAATATCCAATGGCACACAGGACTTATTCAACACCTTAACCTTTTTGTTATGTGTCACAAGGAAATCTGATACAGAACTATAGCATTAATATTTGATTTTCTTACATTGACAATTCAATGTCTCCATAAGACCTGTCTTCCATATCGACAATGCATTTACAACTTCTTCAAATAACATAGCAGAATCATGAGATTTTAGTTAATAAATCTGCAGTTTGCATTGCTGGTATTTCCACAAAGGCCAAAGAAGTTCTATCTCCTTCCTTATGAAGAAAGAAAGGTAGTGAAGTGGGTGAGGTCATTTGACAAAATAAAAGGAACCGCAGCTTTACAGTTAAGAGAAAAGGGGGTGGCTGGAAAACCAGGAAAGTAAAGCAAGTGGCTAGTAACACTAGTAAAAACATCTGATATTGTTTAAAGATGGTCTGTAAATGCATTCAATAAGCCTTGGAAACACCCCCCCCCCCCCTTGAAATAGTAAGGCAAGTTACACTGAACCTAAGTAGCTATGCTTTACAGTTGTACATTGAACTCACATTGTTTTGATTGTTTTGAACATTGCCCGTGACAAGTTCAGCTGGAATAAATGATTATATAAATAATTAAGAACTCTTTTTAAATCTGCTGTAATAGATTCTAATGAAAATAGACAATGCCATTGTAATGTCTGGATGTCCCGTGGGTCCTGGACAGACCAACTGACCAGTAAATTATGTATATGGTGTATTAAAGTGATACAGAGAGTGGGAAATGCCATTTACCTGAGGACATGCCTACTATGGGTTGCCCAAAAAGATATGTAGAAGTTTAATAAAAGTGCAGAAGCTTCACAAAAATGCACTAGTTTGAGCTAAACTAAATTGTATGCGTTTCTTCCCAGTTCATAGAGAGAATTGTGAAGAGAGAGAGACAAAGAGGAGGGCAGGAGATGTGACCTGCAGATTCCAAACCCTGCAGGCAAAAATGAAATTACTCCATATACATTAAATTGTTCTTTCAAACATCTTTCCTCTGAAATCTTGAAACCATATCATTGGATTCTGTGAGGAATATCTTCAGAGCAAGCACCACACCAGGGCAGTAACTTTTTCAAAAAAAGTATAAAACACAACTAAACTTATTATATAAATAATCCTTTCCTTAATGCTGAACAGCAAACAAGGGCTAATTAGATTCATAAAAAGTCTCTGCACATTATAAACATTTTCACACTCTGCACTACTTAAGTTAGGTAGCCCTGTGTGTAATAAAAAATAAAATAGTACACACTCACCCAGTACCTCACTATAATATTCATCCCAGTGCTGTTCAAATAATAAAGCAAACAGTGCATCTTGAAACATATAGTGTATGGTATTTGTCAGCCTCTCTCCAAATGACATTTTGTCAGTGAGTTCTGCCATGGTGCCAGGAACATAAGCAAATGGAGCGGGGAGCTTCCCACAGAGTCTTTCCATTGAGTTCCCCATGGAAAACCTGAATGTGTAAACAAAAGGCACACTGAGAATCTCAGCTATAAGCTCACCACAAGGAGCTAGTGGGTCAGCAACGACAACATCAAATTTTTCATGTTGGAGTTTGTACATGAGGTCCTTATTATTCACTACACCATCACAAGTGTGCTTTTCAAGTTCCATGGCGTCTTTCAGTAGTTCTTTGGTACTTACGAAGAATTCCCAATAGGAGATAGAAGGTATATCATATATCCACAATTTCATAAATTCATTCAGAATATATAAATTCCTCTCTTTTGTGAATGGAACAGGGAAAATTTCCATTTTTATAGGTGAAGATTTTCTATTATCCATTTGCATATTGGCTGAATGAACAAGTGCAGTAATTTCATGACCTCTACTTGCAAGCTCCTCAAGGATTAGTTTTAGGTTGAACCAATGACTTGCATCAGCTGGCCATGCTAGAATCTTCTCTGAGGAAACTGCACAGAGGAATGTAGCCTGAAGTAGCACGGTAAGGTGAAACCAAAGCATATTAAAACTGGAATTGTTGGGAAGAATTCTGAAAGGCAGGAAAAAAGTATTTGCTTTAATCAGCACGTCACTGCATTACAGGACATGCAATTGGCTAACAACAAATGAAAACAACACGTTGCTGGACTGGACAATGGACCTAATTCATAAATACTTTTTTTTTTTTTTGCAAAGTAAAGAATGCCATCTATAGGCAGCAGAAATGATTGCACCCTCCTCTTATTTGATTATTAAAGGGAATGTAAGCTAAGTGGAGCATATTCCAAAGATTTAATAGTATAAAACTGTGGTTTTAATGAGGGCACGATTAATAAAGAATATCAATAGAAGGGTTTTATATGCCTTGTTAGAGGGTGCTACCCTTAGATGATAAATTTAGTTCATCTAAATTGTTTCATTATTATAACCATAGAAATGGAAATTGGCTATTTATAGTGGTAGGCAAAAATCACTTTGAGAGAAACATTCAGATCTATCAGTACTAATACTGGTTTTTCCTGCAAAAAAAAAAACATTTCTGAAATATGGTAGAGCTTGAGGCAAATTCAATGTAATTTCAAAATTAGTGTTCTGTCTAATTTTTTTTTAGATCATAGGTTTTTATCCTTGACTTATAAAATTAGTGAATTGGTACATAGGACTCTTCATTTTCCAAACGCTCAATGACATTGGAAGGAATACACCCACAGCAGGTCTGCACAGAAGTTTTGCAATATGTGTACAAAGAAACATGGGTAAAAACAAATGAATCTTGTTTTAAAATATCTCTATGTACATATTTGTTAATGAAGAATTATCCATTTTTGAAGGAGGATACTAGAGGTATATTTGTCTATGGGAGTCACTTTGAAATTTAATATAATTCATGAAGAATGGAGATTTTAAATATGCTAGGTTCAAAGTGAGGGGTAAGTATGCATACCTCCCTGTCCCTTTTTTGGAGGGACAGTCCCTTTTGACAGCTCTACATGCAGTCCCTCATTTGTACTGGAAAGTCCCTATTTACTTTGCACTGAACAGACAGAAAAAGAAACAAAGTTTCTAACTTAATTGGCTTTTGGCAGAGAGCCCAGAACAGCAAACAGGTGCAAATAAGATGCTTTGTAACAATTTTGATATAAGAAAATAAGTAATTGTAACAGTTTAGATAAGGAGAAACATTTTCAAACTTTCATAACCTGTCAAATTTTGTAGAATGAACATGGTAAATAGAGGGCATGGCCACAAAAATGGGTGTGGTCAAAACATTTAGGCGCAGCTACATGTGAAAAACATTTTGTCCCTTTTTCTACTTGAAGGTATATGGGCCTGGCCGGTATTTTTGATGGTTGATCCCAATGTTATTAATAGGAAAAAAAGATAACTAAATAGGAAGGCTGGTATTTTTTTCAGGAAAAGGTGGCAACCCTATATGGGAATGGGACCTGATCAGCTGGAGAATGATTTTATTTTAATGTAGTGTGTTGTTGGGGGGGAAATAAATTACAAGCCAATATAATTTTGCAATATATTCTCACTAACAAAGGCATAAATAAAATAAAAGGTTGGAATACACTTTCTAAACTATGAAGACGTTATTATGTTATTCGTAAAGAAGCTCCATACTGACTTTCTGTCTGTATGTGAATATAAAAACTTGTATGTTAGCTGAATAGAACCACTGTGATCTTTTATGCATAAAATTATCTGTGTGTGGGACTGGGCTCACTTTTTGTCATACTACTGCAGTTTCCTTGTTAACAGCTGACAGGTAATCAAAGAGTTAATCTGAGCCCAACCTTTGAACTGTGACGTTCAAGGAACAACCTTATGTTTTATTTACAGAACGCTAGAAACTTCCTCCCCGGACGGTACAATTAGAAGACGTACGATGCATGTGTTACTCGAAATTCTCTGGCTGCTTCTTGTTATTTTCTATTCATACTTGGAATCCTTTGTTAAACTCTTCATTCCACTGGAAAGGAAATGCGTGAAAGGAGAAATTGTGCTGATCACAGGGGCTGGACACGGAATAGGAAAGATCACAGCGAAAATATTTGGTGAACTTCAAAGTGTGCTGGTTTTGTGGGATATAAACAAGGTGCATGTATTTTCTTTTTAAAATTTATTTTTTAAATACCCGTTTGTTAATTAATGTGATTCTAATTATTATGGCAGATTATGTTAAGGGTTTTACATGTAATTTTCCAATGATAATCCATAGTTCTTGCTCACTGGGATTCTGGTTAGAATTAAAACTTTCATATCTGCTGCCAGAGAAATAACTTGCATTAAAAAGGTGCTTGGTCTTTAATTTAACTTTCAGTATGTTATAGAATAATTATTAACAACGTTTCAGTTGGTTTCTTTTTTTTTATATTTTTTTTATTTGCCTTCTTCTTCTGAGTCTTTCCAACTTTCAAACAGGGGTCATTCCAGTCACTTATTCAAATCAGTGCATGGTTGCTAAGGTAATTTGTACCTTGGCAACCAGATTCCTGAAATTGCAAACTGGAGTGCTGTAGAATAAAAAGTTAAATAACTCAAAAACCACAAATGATAAAAAAAAATTAAAGCCAATAGCCAATTGTCTCAGAATATCACTCTTTGCATCATACTAGAAGTTAAAATAAAGATGAACAACCCATACCTCCCCACTGTCCCTTTTTTTGGAGGGACAGTCCCTCTTTCAGGGGCTTAACTACCGGGGTAGCAGGGGGTGCAACTGGGCCAGGGCCCGCACCCCCGCAGGGCCCCCCCGTCAGTCTCGCGCCGCTGCAGCCGGCTGGAATCGGCTGCAGCGGCGCCAATCACGCACACGGACTCGGGTGGGGGGGGGGCCCGGCCGCGCGGCCTGCACCAGGGCCCGCCCCCACCTAGTTCCTTTACTGCTCTCTTTTGACAGCTCAGTCTGCAGTCCCTCATTTGTACTGGAAAGTCCCTCTTTTCTCTGCACTGAACAGCCAGAAAATTTAATTTAAAAAACTTAATAGGCTTTTGGCAGAGTGGCCAGAACAGCTAACAGGTACAAATAAGATACTTTTGAGGCGAGTTGAGGGGCACTCGCCTCAAGTGGCAGCGCCCCCCTGGTTACCAGGGGCTGCAAAAATGCCGCTCCTGGTAACTAAAAGCCGAACTTGCGCTCTCTGCACTAGCGCCGTGGAGTCCCCCTACCCTTGTCTGGCGCTCACTTTTGAGCGCCTTGGGGAAGGGGGGGGGCGGCAACTTCAAGGCCGCCTCAAGCGGCACAGAGCCTAGGATCGCCCCTGGCTGTCACTCTGCAGAGTTGGGAAACTGGGCAGCAAACTGGAAAATGAGGATTAATGTTGATAAATGCAAGATAATGCACTTTGGCAAAAATAATATAAATGCAAGTTATACACCAAATGGCAGTGTGTTGGGAGTTTACTTAAATGAGAAGGATCTTGGGTTTTTTATAAATAACAAGTTGTCTAATTCTGGGCAGTGTCATTCTGTAGCTACTAAAACAAATAAAGTTCTGTCTTGCATAACAAAGGGCATAAACTCAAGGGATAAAAACATAATTATGCCTCTTTATAGATCCCTTGTAAGGCCTCATCTGGAGTATGCAGTGCAGTTTTGGACTCCAGTTCTTAAGAAGGATATAAATGAGCTGGAGAGAGTGCAGAGACGTGCAACTAAACTGGTTAGAGGGATGGAAGACTTAAATTATGAGGGTAAACTGTCCAGGTTTGGGTTGTTTTCTCTGGAAAAAAGGCGCGTACAAGGGGTGATTACACTTTACAAATACATTAGAGGACATTATAGACAAATATCAGGGTCCTTTTTACCTATAAAGAGAATCACCGCACCAGGGGCCACCCCTTCAGACTAGAAGAAAATAGGCATGCACCGAATACACTATTTTGGATTTGGCCAAACCCCTGGGAAGAAAGATTTGTCCAAATCCGAATCATGCTGAAAAAGGCCGAATCCCGAACTGAATCCTGGATTCGGTGCATCCCTAGAAGACAAGGACTTCCATTTGAAGCAGCGTAGGTGGCTCTTCACAGTGAGGACAGTGAGGTTGTGGAATGCACTGCCGGATGATATTGTTAATTTTTATTTTTTTAAGTATTTCCTACAAGATCTCAGGCGTTATTTAGCTATGCTATATGTCTCCTTTAAAGGAACAGTTCAGGGTAAAATTAAAAACTGGTTAAATAGAAAGGCTGTGCAAAATAAAAAATGTTTCTAATATTGTTAGTCAGGGAAAAATGCAAACTATAAAAGTTGGAGTGACTGGATGTCAAATATAATAGCCAGAATCCAACATCCTGCTTTTCAGCTCCCCAAATCTGAGTAAGTCAGCGACTTGAAGGGGGGCCACATGGGACATAACTGTTCAGTGAGTTTGCCATTGAGCCTCTGCATTCAGCTCAGATTCAAAAGCAACAGTTATGACCCGTGTGGCCCTCCCTCAAGTCACTGATTGGTTACTGCCTGGTAACCAGGGTAACCAGTCAGTGTAAACAAAAGAGAGCTGAAAACAAGTAGTAGTGTCCTGTACTTTTAGGTTAGACTTACAGTGACTCCAGCTTTTATACATTACATTTTTGGCTAACTAACTATATTGAAAACATTTTTTATTTTGCACAGCCTGTCTATTTACCCAGTTTTTATTTTTATACTGAACAATTCCTTTAAACTAAAGGTCACCTTCCCAGGCTCGACGAGAATGCTATAAGAAAAAAGTTAAGAAATACCGATTTACAGGGGGCATGGAAATGGAAATAGCCGCACTACACGTGCTATAGAAATCGAAACTTGAAACGAACATGTGGAAAATACTGTGGAGGCACACTATACCAAAACAAATACAGCAATGCAAAGGAGACTGGATGACTTAGACAGCAGAGGGAGATGCAATATTCTCCATCTAAGGGGAATCCCAGAGCAGCCTCCTGGACACAGTGACACAACTATTTAGACAAATGTCACGATCGGCACCCAACACCAGACCAGTACCAAGAACCCTAGTCTAGGCCGTGCTTCACCAGTAGTGTGACCGCCTTTGGCTTCGGGAGGAGCCCTCAGCTACTCAGATGCCACCTGGACTTTAACTGGAGATGCAAGGGAAAGGTTCTGGAAAAGCAAAGGGGCACGACTGTAGTTAGTCAGTAAGGCCGAAGGTCACAGTACAGGCAGGAGTAGCCAGATTCAGGGTCTAACAGGCTGTGTCGAGGTAGGCAGATATCTAGGATCGTCAGGCAGACAAAGGTCAAACCGGGTAATCAATCATATAGGATGAGGCAGAAGAGGTACTCGGAATGCAGGCATGGGTCAACCAGGAAATCAATCAGATGGGTAAAGCAGAATCAAAGTCGGTTTCAGGCAAAGGTCAGGTTTCAGAGGTCAGAGTAGTCAATAAGCCAGGCAGGGTCAAACACAGGAATCAGGACAGCCAGAAAAATGTGTCATGTGGAAAGGGAAAATTAACTGTATTAAAATGAACATTCTACCTAAATGTATTTACTTGTTCTCTACTCTGCCGGTAGCAATTAATGCAACAGGGAAACTCTATATAAGCCTAAATTAAGGGGAGGTCTGGCTATGCCAGAATTTTAATCATACTATCAAGCGGCAGTTCTTTCTATGTCACAATTTCAATGGCGTACTGTAGAAGATTTCTGGACAGGTAATTCCTTAAAGAACAAGTAAACCTTTTTTTTTCTATCTGTAAATTTGCTTTAAACAGCCCCCCAGATTAATGTACCTTAGTCCCTGCTGCAAGTCTGCTCTGGTTTCTGTGTTATCAGCAGCTTGTTTCCCCTTCTTCCTGGTGCAGAGTGAAGCCCCGCCCCATAGCTTACTGAGCTGACCTTATCTCTGTGACTAGTCCTGGAGATCATTTGCATACTGTGACATAGCAGAGACCAGTGTGTGCAGCAGCTTTTGCTTGGGGAAACTAGCTTACTAATGCACACACTGGCTCCCTCTTCCTCTCTATTGTGTAACAGCAGCAAATGGACTGCTCAGTAAACTAAGGGGCTGGGCTTCACTCTGCACCAGGAAGAAGGGGAAACAAGCTGCTGATAACACAGAAACCAGAGCAGACTTGCAGCAGGGACTAAGGTACATTAATCTGGGGGGCTGTTTAGAGCAAATTTACAGTAGAAAAAGAAAAACATTTACTTTTCCTTTAAACAGTTTACCATGGAAATGTAAAGAAAATATTACCGAAACAGTAAAAGCTCCTACTCTTATTGAAAACTGCCTAACAATCTGCACAACGTTTATAGTAAATATGCTTTGGCTCCATATCCTTCATCCTTGATCCCCCTCTACAATAATGCTGAATTTCCACCAGGACAACTAGATAAAGGGTATGCTACAGCATTTGGCATTATAAATTCTTTGGTAAAACATTTTCTAGGTTCAGAAACACATCAGCGATCAAAGGTGGAGCAGACAAAAGATAATTAGGTCAAAAGAGATAAATGGAGATATTTTCAAATACAAAATTTTCTACATACACTGCAGACAAAAGGAACCGTAACTCGAACTTCCAATCAGTAACTTCCAAAAGTAAATAAAGTAACAGGCTACAAAAATCATCCTATAAGTTATTATAAAGATGGTACAGAACACCGGTAGTTCTTAAAAAGATGGGTCTAATGGACAATGATTTTTGCTGGAGATGTAATAACGAGTACCAGACTTGGAACATTTATGGTTCAAAATGCCCCCTAATACAACTCTACTGAAACAATATAATAGATATATGTTCTACGATTATTGGGGAACAGCTTAAGAGAGATGCTCCTGCCATTTTACTTTTCCATAATTTTGAGCCTGAAGACTCTTCAAGAAAGTATTTATTAAGACAATTATTAATAGCAACCAAAGCTCAAATTCCTCTGTTATGGAGGACGACTATAATCCAAAAGACAAATGAAACTAACAACATCATTGAATAATAAATATAGAAATTAAATAGATATATGGTTACCATGGAGAGAATATATAACACATACAAATTAGCAAAAACTATACAAGCAAAGGGGATGTTTCTCAGTTTTATTGTTACTTGAATGTTCAGCTAAGAAAAAGTTAGTTACTGTACCTATGATGAAAGGATCTGAATCCGCACCTAAAATAAAAAAAAAAAGAGAAGAACTTTAGGTCATGTATGTGAATTTGATAAGAACAAAGAATGAAGCAGCATTATAAGAAACGCTTGGTTAACGAAATAGTGTAATAAGCAAATGCGTATAAATGTTTAACCTAGATGTTAGGAAATAAATGTATAATATAAAGAAATATTATATGGATGATGTTTATATACACATTTTATATCATACAAATGACACATGTAAACGTATGTATTTGTTTAATAAAAACTGATTACGACGAAAAAAAAGCAATACTGATTTACAAAGTCCTTGTATTTAGCATTTTGGTTTCATGTATCTATTGTTGTAGCAAGGACTTGAGGAAACTGCTGAAGAATGCAGGAAGAATGGGACTACAGTTTATACCTACGTTGTGGACTGCAGCAAGCGTGAACAAATCAACACAGCAGCCAATAAGGTAATAAAACACATTAACAATTAAGAATGAAATAGATATCCTGCCTTCTCACTTCTCAAAATTCCTTTCTTCTATCAACAAATTATACCATATTGCATCTAATTTAGTCCATATGTATATATTTCATATGTCCAAAATATTCAAACACCGCATCTCCTGAAAAGGAACACTTACTGCTGAGTTCCAAACTGTCTATGGAAGCAATGGCAGCAGTAGAACTGTTCATCATACATTTTAGCATACATTGTATATGGACATGCAGCTAAAAAGAAGCCTAACATCACTATGCCCATTCACAATCTTAGCTTTGGTGAATGCCAGAAGAGCACTACCTGTCTGAATCTATAGTTTGGAAAATAATAAATAATTGCCTATCGCTGATTTTCATGGTTTTTACTAGAGATTCTTGTTCAGGGTACATTGCTGACAATTCTGTGTTCCTACTCTTATCACCTTCTTTGAACATGATAGTGTTATTACAGCAATTTTCATTACAACAATGTGACTGGCCTGCAGCTAACCTTGCCACCTAACAGCAGTGCCCGAATGCACTCTTTCTTGTAGCTGTATGCAATTAAATCCCACTAGCAATGTTCCAGCATCCAGTGTAAACCCTATCCAGAAGAATAAGAGGCTGAAAAGGGAGGACTAACTTCATATTAATATCCTTGGTTTTGGAATAAGATGTTGGACAGAGACACTTTCGTTTCGTTTATGATTCTTCTTTTGTTCTTATGTTTTTTTTTTTGCTCCATCACAGTCTATTTTCTACCATCTAGTTAGTCAGTTAGCATGAGCTTATATAGTTAGATTTAAATAATAATAGTTGTTGCTTCAAAACCTTTTTTTTACAATTTTTTTGCTCTGTACACTGATGAGTGTCAAAATGGAGCAAATTTTTTGTTGTTGCAAGATTAAAGGTGCCTCAGAGCCAAGGAAAATATGAGAAATATGCATTAAAAAATTATTTTAAATGAACATAAGAGCATTCTTACTTTTTTTATCAGTTCATTTGACACAAGTTTCAGCTTCAAAATGTTGTTAGGTGCAAGTAGCAATCTGATCTGGAAGACCAAACCTGGGAACCATTATACAGTAGAAACATATGAAATGCAAAGTTTGCTACTGGTCTAATGACCAATTAGCAGGAAGCATTTACTAGTCTACTGTTTAAAAGCAAACATCGTATTGGTTTCTGTGTATTGCTGGGCAAACTTGGGGACAGATTTATAAAATGTGAGTTTAGAGCTTAATAAATAAATACTCGCATGTTCTATTCATTGCTATGGGATTTTTAGAACTGTATTTATCAGAGTGAACGTTAGAATTTACCATTCTATAAATACGCTTCTAAAAATCCCATGGGAATGAACAGAACCTGGGTGACGTTTTATTCATTAAGTGCTAAACTTACATTTTGATAAGTCTGCTTCCTAGTGTCTTTTAGTATGCATGATGGATAGTTACTTGCTTTTTTTGCAAAACAGATGAATTTACATCATTACATATAACATTGATGTACTTTAAATTCAAATAAATAACTAATTATAGTATAATTCAAAAATGACTGGATAGCAATAACTATTTATTAAATTAATTCAGGCTTATAATTAAAGGGTTGTTCACCTTTGAGTTAACTTTTAGTATAATGTAGAGAGTGATATTCTGAGACAATTTGCAATTGGTTTAAATTTTTTATTCTTTGTGGTTTTTGAGTTATTTAGCTTTTTATTCAGCAGCTCTCCAGTTTGCAGTGTCAGCAATTTGGTTTCTAGGGTACAAATTACCCTAGCAACCCTGCATTGATTTGAATAAGAGACTGTAATATGAATAGGAGAGGGACTGAATAGAATAAGTAATAAAAAGTGACAATAACAATACATTTGTAGCCTTACAGAGCATTTGTTTTTAGATGGTGTCACTGACCACCATTTGAAAGCTGCAAAGAAACAGAAGAAAATTGCAAATAATTAAAAAACTATGAAAAATAAATAATGAAGACCAATTGAAAAGTTTCTTAGAATTGGCTCTTCTACAATATACTAAAAGTTAACTTGAAGGTTAACCACCCCTTTAATTGATTTACATATTGGATTTACAGTACAATATAATTAATTACCAATTCATATTCAGATAACTAATTGAGTCTGTTGTGAGAAAATAAGGTTCTGACATCTGGGTAAGTACTAAAAGTCACATGTAGGTAAGCACGAAGGGTATTAGTAGACTTGACATGCTTGAGCAGTAAAGTATGGGCTAATCATGTGCAAAACTAACACTGAGACCAGACAGTAACGCACTTCTGGTAGTCCTCGTTGACACACATCCATGTACCGGAAGTAACGTTGAGAAAAGAATCTGGAACATGGGGGCATCAGGACAGCGTTTGTAAACGTTCGTAAACTTCATCCAACATCACACCCATCACGTATGCCCCTGAAGAAGCTGAGCATCAAAACATGTAGGGCGGCATAGGTGGATGGTGGTGAAAGTAACTCCCACTCACTTGTACATAGGCAGGTATTTGCACGTGTGGGAACATTGGAAGGGAGGATTTGGGCACTTTTGGTTAACCACTTGTTTAATAGTAGGGATGCACCGAATCCGCTATTTTGGATTCGGCCGAACCCCCGAATCCTTCTCGAAAGATTTGGCTGAATACCAAACCGAATCCTAATTTGCATATGCAAATTAGGGGTGGGAAGTGGAAAACACTTTTTGCTTCCTTGTTTTGTGACAAAAAGTCACATGATTTCCCTCCCTGGCCCTTATTTGCATATGCAAATTAGGATTCGGTTCGGCCAGGCAGAAGCATTCGGCCGAATCCTGCTGAAAAAGGCCGAATCCTGGATTCGGTGCATACCTAGTTAATAGCGCAGGTTATTTGACTTTATACCCACCTGTCCACCTTGTGCAGTTTTTAAGTTTGTGTATTTTTAAGGACAAGGTTCTGCACTGTCTTATATTTAAAAGCAGTGTGCCTCTGTGTTAATGGACTACATGTTTTAAAGTAACATTTAAAGGGCAAGGAAAGTCTAAAATAGAATAAGGCTAGAAATGCTGTATTTTGTATACTAAACATAGACATGAACTGTACAACAAGCCTAATCAAACAAATGATTTATGCTTTCAAAGTTGGCCACAGAGGGCTGTCATCTTGTAACTTTGTTACACATCTTTGCAAGACTAGACTACATACACATGCTCAGTGTGGTCTGGGCTTCTTAGGGATCGTCATAAATGATCAAAAAACAAAGCTGCTTGAGTTCTGCATGGCTGGTAAGTAAGGCAGGGGCTCCCCCTGCTGTTCATATGTATGATTGTTTCCCTGCCAGAAGTTAGGGACCATCTGACAATGCCTATCCACAGCACTTAATGAAAGGAGAATTTCACTGCATACAGTCTGGTTTCTTATAAAAATGGTACATATTTTTTAATTAAAGTATATTGGAGGTTTATTTTTCATTAAAGAAAGTAAAAATGGGATTTTATTTCTTTGCCTTTCCTTGCCCTTTAATAAAGGTTAAATTGTAGCAGCAGTATTGCAATCGTAATCTGAACTGGTCTACTGGCAGCAACATGAGGAAATGTATCTAATATACGATTCACTATAGATTTATGCAATTTTCTAATAGTAGCTAACGCATGACTTATGTTTACTACATGTATGTTCCAGGTAAAGCAAGAAGCAAGGAGATGTTTCAATCTTACTAAACAATGCTGGCATTATCTTCTGTGCTGATGTCCTAACACTACAGGATCAACAAATTGAAAACATATTTGAAGTAAACATACTTGCTCATTTTTGGGTGAGTGTAAATATATGTATAATCAAAGAAGTGCCATTAAAGACCATGTAAACCCTCCCCTCAAAAATTGAATTAGTGAACACCCTCTTTGAAATAGTTAGATAACTGCCACTTGTAAAACAGTAAGGCTGCAGCATCCCTTTAATCACTTAAGGGCAAATTTACTATTATCCTATATAATAAAGTTCAAGTGTCTCTGTGTCCAGTCCCTGTGTCCGTGGAATTGCGCTACTGCGCATGTGCCCCATGGACAGCCAGCGCAAAACGTCTAACGCTAGCTCAAATTTTCCAGCGTGACGTCAAATCATAATTGCAAATTCACGAACACCGACTCTGGCGAGTTTACGCTAGCGAAGTAGATAGAATACAATAGATAGGAGGTTGAAAAAAAAAATAGAAAATTTCTAAAAGTAACATTGAGGCAGAGTCGCCTCTGAAATTCTGTAGGACAAACATTTTTTTGTGGAAAAAAAACACTGGTGTGATCTATACCATAAGTAAACATTGCCCAAACTCTTTAGGAAGCAGTAGTATTTTTAAAACTACTGAGAAGCACTCTAGGTGTCCACCATGGTTGTCCACTTTTTTTTGGACTGGAACAAGTCTGTTTTTATAAATGTTTGACTACATATGTTAATTTAACGGGCTTAATGTCTAGTTCCCCATAATTAGCTTGACCAAATTCGCAATTCGATAAGTATTCGACTATCAAATGCTTATCGAATTGTTCTAGGCTATCATTTTGCTCGATATCCAATTTCTCAATGAATTCGTACGATCGGATACCGATCGTTCGATTTCACGAAAAAAAACGGGAAATTTCATTCGAGCTTCCGAAAAATTTGTATGATTCGAACGCTCCGATCCTACGAATGGTATTCGGGCAGGACCTAGGGTTAGATTCATCAAAGAGTGAAGTTTTTTTTTTTAACAATTCTTTATTTATCATTTTCAATCAAGGATTAGGGTACAGAAAGGAAAAAAAGGGGGGGGGGGGTTTCCATACATCTTGATATTGTAATGTACCAGTACATATATTTTAACAACAAGTTGAAAACAAGTCATTTCTCGCATATTCAGTTAGATATACTAAAATTCTTAACAACTCATACCTCATACATATATATATCGTTTTATTGTTCTTTAACTCTCATGTCTTTCTTTATTATCTTTGTGGCTGTTTCATAATTTTGTTTATGAACTTTCTATATGTCTATCAGTATTACCTTTCTTTCTATTCCTTTATAGCAGTTTTACATAGTTTATCCACTGTTCCCATATTTTCCAATACTTAGTATTTTGACAGTTCCTTAAACACGTGATTTCCTCCATTAGTCTAATTTCCTCTATTTTTATAAGCCATTCCCGGATGCTTGGTGGTTCTATTGACTTCCATTTGTATGGGATTAGCATTTTCCCGGCCTGTAATAGTTGTAGAGTTAAAGGAGCATTTGATACCTCTATATACGTATGGTCAGTATTCAACAGGATTAAGGTTAAATTGTCTATTCTTATATTATTTTGTGTTACCTTGTTTATGACTCCTAGTACTTCTGTCCAATATTTTTGTATGTTTGGGCAGGTTAACCAGATATGCGTGTGATTTCCTGTTGGCCCCCCACATCTCCAACATGTCTCGGGGGTGTTTGGGTACCACTTATGCAGTTTCACAGGGGTATAGTGCCACCTCGTTATCAGTTTATAGGCCGCTTCTCTTGTTTTGGAGGCTATTGATGTCTTATATATTGATTTAATTGTTTTATTCCACATGGTTTCCGTTATACTTATTTTGAGTTCTGTTTCCCATTCCTTACGTATGGAGTTTGTATATTGGGGGTATGTTGCTATCAGCAATTTATACATTTTCGACAAGGGCTTCTTAATCTCTATATCGCTAGATAGTATTCTCTCAAATGGTGTTACCTCCCTATTCCATTCAACCGGGGTTTTGTTTTTAATATATTGGTGGAGTTGGTTATAATTCCAAATATCTCTGGGGTGGTGTCCCCATCTTTTTTGTATTTCTGCTAGGGGTATTAGCCTATTATGTTTAATAAGATCTTTCAATCTTGTTTCTTTTGTTCTCCATTTGCCCCATCTAGCGAAATTCCCTCGCTCCATACTAGGTTGGAAGTCTGGGTTATACTGTAATGTTGATAATACACTTGGTTTTGTAGTTAAGTTGTATTCATTTTTATTTTTTTGCCAGACCTTGAGAGTTGCTCCCATTAGTGGGTGCTGTACTGCCTCTTTTGGGAAGTATTCTTTCTCCACCCATAGATTGTTTATCAGAGGATATCCCATTATTGATTGTTCTAAAGTACACCAATCTTTTTTCTTATTTTCTAGGTTCCACTCCAGAATCCGGGTTAGGTGTACTGCCATGTAGTAAAGGTAAGTATCTGGTAAGTTAAGACCACCTTTCTCCTTATGTAATATCATTGTGGTGTGTTTTATTCTCGCTTTTTTCCCCTCCCAGATAAACCTTGATATATTGGATTTTACTGCGATAAAGAATGAGCGAGGTATTAATATGGGTAATACTTGCATCATATACAATATTTTCGGAATGAGTATCATTTTAACCGCTTGTATTTTCCCAAACCATGACAGCTTTAATTTTGCCCAGTTGTTTAATGTTTTTTGGAGGGTTGCTAAAAGAGGTATGTAGTTGTCCTGGTATAATTTCCCCAGGTTTGACCTGACTTTGACCCCTAGATATTTAATATGTGGCTTTGCCCATTTAAATGGGAAATTCTGTTGGAGTGTCCCTGCTTTGTTTTCAGGAATATTTATATTTAAGATCTCTGATTTTGAATAATTAACTTTGAAGTTAGAAAGTTCACCAAAGTATTTCATCAACGAGATTACTTTAGGGAGTGATATTATTGGCTTGGTGATGCATAATAAGAGATCATCTGCAAAAGCATTGCATTTGAATTCTTGCCCAGCTGCGATTATTCCTGAGATATCTGGGTCCTTCCTAATATGGTTCAATAGTGTTTCCATTACCATAATGAATAAAGTCGGCGAGAGTGGGCATCCCTGTCTCGTACCATTTTTTATTTTCAACTGGGGGGATAGTGTGCCGTTTACCCTAACTCTGGCTGTTGGTTTATCATACACTGCTAATATTCTCTGTATTATTAATGGGCCTAGTCCGAATCCTTCTAGTGTTTTTTCT
>CM044431.1:90089336-90100192 GCA_024363595.1 Xenopus borealis
GAGATCGTATATTCTATGCTTCCTTATAAAGGCAGTTATTTCCGGTTTCGCGCTGAGTTCCGCGGTCACTTCCGGTTTCGCGCTGAGTTCAGTGTTGTTTGCGTTCCACTCCTGGAACGCATCTTCTATTTCCGCCCATTCGCTGTTGTTATGGCCAGGATTACTCGGGAACCAGGGTGAATATACGGTTCACAGTCCTAATTTGAATACATGCAGCTTCTATCCAGCTCATAACATAGTTTCAACATCCAGTTGCATTCCCCCCTATTTATACCCATGCTCTAGACAAATTACATTTCCCCCAATACTTCTTTTGCAAATCTCCATCCCATATTTGTTGGCATGTTCTAGTTTAGACAGGCAATATTTATACAAATAGGATAAATATATAAATGGGACAATATTGTACATAATAAATAAATTAATAACCTTAAATCTTAATATAATTAAATCTAAAAGGATTTCTCCATGGACCCAATTCATCAGCTCATAATCAAGTTTATGAATTCATTCTTTCATTTTTTTTTTGTTTTTTTTTTGTTTTTTTGTATAATGTGTCAGTTAATGTATATGTTATTTAATCAATTAAAAAGGAGAAGATTCTTTTAAAACAATTGTTTCCTTCCTAATATGGTTCAATAGTGTTTCCATTACCATAATAAATAGGGTCGGCGAGAGTGGGCATCCCTGTCTCATACCATTTTTTATTATCAACTGGGGGGATAGTGTGCCGTTTACTCTAACTCTGGCTGTTGGTTTATCATATACTGCTAATATTCTCTGTATTATTAATGGGCCTAGTCCGAATCCTTCTAGTGTTTTTTCTAAAAATAGCCATGAAATCCTATCAAATGCTTTTTCAGCATCTGTGGATAATAGGATTGTTGGTATACCTTGTTTCTGTACGTGACTTATAAGTGTAATTATCTTAGCCGTATTATCTTTTCCCTCTCTTTTAGGTACAAAGCCTGCTTGATCTGGATGTATTATATCAGGTAAGTAGTTTTTAATTCTATTGCTTAATATTTTTGTATACAATTTCATATCCACGTTTATAAGGGAGATGGGTCTGTAACTAGGGCATAGTTGGGGATCTTTATCCGGCTTAGGGATGATAGTGATATGTGCCTCTTGGGCTTGTGGATGGAAGCAATTCTGAGCAGAAATATCGTTGTAGTACTTATTTAGTATAGTGACAATTTCTTTTTTAAACATTTTATAAAAAGCTCCTGTGTAACCGTCCGGTCCTGGGCTTTTCCCTGGGGGTAGAGAGCTTATACATTCTTCTATTTCTTTTTCAGTGAAGGGGGTTTCTAAAGCTTGGGATTGTTCATCGGTTAATTTTTTTAGGCCTGCCTCTTGTATAAATTTTTCTATTTTGTTTTTCATTTCCTCTTTTGGGGCGGATTTTTCTAGCTTGTATAATGATTGATAATATTCTTGAAATGCTTCTGCTATACTCTTAGTATCATATCTTGTAATGTTGTTCTTGTCTTTAATAGACATTATTTGTGTATGGGGTTGAGTTTTCTTCAATATCCTAGCAAAGTGTTTGTTACATTTGTCTCCTAGCTCATAATATTTTTGTTTTATCCTCGTATATGCTTTTTTAACTTTGCTATTTAGCAAAGCTCTTAATTGTATTCTTTTGTTTTCAAGTGTGATTAGCGTTTTCTTAGCTAAACTCTCCTTATGGGATTGTTCTAACCCTGAGATTTCTTTCAGTAAGTTATTTATTTCTTTTTCTTTTTCTTTCTTTAGCTTGCTGCCTAGTGCGATCAGTCTACCTCAATACACACTTTACAGTTTCCCAGAGGGTTCTTGGAGATATTTCCTCTGAATTGTTTGTCTGTATAATAAACTCAATCCATTCCTGTACCATTTTTTTTCTCTGTTCTGTATGGAATAAATATTCGTTTATGCGCCACAAATGTTCTGCTCTGAGTGTTTTAGGAATTGTAAATTTTGCCATCACCGGTGAATGGTCTGACCAATGTGCATTACCTATTTTTGTCTCTGTGTACCATTTAAGCCAATGCTGTGATGTGAATATATAATCTATTCTGGAATAAACTGAATGTACCTTCGAAAAATGTGTGTAGTCTTTTGTATTAGGGTTTAATGCTTTCCAAGTGTCTATTAGTTGCATATCAGATAACAACTTTTTCACATTTTTCAGACCTTTATATGAAATATTAGTTTTTCCAGATGACGAATCCGTTAATGGATTAAAGGTCATATTGAAGTCTCCCCCTAATAACAGAAAGCCTTCTCTGCAGCTCTCCAGTACTTGCAAAAAATTTTTACAAAATGCTACTTGTCCCGAGTTCGGAACATATACATTAGCTATGGTACATACTTTCTCCGCCAGTTTCCCTTTTATTATTAGATATCTTCCTTCCTTGTCTGAAATGGTATTCATATGCTGGAAGGGAAGATCTCTATGTATCAGGGTCATGACACCTAGTGATTTTTTTATTGGATTATTGTTAACATACATTTGGGGGTATTGGTGATACCTTATTTTCGGGTTATGCCCTTCTTTAAAGTGTGTCTCTTGGATCAGCACTATTTTTGCCTTATATTTTAAACATTCATGGATAATTTGTGCTCTTTTCACCGGTTCATTCAGTCCGTTCACATTATAGGAAAGAACTGTACATTCTATTTGTTTATCACTAGCCATATTCCCTTGTTTGGTATCTCTTGCTTTTCCAAGGCATATACTTGCCGTCAACTTGCATTGTGTTGGAAACCTGGGGGTAGGGGTAGATAAAGATTGGGTAGAAGACCTCAAGAAGGTCAAGTGGGGGGTTAATGAATATATGTTGCCGCCATAGACTTATCAGGGGGGTTCCCTTTGGCTGTGGTGGTGTTTTAGCGGCTGGGATGCTAAGCATCCTGCTCGTGGGGGAGGTAGTTGCCTGAGGGGCAAGCGGAAGCTTCCTAAGAGTAGGTCTATTAGTGTGTCCGCTGCTCCCGTCCAGTCATATTTGTATTATATAAACCATATATTAATAGGGGATATAGCATTATAGTTCGTTTGTCTATTTCTAATATTCAAACATTTAACACATTGTATGTAGACATTTATTGTAAACTTCCCTGTAACTTAAACTAAAGGTGAATTATCAATCTTTGAATATTTTCAAGCATCGTTTATCACCTATCACCTTATCAAACTTCAATATATTTTAACAATGTTTTGTTAACTTCAACATTTGTCCTCAAAATTGTTAGCATTGTCTTTTGTATCTTACCACTGTCCAGAGAGTGGAGTGATTTTTCTGTCCATTTCTTTATTTCTTATATGTCTGTTTGTGAACATTTTTCTAATAGTTCTTAGATAATAGTTTCGTCCATATTTTCCGTTATTTCAGTCCCTGTGTAAATTATATAGGGATTTCTTCTCATGTGTCATCATTTTTGGGGGTTCTTCGTTCTGTCCTTTGGAGTTTTGGGTGTTCTCGGAGTTCTGGATGGTGTGCCAACCTGTGTCCATTCTTCTTGTAGGTCCATTTGTAAGTCCTGAATTTTATTAGAGTCCGGTATCCAGCCAGGTAATTGTATCTCCTGTAGGTGAAATTTTTTGAGGAAGAATTCTGTGTCCCTGGGAACTCTTATGGTGGTTGTGGATCCTTCTTTGGTCACCGACAGGGAGAATGGGTGTCCCCATCTATATGGGATTCCTTGTTCCCGAAGCTTATCGGTAAGCGGTTTCAGTAGCTTCCGCTTGTAAAGTGTGGCTCTCGATAAGTCCTGGAATATTTTTATAGTACAGTCCTCATATGTTAATTCCTTGGATTGCTTTGCTTTGTTCAGGATTTCCTCCTTTAGTATAAAGTTGTGAAGGCAACACAGAATGTCTCTGGGTGCATTTAAAGGGGCCGCTTTTGGTTTTTGGACTCTATGAGCCCTGTCCATTACAATTTCTGTGGAGGGCTCCCTCTTTAATATTGCATTAAAAATTTGTTGTAATGCTGTTCTTATATCTTCTGTTTGTACTGCCTCCGGTACTCCCCTCACTCTGATATTATTTCTCCTATTTCTGTTCTCCTGGTCTTCTATCTGCCTTTGGAGATCTTGGATTATATCATCTTGCTGTTGTATGTGTTTATAAATGGCTTTTTGGTTTTTGTCACATTTACTTATATTTGTTTCAAGGCCATCTGTGCGCCCTGCCAGGGTGATCATATCCCTTTTAATGTCCAGAAGCTCCTCTCTGATAGTATTTGTTACCTCTTGGAGCATTTCTTTAATATCTGTTTTAGTGGGAAGATTCGATATGTATGCCTGCATGTCCATATCATCTTCTGTTTCACTTTCCATCTCTGATTGCTCTCTATAATTATCAGCCTCCTCCTCCCCCATACCTCGTGCGGCCGCCATTTTGGGATCAGCGCGACTCGATCTTTTCTTTAAAAATAGCGGTGCTATTTCGTTAGATGCCGCTTGTGAGTGCCTCCCCGGGGTCCGCTCTCTTTCCATCTTGTTTCTGTTAGTTTTCCCCATTTTCTGTGTATCGTAGCAGGCTGGACAGGATTAGCTTAGACGGAGCTCTGCTGCTATGCGTCCATCTAGCTCCGTGGCAGACCACGCCCCCCAGAAGGACAGGTTTAAATGCTATATAAACTAGCTTTTACAATTACCTATTTACTTCATTTGCTGGAAAATGGATTGTCTAGCACAGTGAGCACATTTTTTAGTGGTTTCATAAAATTTGGACATTGAAGGTGAACAACCCCTTTAACAAACAACTTTCCTAAAAATAACTATATCCTACAGGGCATAACACTGTACAAGCCTACAGAACCATCCGGACTTGGACCGTACAAGCCCATTTCTGCACAAATCTACCAAAATGGGCAAATGGAGTAAAACCAGAACACTGCAAACCCCAATGCCAAAACAGACCGGATCAGGCAAAAAAATAGAAGAATATATGCAGAAACCTAAAGGCAAAATAGACCAGCAACAGTCTGATTCAGACTCCGATACACCTTCCCAACAGCTAGATCCAGAATCACCAATGCACCCTCCAACAAATGAAGGGGACTTACTCACAAAGTTTAAACACATGCTACGATCCGAACTTGAGACAACTTCTACGAAAATAATGAAAACCCTAACCAAAGAAATCAGGGATTTAGGCCAATGCACAGATTTACTCGAACAAAAAATGGACGACAACATAACAGTCATTGACATTTGACATTGAAAAAGCAAGTAATCGACCTCCAACAAAAATTAGAAGACCATGAAAATTGTTCACGGAGAAGCAACATTCGCATTAGAGGCCTTCCGGAATCATACAAAAATCTGGACAAAGAAATAGGCACATTACTATCTGAGTTAGCACCGGACTTACCTCCAGCAAGGTTGGAATTGAATAGAGTCCATAGGTCACTGGGCAAGCCGGCCCAAGCAAACCAACCTAGAGATATAACCAAGGAAACCATAATGAAGGCAGCAAGGGAGTCCGAGCATCTACAATTTGAAGGACATACCATCCAGATTTTTACTGACCTATCCCCCCAAACGATACAAAGGAGGCGTACGTTCAAACCAGCGCTAAAGGTACTCCAAGCCCACGAGATTAAATATCGCTGGTCTTTTCCTCTCAGTTTAAACTTCTCTCACAACGGCAAACTCTATTCACTTTCCACTGTGGAAGATACTATGGAAGCTCTACAACGAACCCATTTAATGGAACCAATAGAACATTCACCCCCACAATCTCAAAGTCCAGCACGTGCGGAAACACCTTCACAAATATGGGCCAAAGCACAGCGTACACCACGACTAAAAAGAAAACCCTCCGATCAAGACCAGGAAACCTGATCAATCTTTGGACACTTAAACAAGATGTCCTCAAAAATACCTTTAAGCCTCACAAGCAAAATTATCCATGAACACAAGCAAAAGTGTGTTAGTTCAGCTGTCCCACAGAGACTAACACCTCTCTATTAAGTTTTTCACTTTAGTAACTTAAAAGAAGTTATTTCCTTAGTTTTAAGGCCAGAAATGTTATTTACACTGTTGAATGTTGTAAATGTTCTATGTATTTTTCCTTTTTATGGTACCTCCAACCCAAAAGATGCTTATCTCCATAAGGGAACAGAAAAAAACCCTGCAGACTTTTAAAATGTATACCACAGACTTCTCCTATCTCCCAACAAACTGTAAGTTATTATTTTACATATCTTGCTCCAAGTACACTAATGTCTGTGGATAAACTGAAATGTGTATCACATAACGTGCAAGGGTTTAATTCCCCTAATGAGAGAACTAAAGAATTTAGATTTTACCGTTCGGTGCATGCTGACATCCTCTTATTACAGGAAACCCACTTCTCCCAGACATCATCCCCCAAATTTTTGTCCCCTGTCTACCCTACGTTCTATATGGCGAATGGTTCAACAAAAACAAAAGGGGTAGCAATATGTATCCGTAAAGGTTTACCATTTAAGATGCAAGAAATAACTCAGGACCCAGAAGGAAGGTACATAATCTTGATAGGAGACCTACAAGATCAAAAACTCACAATTGTAAGCTATTACTGCCCCAATACAGGACAATTATCTTTTTTATCACAATTATTCCATCAAGTAAACAAACACAGGGAGGGTACACTTATAATGGCAGGAGATTCAAATATATGCATAGACCCTGAAACTGACCGTTCCAACCCTACCACTTCAACACAACTACCTACACGCAAGAACATTAGAAGGCTAAAAGACCATGCAACTAGTAGATTTTTGAAAAGAACTATACATTTTACTCCAACCCCCACGACTCATATTCACGTATTGACCATATATATGGATCACTCAAACCCTGTTGCCTAAAGCAACTTCAGTCAGAATACTCACCACCCCATGGTCTGATCACTCTGCCATAGCATTAACCCTTAAAGATATCTATGAAATTCCCCCACATAAAAAATGGAGACTTAACGATACCTTCTTGAAAAACCCACTAATCCAACAAGAAATACAGTCTCACATAACCCAATATTTTAAAGAAAATGAAAATAATGTAACCTCTCATGTGGTACTATGGGAAGCACATAAACCAGTTCTACGAGGCCACATTATCGCTATCATTGCCCACAAAATAAAACAATCCAACCAACAGACAACTCTCCTGCAAAATAAATTAGAGCAATTGGAAACCCAAAACAAAAATGCCTCCACCCCCACCCTCAGAATGGAAAACAATAAATATAGAACGTAACTAGACTTACTTCTATTGGCTAAGGCAGCCTCCACACTACAATGGTGGTCTCAAAAATATTATTCTCTCAGCAATAAACCCACAGCCCTACTAGCTAAACGTCTCAAAAAAACCCAAACCCCAAATTCAATCCACAAGCTCAGAACAGGACAAGGGGAAATTTCAGGAAATCCCATAAAAATATTGTCAGAATTTACCAAACAATATAAAAACCTTTTCTCATTTAAACCATCTACCCCTGTAGATAAAGCAAACAAATTTCTAGAGCAGGCAGGCTTCCGCAAATATTAGAAACACAGGCAGATCTATTAGAGGCACCAATCACCCCAGATGAAATGCAAGCAGCAATCAAACAATTGAAAACCTCAAACACCTGGGCCAGATGGCTTCTCCGCTCTTTATTACAAAAAATATGCAGAAACATTGATCCCCTACCTCACAAGAGCTTTTAATCAAATCATGGAGAGGGGGACACTGGAGAGGAGAATCCCTCATGGCCCAGATTTCACCAATCCCAAAGCCAGATACAGATCACCTAAGCCCATCCAACTATAGGCCTATCTCAATCATGAACATAGACATTAAAATAATGGCTAAAATACTGGCGGACCGTATAAACACGTTTCTGCCATCAATAATAAATACGGACCAAGTGGGCTTTGTACCCAAACGCCAAGCCTCAGACAATATACGAAGAGCATTAAATTTTATACACATATGCCAAACTAACAATGTCCCAGCCCTACTTCTATCAATTGATCTAAGCAAAGCATTCGACTCAGTATCATGGCCTTATCTACATTATATTCTGGAGAAGTTGGGCTTCAAACCAAAATTCCATCACGCCATTAAAGCTCTATATAATAACCCCCAAGCCTATATACAATGTGGCCCATATATATCTGACCCATTTAGATTAGAGGGAGGTACAAGACAAGGGTGCCCCTTATCGCCAATACTATTCATCCTGGCACTAGAACCCCTGGCAGCGCTAATCAGAGAGAATGTCAACATTACAGGGCTAAAAATAGGCCAAGAAGACCACAAAATATGCTTGTTTGCAGACGACATCCTGATGTTGATTACAAAACCACTCACCACCCTACCCAACCTCCTCAACGTATTTAATAAATTCTCTGAACTATCAGGCCTCAAAATAAACTACTCAAAAACACAAGCATTAAATATTACTCTCCCAGACCCAACAACCAAACTTCTTAAGCTGAACTTCGATTTTAAGTGGCAACCTAAACACATAACATATCTATGGATAAAAATTACCCCTCACATGCGTGATCTATATAAAACAAACTGGAAAGCCACTCAAGAAACTTTGGAATCTTGGTCAAAATATGAGATCCCATGGATAGGGCGCATACATGCTATAAAGATGACTATACTACCAAAAATCTTATACTACTTCAGAACTCTTCCCATATCAATACCAAAGAAAGACATAGAAAACCTTCAACGATATATAATGAAATTTATATGGAAAACCAAATTCTCTTGAGTATCCAGAGCTACATTCTTACAACCAAGATCAGGGGGAGGACTGGGAGTACCAGACTTTGGTAAATACCTGCAGGCGGCCCAACTTGCCACTCTCCCATTACTACATGCTGACCCACCTCCTAAATGGGTTATGATGGAAGAAGCCTTAATCCACCCTATTGCATTGTCAACTGTCCCATGGATCCCATACGTACATAGACCCAACAATCTTACACCAATGTTAAAACAGGCCCTGGAGATATGGGATAAGATCAAATACAAGTCGAAACAAATATCACCCCACCTTCCAGCCACCCCAATAATAGGAAACCCAGAATTCCTTCCGGGTCTGGATAGACTATCTTTTCAGTGGTGGAAATCAAAGGGCTTAGTAACCCTAAAGCACTTCCTTGGCCTGACAGGACCTATGGACTGGGAAAGAATCCAACAGTTATACTCCCCCCCACCCGGTGAAATGTTCCGATTTATACAAATACAACACTTCCTGAAATCAAAAGTCAAAAACAGTGGTACGTTAACCTCCTCTTACCTAGAAACAATTTGTATCTCTTATCCATACTCCAGAGGAGTGGTATCCAGACAATACCAGATTATAATAGATGCTTCCTCCCCAGCAGCCCTCCCATATATGGGGGCATGGGAAAAGGACCTTGGAAGATCCCTAGAGGAACAGGAATGGCAACAAATATGGGACAGAATAGCCCACAGTGCAATAAATACCTCACTTCTAGAAGCAGGATATAAAGTATTGATGAGATGATATCTTGTCCCCTCTAGACTGAATAAAATCAACAGTCAATATGATCCGTCTTGTTTTAGGAAATGTGGTGGAGAGGGCACGGCCTATCACATATGGTGGGATTGTCCTAGGGTCAAAAGATATTGGACCAGAGTTTATGAAATGATTTATTCAATTACAGGGATTAACCTACATAAAAGACCAGATCAAGCCCTGTTGGGAAATAAGATCCGAAACATAAACAAACATACGAGAAAATTAATTGATTATATTTTTATAGCGGCTAAATTAACAATAGCTAAATCCTGGAAATCACCTTTACTCCCGATCCAACAACTCAAAAATAAAATAAACTGGATCCTTGTGAATGAAAAACTAACAAGTATTCTACAAGACAGACAAATGCAATTTCAAATAATCTGGGACCCTTGGATTCAATATACCACCCCATCTGACACTGGCCGTGCCCTTCTCTCTAGTTGAATCAATAGACAATAACAACTTACTTGGAAGGGAGAAGGAGAAACTATACCTATTAAATAAATAAAAAAAATACATGTAAAATATCTTCCCTGATTACTGGAGATAAGCAAAAGGAGGCTCCTGTTTAAATCTTTATCTTTCACACACTGTAATAGTGTTCAAGCATAGTTAATCCGGATATAAAAGTTTATATGAATTAATGTAAGATTTAAACGATAACTTTGATCATAATCTTAACAATGCAAAACCATATTTTCAAGAAACCACAACACCTTAAAGATAATTGTTACAAACTGTATCTTTATTGAAAATAAGTATATGTATGTATCTTCATAACTTAGAAACAACCATCTGTAACCTATTACTTTGTATCGAAATATTTTCAATAAAATGTTTAAAACTGAAAAAAAAAGTTACGTATAGGTCATGTTTTTTGTTTACAGATTAAAGGACCTTTAACCCTTTCACTGCCAGCCATTTTGTCCAAAACGGAACATCTACTGCCAAGCAGTTTTTAGACATTTTGTACTCTTTTGCTTTAAGGGCCTTTGCTGGGGTGGTGTTTTAGTTAACCCAAGAAAACCATATATGGTTTTTTTCGGGACAACCTGAGCTTTCAAAATATGCTAGAATTTTGGGTAATTTCCACTCCTGTACAAAGATATGGGCTTCTAAGTGTATAAAAACACACAAAAAAAACATTTTTGCATGATACAAACGCATCTATCAGAAACATACTTTATTTTATGAACGAGAACACAGCAGATTTAGAAAGCTCAGTGTGTCCCGAAGGCGCCAATACCAGATATATATTGTTTTGTGGAGATCTCTCACTTTTATATTTCAAAATCTCTAAGCAGTACACTACCAAATTTCCAAA
>CM044431.1:90140577-90204850 GCA_024363595.1 Xenopus borealis
TCCCCATGTCCTGGCTACACAATTAAATGGTTAAGAGAACTCGGGGAATGTGTGGGGAGCTGTAGCATCTAGGAAGTGCTGAATGGAAAGTGGAAAGTGATTGACAGCTGGGATTTTTAAATGAGCTTAAAACAGCTATGAATGCTTTAATAAAAAATTTTAATTGGATTTCATGTTTAATTTGAAAAGGACTTTTATTATACAGATTTTTGTGTCTGAGTGACGGGTCCACTTTAATGAAAACTAATGCAGCTATTTTTCTTCAAACATAACATAAAACAATAAAAATACATTCCTTAGAGTCACAATTAAGGCCTGTGATTAAGTGTCAGATGGGGACATGTAAAGCAAAAGACAACATTTATTATTTACAAAACACCTTCAATTCACAAGCTAGTCTAGGGGTATTAAAGCAGTACAGGTATGGGATCCGTTATCTATAAACCCTTTATCCAGAAAGCTCCAAATTATGAGAAGACTCCATGGACTCCATTATAATAAAATAATTTAGATTTAAAAAATGATTAAATTTTTCGTGGCATTAATAAAACCGTACCTTATAATTGATCTCCACTAAGATATAATTAATCCTTATTCAAGGCAAAACAAGCCAATTGAGTTTATGTAATTTTTTAATTATCTTTGAGTATACATAAGGTATGAAGATCCAAATACCCCAGGTCCCGAGCATTTCAGATAATAGTTCCCATGCCTGTACTTTATCCTAACTAAGATATACTGTAATTAATCCTAATTGGAAGCAAAATAATCCTATTGGTTTTATTTAAAATTTTAGTAGCCTTAAATCATGGATATTCATATTATGAAAAGTTCCCCCATAAAAACCCAAGTCTTAAGCATTTTGAACAGCAGATACCATACCTGTATATATACCCATTACCGAATGTGGGCACTCACATCAACAGGTATGTGGACAGAAGATTTGGGGGCAGTCCATAACAAAATGTATCCACACTCCAAGGGGCAAATTCACTAAAGCACGAAAATGCGCTAGCAACTGCTTCGCTGGCATTTGCATTTTCGCCAGTGCTACGCAAATTCAGTAAGATGCAAATTAACGCTCAAGGTGGCGAAAGGTAGCGAAGTACCATTACTTCGCTAAGCAAACTGCATTTACGCTGGCGATGCCTAACTTGCATACGGTGCGACGTTGAAATTATAATAGAGGTGTATGTTACACCCACTACATTACACTACACAAGCCAAGGAAACGTTAATAAATAAAATAAAGTTGTCCTATTGCCCTAAACATGTTCCCACTGTATAGTTGAGTTGCCATATGTTAGGAAATGTAGGGGGGAAGGAGGGTAACCCCAAAAAAATTTTGCTATTTTTCAGACTATCACCCTACAAAAGTTTTTCAAACTCCTATCTATTGTATTGAACTTCGCCAGGTCAGACCTGGCGAAATAACCTCTAGCGTAAGAGGTAACGTTCAGAAAAATGTTCATCTTGGTGAATTAGCGTAGTTACATCCCTTTGTCAGTGTGCAACTTTGCCTGGCGTAAGGGTGCGAAGTTGTGCAAGTCTATCTACTTCGCTAGCGAATTTTCGCCAGGGACACTGCGAATTGACATATTTTTCTCCAAGGACAGCACTCCAGAAATTTCTTAAATAAAATCGCCTTTATTCATTCCATCTTGGGCAGCATAAGCATACAATGTTTCGAGTGGTATCCCCACTCTTTATCAAGCATAAAACACCAGTAGAGCACATGACTTTATATAGTGTGGGGAGTACTGCCCCCTAGCTTACATCATTAAGCACATATGTTCCATAATAAGTAATTTTGTATCCAATCTCTAGCATTTAGGAACCTAGTACATTCAATATAACTGGTTACTTAAATAGTTACTATTAAATGTAACAATATAGTGGAAACAACCACTTGTCTGATTATCCAAATGTCCAATAAATACTCTGTGCTCTTGAAGAAAGTACATATCTGTGCCTTCCTAAAAGACATAAAACCATTACACACATTAAAAACATTATTTTAATAAAAATGGATGTAAATCATATTCATTATTGAGCCCGTGGGGGGACATTGTTTCCAATCTCCGTATCCATTGTGCTTCTTTCCGTAGCAACTCTTTATCACGGTCTCCCCCACGTCTCAATTTCGGTACAGAATCTAAAACCTGAAAGTGCAGTTGACTAATGGTGTGACCACTGTCATTAAAATGTCTGGCAATTGGTTGATTTAATTTGTTTCTAATAGCCGACTTGTGTTCTGTTAGCCTATTTCTAACACTCCGAATGGTTTTTCCTATGTAAATTTTTCCACAGGGGCACTTTATGCTATAGACCACATATGACGATTCACATGTGTAAAAGCCCTTTATTGGGATACGGGTACCTTTTAGGGGATGATGTATATAGGGGCCCTTCAGTACTTTCCCACAATGGCTACAACCACAACATGGGAAAGTTCCCTTTTTTTGTGGTCTCAATGTCAGCTGTGTATATTGTTTTTGTGACCCTAGATCAGCCCTCACTAGTTTTCCTCCTATTGTTTCCGCCCTTGTATAAGACATAACTGGCGGGACACCAAAATCACTCTTATCGGGTAAATTTCTAGCTAGAAGACCCCAATCTTTTCTAAGTATTTTTGAGATCTCTCCACTAAGTACATTAAATCTGCTCACAAAGGGGATCCTTCTACCATGTTGTTCAATTTTTGTGGTCTCTACATCTTTAGTGGAATCGTTACCTGCTTGTTCCAAAATCCTATCTGGATATCCTCTCTGTCTGAACTTCTCCTTCATTTCCTTTACTCTTACAGTCTGCTGTTCTCTGTCTTTTACTATCCATTTGACTCTTAGTAATTGTGACTGGGGCAATGACTTTTTTGTGTGTGGTGGATGGAAGGAATCATATCTCTTAACAAACAGATCCGTTGCTAAGCATCCATTCCCTTTATTCTCCACCATCACATCCAAAAAAGAGATTGTATTCTCGCTACATTGCATTGTGAATTTTACATAAGGATTACAGTTGTTTAACCTATCCACAAACCTAAGTAGGTCCGAATGTCGTCCCGTCCATATTGCAAAAATATCGTCTATATAGCGATACCAGCATTTACAGTGTTGTTGGAAATTCACATCTTCGTATACAAAGGTTTTTTCAAATACATCCATGAAGATATTTGCATAGGACGGGGTGACATTCGAACCCATAGCTGTTCCCTTGATCTGTAAATAAAAATCATCCTGAAAAAGAAAATAGTTTCTATATAACACAATTTGTAGTAGTTTCAACAAAAAAATTTTTTGTGCCCCAACCAATGTGATGTCACTGTTTAGATGTTCAGTGACAGCCTCCACACCCCCATCATGTGGGATGGAGGTGTAGAGGTTCTCAACATCCAGAGTGACCAGCAGAGTATGTCTAGACAAACTGCGAATTGACGTCACACTGGCGAATTACACGCTTCACGCTTGTGAATTTGCATCTAATTGCTCACTTTACATTGGTGTTTATTGGTGTTTATTATTCTTGTTTTTATTATTATTCTTAAACTACTGCAAATCTTTCATTAATTTGTTCAACCCGCAAATGTCTGTATGCCTCCAGTTAAAAAATGGCAACCACAATTTTAGATTTCCCCCTTAGCTACACTATTTTTTCTTTTTAGATTTGCTCCTATTTTGCAGCCAGAAGAGGTCGCACAAACACTGGTGGATGGTATTCTGACCAATAAGAAGATGATATGTATTCCTCCTACTGTTTCAGTTGCCCCAGTGTTGCATTTGTAAGTATATATTATTTGTTTGTGTTGGTAAACTTTCTTCATTTGCAAAAGGATGGCCATATAACGGCTGATTGGTATGGTTTGTACAATTTTATCTGTGCATCTGTGGGCAGCTTTAATCCTGTAAGCAGAGCTGCTTTTTCTTTACTTCAGAACTGCTTCCAGAGGAAGAAAATGGAATTCTGTGCAATGTATTCTCTTTCTTTCAAATGCAATCTCACTGGTGTAAGGGCTTTGAGATGTAATATATAGCTTGTGAAACTGAAGTAGTGTACTCTATGACACACACCAAGGGGCAGATTTACTAAGGGTCAAAGTGAAAATTCGAATTAAAAAATTTTGAATTTCGAAACAATGTTTGGGTACTTTGACTATCGAATAGGCAAACATTCAATCTGAATTGTAAAAAAATTTTATTGAATTTTAAAAATTTTTAATTTGCCACCGCAAACCTGCCAAATTGCTGTTTTAGCCTATGGGGGACCTCCTGTAAACTTTAAGTGTTTTTGGAATTTATTGAAAATCGAAGGAATATGGCCAAAATTTTTAAAATTGTATGAATTTAAAGATGCATTTGAACGATTGGAACAATTTTGGAACAATCTGCAGGAGAAATACTTTTTAGTTTGAGGCTTACAATCTCAACCCTTAAAAATTTTCCCCCCTAAGGGTACAAACGCACAGATTTTTATTATGTTTGTAATATGTAATTTTGTTGGAACAAACCTTCTTACGTGACAGAAAAGTTTAAAACAGCCTCCGAGTATCCTAACAAACCACTAAATCAATTTTAGGGTGATAATGACAATTTGGGGGTTTTCAATTTAGAGTCTAGACTCTAGAGGAATATTTTTCCAATTGTGTGGCTCTCACTTGCACATCTTCTATGGTTAGGTTGAAAAAAGACACGTCCATCAAGTTCAACCCTTTAACTTTTTTTTTTGTAACCTGCCTAGCTTCTAGTTGATCCACAGGAAGGGAAAAAAACATCTGAAGCCTCTCCAATTTGACTCAGAAGGGGAAAAAATGTATTCCTGACTCCAAGATGGCAATTGGACTAGTACCTGGATCAACTTGTACTATGAACTATCTCCCATAACCCTGTATTCCCTCACTTGCTAAAAAGCCCTTCTTAAAGTAAGAAAATGTATCAGCCTGTACAACTGATTCAGGGAGAGAATTCCAGATCGTCACAGCTCTAACTGTAAAAACCTTGTGTCAGCTGGAAAGACCTGCCGGTAAATAAAGCAAGAGATTATTATTTGATCCCCTTATATACATTTATACAAAGTTATCATATCACCCCTTAAGCACCTCTTTTCCAGCGTCAACCTCCCCAATTTAGCTAGTCTTTCCTCATAGCTAATATTTTCGATACCTTTAACCAGCTTAGTTGCCCTTCTCTGTACCCTCTCAAATATAATATAATAATGTAATGTTTAAGTGATGGAGACCAAAACTGTATGGCATATTCTAGATGGGGCCTTACAAGTGCTCTATAAATTGGAAGAATTACCTCCTCCTCCCATGACTCTATGCCCTTTTAATGAAGCTCAAGACCTTATTTGCCCTTTATGCTGCTGACTGGCATTGCTTGCTACAGCCAGGTTTATAATCTACAAGGACTACAAGGTCCTTTTCCATAATGGATTTGCCTAGTCCAGTCCCATTAAGGGTATAAGTGGCTTGGATATTTTTACATCCCAGGTGCATGACTTTACATTTATCAACATTGAATCTCATTTTCCACTTAGTTGCCCAGATTGCCAAGTTGTCAATATCCGGTTGCAAGGATACCACATCCTGGATGTAATTAATTGGGCTGGATAGTTTTGTGTCATCTGCAAACACTGATACATTACTTAAAACACCCTCCCCTAAGTCATTAATGAACAAGTTAAATAAAAGTGGACCCAATACCGAGCCCTGAGGGACCCCACTAAGAACCTTACTCCAAGTAGAGAATGTACCATTAACAACCACCCTCTGTACCCAATCATGTAGCCAGTTTGCTATCCATGTGCAAACAACTTCATAAAGTCCAACTGACCTTCGTTTAGAAAGCAGTCGTTTGTGGGACACGGTATCAAACCATTTGGCAAAATCCAAATAGATCACATCTACTGCCCCCCACAGTCCAGCATCTTACTTACCTCATCAAATTTGTCTGACATGACCTATCCTTCATAAAGTCATGCTGAATGCTACTCATAATGCTATTCTGCAGGGCAAAGATTTGTGATCCCTTAACAAGCCGTCAAATAATTTGCCCACCACCAATTTCAAAACTTACTGGCCTATAATTGTCAGGCTGAGATCGTAATCCCTTTTTAAATAATGGAATGACATCAGCTTTTCTCCAGTCCATAGGCACCACACCAGATGAGAGCGAATCTGAGAAAATCAGAAATAGGGGCCTATCTAAAACTGAACCAAGCTCTCTTAGAACCCGGGGGTGTATGCCATCGGGCCCTGGAGCCTTGTTTACATGAATTTTTATTAAAGCTTTTAGAATCATATCCTGAGTCAGACACTGACTAGATTGAGCTGAGCAATCAGTGCAGCTATGAAGTGAGCCTGGGAACTCAGACTCCTCTATTTTATACACAGAAGAAAAGAACTGATATAGCACATTTGCCTTTTCTCTATCTGTTACAACCATACTGGTACCATTATTTAATGGAGAAACACTCTCAACCTGCATCTTTTTACTATAAATATATTTTAAAAACTTTTTAGGGTTAGTTTTCACCTCTGCCGTAATTAACTCTTCATTTCTTTCTTGCCTTCTGGATTGCTGATTTACAACATTTAGTATATTGTTTATATTCATTAAATTCAGCTTCTGTCCCAACTGACTTGTAGTTTTTAAATGCTCTTTCCTGTTAAGTTCTTCACTTCTTTAGTAGGCCAGATAGGATGATTCTTAGAGCTTCTACATTTACTCCTTAAGGGAATAAAGAGAACAGTAATGATTTAATATCATTTTAAACGACAACCAGTTCGTGTTTTTAGCTGCAAAATTAATACCCCAATCAATACTCTGAAGGGCAACCCTCAAGGCACTAAAATGAGCTTTTCCAAAATTCATGGTTTTTGTTGCCCCATTATATATTTGTTTTTTGCACCAAACATTAAATGATATAACATTATGGTCACTATTACCCAGGGGTTCAATGACTTGCACATCTGGGTCATTTGAGATCATTAGATCCAAAATAGCATTTTTTCTGGTAGGCTCCTCAACAACCTGTGAGAAAAAATTGTCAAGTTATAGCATACCCCTACAATTAATTTGCAGGACTCTTTACAATTGTTGAAGAACTCTACCCATAAGCCTTCTGCCCCCTCATTTTCTAACATAACCTCCTCCTTTATATAAGCTATTAAATCCTGCCTAACAAACAGACATACCCCTCCTCCTTTTCTATTGCCTCTGTCCCTCCGAAACACAGTATAGTGGCTGATATTAACTGCCCAGTCACGCAACTCAGTCAGCCATGTTTCAGCCACACCAATCGCATCATATTTTCTCTCCAGCACCTCTCCCATTTTACCAGTCAGATTCCTTACATTTGCAAACATACATAATAAAACTGGTACCATAATGAAGAAATGCCATGTGGTCCTCCCCATCCTTAACAGTACCCCCAACCAAGTCTCTCCCATTTTCCTTTCCTTTGCTCACTATCTCATCTAACCTATCTTCCACTGAATCTTTTACTGAATCCACCCCCCCACGCGTAGTTTAAAATCTCCTCCAACTGTCTAGCCATCTTCTCTCCAAAAACAACTGCACCATCATCATTGAGGTGCAGCCCATCCCTAGCAAAGAGCCTGTAGCCGACTGAGAAATCAGCCCAACTTAACTGATACATTCATATCAGTGGCAGTCCCTGGGACCAACTTGGTGCACTCAAGTTCAGGAGATTACTGCCGATTAGTGATGGGCGAATTTATTCGGCAGGCGCGAATTTGCGGTGAACTCCTGCACCCCTGAAAATTCGCCTGTGAAAATTCTGGCATCAAAAAAATCAGACCAAAGAATTTGCACTGGAGTACACAAAACAACGCCCGTGTCCAAAAACTGACACCCGTGTCAAAAAAACAATGCTGGTGTAAAAAAAACTAGACACCGGCACCGCTTCGCAAATTTTTTTTTTTCGCAGTTTTATCTGGAAATTCGCCAATTTTTCGGACAAAACGGGACAAATTCACCCATCACTACTGCTGATTTAAAGCAATTTGGAACATTTGCTGCCTGCCAACTTGGAAACTGTGTGCACGCAACAGAACACTCTGAATTACCCTGTGTGCCAGTGCCATAAAGCACAAACTTGAGTGTTCCTTTACATTTTCTTTAGTCCTGTAGCACCAAAGAGATGCAATCTCCATCTTATGCTGCCTTAAAGGAGAATTCAACCCTGCGGCACTATAACCCCCTCCCCCCCTCCCGGATATTGCCCCTAACGTGTAAATTACCTGCGATTTGGGGTAATTTACACATATGGGGCAATAGCCTGGGAGTGGGGAGGTAGGCCAGAGGGGAGGAGGGCCTACGGGAGAGAGAGGGGTTGAAGGGTTGAATTCTTCTTTAATAATTCAAATGGATGGGCAACCAGAATTTACAGGGATTTCTAGAACCTTTTATCCCCAGGTTCTACATCCTGAATGTACAATGAATATTTTCCCTCCTGCTTAGATTTTGCTTTACCTTGTCATGATCAGGAGTGGGGGACCACAGTATACATAAGGGAGCGGATCTGAATCTGCAGAAACCCCTGAGGGCAGAGGCCCACTTGGTTTTTTTCTGTCCCCTTGGGAAACTGCCACTTCCGCAATTGTCATTTATGTACGACCCTTGAGAAAAGGTCACTTTATTGCAGACTGCAAAATAATCTGACTTAATTTTTTTTTTTAAATGCCATTCATGCATATAGTTCAATTTTACAGTTTCATTGTACAAAACTCAATCACTTGGTGTCTAAATATGTATGTCTTTTCTTTTTTGTCAGCTTTCTTCCAGAACGTGCTTTGAATGCTTTGAATGAATTTCAGAGTATAAAGTTTGAAGCCAAAGTTCACAACAGAGATAAGGTTAAGTAGGTCGGCTTTACATTCATGTGTTCGCTGCACCATCAATGGACAGTTTATGGAACTGTGTATCACCAACTGCTGACAATGGCACACACTTATTACAGAGGATAGATTTACATTATTCAAGTGGTTTTATTTGTTCTTTAATTTTTTATGAAAACAAAAAGGTAAATATGAATTGCAGTTGTACATCCAATTCACCCACGTTACTCCTTTGGATCCTAATGAGAAACTCTTCATACTGTTTATATTTTCTGAACCTTCATTATGTGCATCTGTGTGATTGCCTGTGTACATAGTTTTGAAAGTCTTTAAGGCTCTCACACAGGCTTTCTTGCGTCTAAAAATGCACACCAAGGGGCAGATTTACTAAGCTCAGGTGAAGGATTTTAATGCCAATAATTTTGATTTTTTTTTTGTGCTAATTCGACCATCGAATTTGCAAAATTCGATTGAATCGAATGATTCAAATAAATCGAACTATTCGAATAAGAAAATCGTTCAACCATTCGATAGTCAAAGTACTTGCCCTTTAAAATTTTATTTGATTGCCTATTGGCCAGATTAAACCAAGTTTCTATATTTGCCTATGGGAAGCTCGCATAGGCTTTTTCTAAGTTTTTTTTTTTTTATCGAATCGAAATCATCAGATTTCTTGAAAAAATCGTACAAATCATATGATTCGTATTATTTTTTTGTGAAAGTGGATGTTTAGTACGATTTTTTTGAGAAATCTTATGATCGCTATTCGATCGTTTGATAGATCGAATAGCAGTAAAATCCTACGAATTTGATACTCGATTTAACCCTCGAAATTCGACCCTTGATCAATCTGCCCCCAAGTGTGTGTAAAAATACATTTACGGTAGAACCCCCATTTTACGGTTTTCAAGGGACCAGAAAATTGGTGTAAAAACCAGGAAAATGTAAAATTAGAGAAATATATTATGCATAATATATAGGTGGGACCACAAAACAACTATGTAAAATGAGGGAAAACTCAGGGGATGTAAAATTGAGGTTCCACTGTATTGTGTTCATAAGCATTTTATTTTAAATTCAAGTAAATGCATCTGTGAGTTCAACAAACATTTTTCAGTTTATTGTATTATAGATGTGTGTCAAATGCACAAAAATGCAGTATGTTGCATTTTTGTGCTGGTGGGTACAAACAATATAAATGTTCTGAAAAGTTAGCTTATGCTTTCAGGGGTGCTCAAACCTAGGTCACAATGTGCATTAAACACACACAAAATGCCCCTTAGGCATATATATAACTATATACTGTTAGCTAGAATATTCTAGTACAAAATTTGCCCTAGATAACTATTGGCCAAATGAAATATGGAACAGGGATTGCTATGTCACAAAATGCCCCTTACAGATTGCAGTTTGATGCCCCTTCCTCATTTATAAATAGGGAAATTTGCTGAGAACTACCTTTTAAAAAACAAACTCCACCCTTCTCTAAACAGCAGCCTTTGGGCAGCTCATTATCAGAGGTCTTCTCAGTGATCACTTCATTAGTTTTATCAGATAAACTCATATAGAACAAGGGAGCTGTCCCCAACCTTTTTTGCTCATGAGCCACATTTAAATTTAAAAAAGAGTTGGAGAGCAACACAAACATGATCCATGTGGATGTCAAATAAGAGCTCTGATTGGCTTTTTGGTAGCCTCTATATGGACTGGTAGCCAACAGGAGAGAATGTTTGGCAGGACATCTGTTTTTTATGCAACCAAAACTTGCCTCTAAGCCAGTAATTAAAAAATAAGCACCTGCTTTGAGGTCACTTGGACCAACATGTTGCTCGCAAGCTACTGGTTGGGGATCACTGCTTTAGGGCATGGGTTTTTTTCCGTGCAGAAACATGGCACGGTTTTTAAAAAAGCCGACCACTACACATTTACGCTTACCTAGTGTGCCATTGTCTTTAATCAAAATCAGATGAGCGGATCAAATCAAACGCTTGTAAACCTGCCGTTTCAATACACACCATCCAAAATCTGATAGACACTAAATTTATGAAGATTTGAAACAGATCAGGAGCCGGCAGTGCTTAGTCTGCAATCACCCTTTATTGGTATATAGTTCCTGAAACATGTCGTGAGTGAATATTCACCAATAAAGGGTGATTGCAGACTAAGCTTGAAACCACTAACGTATTTATGTTGGGGTCGGGTTTTTTTTAAAGACTGTGCCCGGTTTCCGCCCTGGAAAAACGATGTGTGTGTCCATGTCCTTAAAGCATCGCCCCTTAGAAAAGTTTTAATATGTCCTTATACTGTATTGCAGTATACTTTTTTACCTGTGATACATGGTATGACAAGTTATAAGCAATAGGGCGTATGCATGCTTATGACTTTTCTGTATAGCATTGTGTGTTACAAATAGCCATCCTGCTTATTATTTGTTTCCTGTGGGACAATTTTCACATGTAGCATTTTTTAGAACTGTAGCTGTCACAGCCTGTAACTGTTTAATGAATTTTGGTTTCCATACAAAATTTTATTTGATTTAACAATCTTCCAATGCTAATCCATAAAATAATTACAACCGTAATGCAAAACTGTGCCGGTGAAAATGTTTTCCAGGTCCTAGAGGCAGGCACTTGCCTTGGCATTTTTTACTACATAAAAGGCAAAACTGAGAGGGGGTAGGACAAGGGTAGAGCCAGGAATCAGAAGTCTTCCGTTTAAAGTTGGCAATGTTTTATCATCAACCATTTTCAGAACCTTGCCATTCAGAAGCATAGTTCTGCAAAGAGAATCTAAGTTAGTAAAACTGGGAAAACACAATCAGAGCAGGAAAAAAGTAAAATTGGTTCACATTTATTCCCTTTAGTTAGGTATCTAGGTACAGTGTTGATTGCAGATACTTAACTCAGCAACACTCAATAAAGCATGCAGATTAACTCACTACAGACATTTAGGTAGTGACATCCCCTTGTCTGTATACTTCATGTCAGTCACTCCCTCTGGACGTATTTCACGCCATTGGGCGTTTCATTGGAGGAGGTCTATATTTAACAGTTGCTGCACACCACTGCATATCACTTTTGTAATGTGTCTACTCAACTTCACATTAAATCAGGCAAATACATAATTGGTAGCATTAGAAACTCCACATGGCACTGCGGAGTGGTATTCCTCCAATGCTGCTGTAAAATACACAGCCTAAGCCTAGAGCCCAAATACTTGTTACGCCTCCCTTAAGTGTTTGTCAGTCTCTTGGGCAGATTGTTCACCAGAGACTTTTTTCAGTTGCTTTCCATCTTTTATCTAATATAAGTAATTATAAAAAAAAAACAACTGCTGAGCAATCATTGAAGTTGTTTCACTACTCATCCGAGCAGCTTCTTCAGTTCAACTGACTGGCATGGGACTCCTCGGCATATAGACTCTTCCAGTTATCCAATCACAATGTCACATTGTAATTCTTCAAAGAGGTGACATCTGAAGTTTACAGAGATGTTGATTCTGTGTAGTTACTGTGATGGGATTACCAATGTGTCATGCAACTCCTAGACACAGGTGTTACTTGTGAGAGTTGCATGAATGGATGTGTGAAGTCTTCTGAAACCACTGGGGTACAGATGTGAGAACTCTTTGAAGAGTTAAAATGTGCCATTGTGATTGGATTAGTGGAAGGTTTATATGCCGAGAATTTCCTATGCTAGTCAGTTTAACTGAAGAAGCAGCTCAGATGAGTAGTGAAACAAATTCAATGATTACTCAGCAAGTCAATTTTTTTTTAGAATTACTTATATTAGATATACCATGACCTGGATGAATGAAAATCTTCATAGTCATATTTTCATTTTTTTCCTGTTTTCTAAAATTGATTTGAATGTTCCTGAGTCTGGTGTTTCAGCCTGACAGCTCAGTAAATTCAGGTGCAGACTCTCAACTGTTACAGTTTGATATATTTAGTTGCTACATTAGTTGATACATTTCTCAGTAGTATCTTTGCAAACTTAACAACTATGGTATCAATTATAACTGCTGCCTTTAATGAAACTCTGGGATTCAGCTCAGTAGGGATACAAATAAGAAAAGCATCAACTAAATGTATTAATTTACAATAGTTACAGAGTCAGCGGACCCACCTCCCAGAGCAGCTTTAGAAAGAGAGGCTTGAACATTAAAAAAATGATCACAAATAGAAAGTGGTTGGAAAAAGTCTTTATTTTTGGAGAACTATCTAAAAAAACAACTAAACTGGAAAAATGTTTGATGGTAAACAACCATTTTCAAGTTTTCTCTAGTTTATGTCTACAGCTGCTGGTATCACCAGAGATGATAGATGTAGAATGCTTCATGCAACATTTCCTAAGCAGCAGGGCTAGAACTAAAGATAATCAGGCATCAGAGGCGTGTGTTTCAGGGGGAGTTATTAGTAGGGAAAGAGTGGGCACAGACTATACAATAAAATGTTTTTTGGTCAGCAACTGGGTGCCATACTAAGTAATATTGCTTTTTATGGCCTTACGCTGCTAAGAACCACACCCTAGTCACTCAGGATCTCACTGAGGTTTGTCTCTCTGTTTGCCTAATTGAATAGATAGCTCCCAACCAAAGTTAAGTACATTACACAGGGTCATACAGGGCAACTTAATTGCAAGTGTGTCCCTAGTCCTAAAATGGGCATAACCATGCAGATGCTGATTTGGTATGATTTACTGTTGGTACAGACACTTACTGTCTATCTAAAGAACAGTTGGAACAGATAATTTTGTCAATTGGCCAAGGACAAAATGTCAGTTGGATTAGCTCAAACAAATAGAATCTTTTCATGTATAATCAACCTGACCATAACACATAAACAACAGTGGCAAAGAATGATGTTCCTGACTGTTCTTTTACATGTATTGCCAGTCTGCCAGCCAGTCTATGAAATTTTTCAAATTTTTAAAGTAACATCTGTTTTTAAGATTGTTCTATATACCAAATGATCAGCCTTATATCCTTTTGAATGGTTTCGCAGTAATATCTGTACAGCTTTTTTAAGACTCTGCCCTAGGGCCAAACAATTGGATTGCCCTGCCTATGTTGCGCATATCAGGATAAGATCTTACAGTCTATGACCATCTTAAGGCCCTTCAGGCTACAATTGTATAAAAGAAAAACCCAGAAATATTGCTTTGTTATGAACGTAAAGAGAATATATGTGCTAATGCATTTCAAGCCTGGTGCTGTTTGACAAGATGGATGAAATACCTCCACATAACTTTAGATATTAAAGTCAGAGATTTTTTTTATAGCTATACTAAACATCACAATTACATTTTTAGTTTGATGATAACATCTCTTTAAATAGATTAGATAACTTGCCAAGGTTAATATCTTACATTTTTAGGTGATCATAATTTAAAACTTAGAATACTTACGCAGACTTTAGGCCTTCTTTCCCAGCAGGTAAAAGAAGATATTCATCAATAAATTTTTCAGATAGGGAACCTGGTAACTGCATGTTCTTTGTGGTGTCATGCAAGTTCAAAACAAAAAGGGTAACATCTCCCATTACATATTTAGGGCTGTCAAGGAAGAAAATGTATATTAAAATAATTATAATAAATTATAATTATAAGATAATTATCTGAGACGCAAGATACAGTACTGTGCTGCATATTACATAACTCTGGCTTTAATCAAAACGACTGATGTATTTATATGGTAGTTATATTACTGCCTAATTAATGTGAGTGAACTGGGCACTCCAGCACAGCTCTGAACCTTCGTATCTTCTGTATCCAGCTGGCAAATGAAGAAATACCAAGTTAACAAGTGAAAATTCCTGCTTACTTATTCTTTTTTGTGCAATGGATATAAACACGAAGCTTTCTGTCATCTCTACTGGTTCCTTTGAGACTAGCATTCAGTACAATGGATCCAACTAGCTTCTTAAATAACAAACTCAGCCAGTAATCCTGAAAAAAATGATGTTTCAAAAGCATTAAGTTTCATATCTAATATTAACAATACAGCTATGGGATATCTTATCCAGAATGCTCAGGATCTTCAAATATTAAGGGGCAGATTTACTAAAGGTCAAATTTCGAATTGCAAAAAATTTGAAATTCGACCATGTGAATAGGCAGGGAAGTAAAATCCTTTGAATGCGAATATTGAATTCGAAGGATTTTACCGCAATACAATTGGTCAAACGATCGAATAGGAAATATTTGATCGATCGATACATTGTTCGAATAGTTTGATTCAAACTATTTTATCGATTGATTGAATATTTTTTATTCGATCAAAAATAATGAAACCCAATTCGGTAGCTTTGATCTGGCGAACTAGGTGGTCGAATGAAATTTTATTTGAATCATTCAAAAACTTTCGAAAATTCTAATCTTTTTGAAAATTCGATCAAACTTCGAATCCTTCATGTGAATTTAGTAAATCTGCCCCTAAGTCTACTAGAAAATCATGTAAACTTTAAATAAAACCAATAGGCTGTTTTTCCTTCCAATAATGGTTAATTATATCTTAGTTTGAATCAAGTACAATTGGATTATTTGGATAAAATGGAGTCTATGGTACACAGCCTTTATGTATTTTGGAACTTTCTGCACATGTACTAAAATACTGTATAACGTTACATAACAAATGTTTACATACAATTCTGTGTATATTTGGGGACATTTTAAGCAGTAAGCACAATATTGAGAAGTAACAGCACCAATATTTAAAGGTAGAGGGATCCTTTTATCCCACAGTGTCTGTTCATTACACCCATCACGTCAGCATTCCTATAGTAGTGGCAATTTTTAAACCAGAGTAACTTAAACTGCAGGGATGTCCTTGAGGTTGGAGCACTTCCTGGTGAGGCCCAATTTGAAGACCAATTAGCTAGCAGGAGATTTCAATAAAATTATTACTGGCTCTTACTACCTTTGACCATACTACTGGAAGCCCAGCTTGAAGTTTAGTTAGGATGTAAGGGTGAACAAAACAACCAATTGTTTAGATGTCTGGTCAACTTGGGAATTACTGAATCCACCCTAGTAGTAACCCTTCTTTTACCACTGTCCTCCTTTGTACTGGCTAGCAATAATTCTCATCTAGCTTTTTTTTTATAGATTACTCTCTAACCATTATTTTCGCATAGATTATGACAAAGCTCTAGAAGACTGAAAGCTAAATTTAAAAATGTATCTTTTTTACTGTTCTGTTTTCCTTGTTTTTATAAAATTATAATAAAAACATGTTTCAAACCCCACAATCTAATATTTATTATATATCACTTGAACTATTACTATTTCAAAAAATGTTTGTGAATAATTGGTTGTAGTAGCCTTACTAACATATAATTGCAATATATGATGTTAAGTGGATTTGTAGCTTTTTTGTACTCACAGGTAAAGGTTCAAAATCTGAATCCACCAAATTATAGGATCCTGCACCAAAGAGGGCTTGCCTCATTACTACATCAATTCCTGATTTAGCTGAGATTCCAAGTTTATCCAGCCACCTATGGAAAAACATTACAAGCAAACAAAGTATAGGAATTAGAACTTTTAAAGGAAATGGTTACCTTTGAATTATCTGATGTAGAGAGAGTACCAATCTAAGACAATTTGCAACTGATTTTCATTTTTTATTGTATTATGTTCAGCAACTTTCCAGTCTGAAATTACAGCAGTTATCTAGCTGTTAGGGTTCAAATTACCTTGGCAACCATTCATTGGTTTGAACGAGAGACTGGAAGATATAGGAGAGGAACGGAGTCGAAAAATAAATAATAACAACAACAATACAATTGTAGCGTCACAGACAGTAGCATAACTACCGAAGTGCAATCGGCCCAGGCCTGAAGATCATTAGTTACTCCACTGCTCACTGAGCAATAGTTTTTTGGCTGCCCCATTAGAAAGTGTCAGAAGAAGGTGAATAATAAAAACTATGAGAAAAAAAAGACAAATTGAAAATTGCTTAAAGAAATAGTGATGGGCGAATTTATTCGCCAGGGGCGAATTCGCGGCAAACTCCCACGATTCGCCGCTGGCGAATAAATTCACGAAACGCCAGCGAAAATTCGCCAAAAAAAAAAAGTCATGCGTCGTTTTTGACTGGTCGTTTCTCAAATTTTTTCGCCAATTTTTCGGCGAAGCGAAAATGGGTAGATTCTCCCATCACTACTTAGAAATGACCATTCTATAACACTAAAACTTAAAGTTGAACCACCATAAAAAATATGTGTGATGTGGATTAACAGGTAGATTACCAGATATTATTCACTACCTGTACTTGTAATTGTCATTGTAAACATTGTGCCCCCCACAAAAAACAAATATCAAACACATTTGTAGCCAAGTACAGGTAGCGGTTTTGCACTTTTCTGGGTGTTGTCTTTAGGACAAAGGTAAGTACTGAATTTCTTTTGACATAAGTGGCAATTGAAAATCCACTTCACAAATCAATCTGCTTCACTGTGGGTTCCAGGGCACATGTTCAGTGGAATGTACATGTGAAAAAATCATATACACTGTAGGTGTATTTATTGCTTCTGCAAATATCAGTGACCAAAATGTTGAACACTCAAAATACTGTTATAAGTGGGCAAAATATTGTAGGCTCTGAATTGGTGCATTGGTGTATTAAATGAAAAAAAAAATATTTGTTTTGTTGAAGTGGCAGTTCACCTTCAAGTCAACTTTTACTATGTTATAGAATTTCTTATCAACTTTTCTAGTGGTCTTAATTTTTACTGTTTTTTTTAGTAATTTGCCTCTTTCTTCTTCTGACTCTTTCCAACTTTCAAATGAGGTCACTGACCCCAGCAGCACATAGCCGTTATTCGGTTACAATTTTACTGTCATTGTTTATTGCATATCTTTCTATTCAGGCTCCTATTCATCCAGTCTCATTAGAATCACTGCCTGGTTGCTAGGGTAATATAGAGCATAGCAACCAGATAACTTCTGAAATTCTGGAGAGCTGCAGAACAAATAGATAAATAATTGAATAACAACCACACATAATGTTATACTATGGTAAGTTATGTTTGGGAGATCTGTTGCCTGTGGTAGTGCTGATTTAATCAGGGGACAAATCTTACCATGTGCCATTAGCCTTACACCTGAAACCTCACCTTAAAAGGTTACTTTTAAGTTAACTTTTAGTATGTTATAGAATTGCCAGCTGTAAGAAACGTTTCAATTGGTATTCATTATTTATTTTTATAGTTATTTAATTATTTGCATTTTTCTTCTGAATCTCTCCAGCTTTTGATAACCCCATCTTAAAATCAAATGACCCATAAGGCTACAAATGTAGTTATTGAAAAATAAAAACTAATTGCAAATTATGTCTCCCTACATTATACTAAGGGGCAGATTTACTATCATCAAATTTTTTGGAGGGGGGTTCAGTCAAATAGGTCTTATTCGGATTGAATCGAACAATTTTACAAAAAAAAAAAAATAGATTTTCCAGGACTTAGAAAAATTTTCAGGAAAGCTTCCAGGAGGTCCCCATAGGCTACAATGGCAATTCGGCAGCTTTAAGGTGGCGAATAGTTGAATTCAAAGGATTGTAAAAAAATTCAAATCGAATTTCGCGCTATTCGATAGTTGAAGTAGTCCAAAATTACTTTTTAAAATTTGAATTTTATTTGAATTTTCACTTCAACCCTTAGTAAATCTGCCCCTAAAAGTTAGCACAAAGGTGAACATCCCCTTTAACTGCTCTTAACACTGGGCTTCCACAAGTATCAAGGAGATTGTAAAACTTTAACGTGCCCTGGATATACTTACATGAAGCCATCGAGGTATGTATTAGATAATCCAGGAGCTCCCCCTCCATAGGCTGAACTTGTTTCTCCCAACCATATTCGCTTCCCTGGTGCACTCTCATTTACTATCTGTTTAAAATATTATTTTAAGCAATTTTCTGGGATGTGGGAATACAATTGCTGTTTATAAATGCTATTAAAATGTTATTAAAAATGTTTGAATTTACCGTTTTCCCTTTCATAAAAGTGTATGTTTTAATTTATATTCCAAATTTTCTCTCTGCCAACAAAATCACCACATTTTTTTAATGTAGATCCATTTTAATTCATTCATGTTAAATATAGAAATCTTTAAATCTGTAGTTTATATTTGGTATAACAAAGAGCATGGCTGGATTTCTTGCTATCGGCATCATCCACCAGTGCAGCTGGCTGGCATGCTATCCCTTAAATTGTGCCGCCCTATGTCCAGGATCGGACTGGGCCAGTGGGACAATGGGAAAAAACCCTATGGGACCCATCCCTCGTGGGCCCTTCTGGACCCCAAGAACAAGTTACGCACAAGAACAAGTTACGTGCTGCTGATGAGGGTAAGGGGGACCCATGGGGATTTGCAGCCGGGGTGGCAGGGGCCCTGATGTGGCAGCCCCAGTGGGCATAGACCCCCCCAGTCCGACACTGCCTAGGCCCAGGTCTTTTATGAATCACCATGGCCTAAAGCAGTGATCCAACTGGCACTTCATAAGGGTATGTTTTAAAATGACAAACTTTTTTACATATATGAGTGATAGCCCTGCAGTAAGCATCAACCATATAGTTTTTTGTGTGCTACCACCATTAATGTTGGTATCATTGGTATCATTATTGGTAACATTCCTTGAAATACCATGGGTGTGGCTTAAAAAAGGGGAGTTGTCAACAGTGCCTTCCATTATTGGCCATCCACCAGATAGGCCAGAAAAATCCCACCCTCTGTACCACAGAAATCAGACAGCTTTGGTCTACAGTGATTTCATCTTTAACAGGAACTATAGAAAAAGTGGGTGTTTAAAGTGATGCTAGCCCTTTTTTAGTAAGGTTTAAACAAATTGTTTGGCATAAATGGTGTTGAAACATAACAATGATTTTAGAAATGAAATATACCAAGTATACCTGAAATACTGTCTCTATTTCTGAGACAAGCGAGTCCAGTATGTCAGAATTTATAAAATCCTCCTCAGAAGCAGTTTGACCACTGATATAATAGCTATCATAAGAAAAAACAAAATCATTTACAGGCAGATTATACTGTAGCATTCAAAACTTCAGGCTAATTTTGCATACATTTTAGATTGTATATTATATTGTATATTTTATGTGCCTTTTTTGTGATCTGTACTAGCTGGAGCCATGTCATCTTGTCTCACTGTGTATTTGTATACTGCTGTGGTGTTTATACAAATGGCCTGCAGGTGGCACTGTGCATACATAGGACTTTCTGTACAACTTGAAAGTGAAAGTAAGACTGACTGCTGTTATGTAATGGCTGCATGAACCTGCTAATAAAGCACTGTTATACTCTCCTTCTCCTCGGCTACCAAACACAACAAATCGCGACAAGGATGTCTTTTCTACCTCTGCAACAGCCTGCACCTTTTCTACCAAACCCTGGTGAGCCTACCATACCTTTTACTGCTTGTATCCGGTTTACTTTGACATTTTCTCTGCCACTAGCAAAATGCAGATGGAAAAAACACTTATATCGCTCTCTGTGTATTTAATAACAGACATAAATGGCATCTGCTTGTCACTGTGCTCCTGAGGTGCATTTTCTGGTGTGTATTTTCTTGTTGAATCTGCCCTTTTTGTGCTTATTGCTTTCATACTTATTCTATATACTTACTGGCAGCTGGTATTTTTTATTGGTATTTTTGCTGCCTTTGGTGGAGAAAATGCATGTTTGTGAAATTAGATTTAGTTCAAACACCTGCAAGGACAAGGCTTTAACACTGGTGCAGATTTACCATTGATAAAAAATTCTAGAACAGTAATGATTGTAACTGCTGGAAAACAAAAACCACTCCTGATTTGCAATCTTTTCTGGATATTTTTACAAATGTAAGGTTGAAGAAAATTAGCACCACTATTGCCATCATTAATGAACTGCTTCATTGATAGATGTTTGAGCAGAAATTTCAAAGCCACAAGCATTGAAATAGTTCCCCAGCTTAAAGATGGTGAACTTTCGGATGAAAAACATATAGAAAACAGGAAATGTTTTGATAAATGAAAAAAATCATTAATAAATAATAAAAACATAATAGAATTAGGACTACTGGCAGGAATCCCAATTAAACCTCTGATAAACTCCCCTAAATTACAAATTTATAGCCAAAGCAAATATATTTGCTAATCATTTCATTTTAAAGCAGACCATGGATTCTCTCAATAACCAAGGCTAATACTGCCATAAGATGCAACAAAGCCTATCTCCAAGTAGTACTCAAGAACATAATTTTTCAGTTTTTGGATTGAATCCATCTGCTAGATTGCAGAGTTTGCCTAAATAGTATGGTTGAGTTAACCGGTGTGGCTGTGCAGGTTTCTATGCCCTACCCTACTGGATCTCTGAACAGACTCCTTTCCAAACTCCCATTGAGAGTTATAGGTAAAGTGGAAAAATTTTATGTTTAGTGCTCATTAATATTTAGTCGTGGGATCGATTTATTAAAAGTAGGACATTCTATAACATTCTAACATTTCATTTAAAGATAAACTACCCCGTTAGGCATGAATGAAGAGAACCAAAAGTTTATATTTTTGCATTTAAATCTGTATACATAAAAGTATTAAAATAAATAAATACACAAATAAGGCCTGCATCATTAACTAATCCATAAATGTTTGTACTTACTGATGCCAAGTAATTGAATTAATGATTTCACCTCCAGTTTCCAAGAAACTGCAAGTAAAAATAAAGAAAAGTTTAGTATAATAAGCAATATTGGCTAATTATTTTGTCTATTTTGACTTAAATATTTGGCAAGACGGCAACTAATTTACCATAGTCTCTGATGAACAGAGCCTTCTATTTCTTCATAAACTGATATGTTAAGGTTTGCTTTCTCATATCCTCGGTAAACATCTATGCAGACTGCCAGAAATGCATGATATGAACAAGAAACTAAAACTTTGGTGTTGGTTTTCAATAATTTAGCATTACAGCCTCTGTATGTGCCTTTTATGTGTAAATGCACTCGCAGGTAACATCACTAAAGCAGGTATAAAGTCAAGGATACCGTATATCCACTGTGTGGGCTGACACTCTGGATGTATTTCATATATTGAACATGTACACGTGTGCACTAGACAATGGGTAACACAATCACTATGTGCCTAGTGTGATGTAGAATCCAGGTGAGGTGAATATGCAATTGTGTGGGACTCAGATTCTGATCCTACCCAAGCATGTGCATTTGTCCTATCACATGGAATGAGTGAGTGCCATTGCACTACTTGGAGGGAACATTTTTAATTTCTACTGTTATTTAACCCATCTGAAGCGTAGGCTCTGTCACCTACTAGCTGTGGTGGTGGGAAACAAATATTCAGCTACAGGTGCCCCTTTTACTTGATTACAGGGGTCTAAGAATCTGTAAGGGTTCTCAGTTCTAGGTTTATACAACGTTTTGATACTGTATAATCTTTTACAGCTCATTATCAACAAGGCAATGATTTGTGTGCAGTTTTTCTACATTTATAATGCAAATAAACAAACCTATTTGAGCAGAATGGTCAAAACATAAACAGTGGTATTGTGCTGTGTGTTTGAAGAGCAATGGCACAACATTGCATTCCTGATAGGTGCAAGGGAGTGCTATACCTAACACCTACTTTAAGCAAGTAGTAAGTCATTATTTATAATAAATGAGCCAACTGAGAATAACTACATCATAATAAATCTGATTTTTTAATTGCAAAGAATTTTGCTCCTAATAGACAGTATATTTAACTCTACATGCTTATGCTTTATTATAAATAATATTATTAGGCTTATTTCAACAGCTTGTGTGAACAGTGAAATTATTTAAACACTATACATATATTCTCTTGTTTTGTACACAATATACCTTTTGAGCATCTTCTGTGACTGTGTTTTTGGCTGGCCAATATCAGGTCCAAAAAGCCCAGAGTTTTGATAACTTGGGTACTTTCTGAGAAGCTTGTGGAAACTCACAAAATCCTTGCCAAGCTGGGAGCCACTGATATAAATTCCAGACTTTTTCCTGAAGCTGTTGGGTTCTAAATGTAATGCAAACAAGGGTATAAAACAACATCAGCATATTGTGTTATATGATATGGAAAGTTATACCTTGGTATGTAGTAGTAAATGGTGTCAGAGGGGGAAAAAAATTAGCAATGCGAACAGGTTATTTTCTGTGTGAATATTTTTTCCCTTTGCACACAGTCGAGAAATGCTTTGAAAACACATTGCAACTCACATTGCACCCAAAGGAAACTAGATTGCATGGTTTAATGTATAGCAACAAACCAGGCATTTTCTCTATCACTGTACAACTGATTTATATAGGTTGCCACACTATGTACAATGCATTTGAATGTGTCTTGCAATAATCCAAAAAAAGGTTAATGACCCCAGAAAGTGTCAAATAAATTGGAGAAATAGAAAATACAATTTCTGGAATATATTTTCATTTCTTCTGCATCCCTATTGCCCCTCCCAGACCTGGAGGTAGGACCTATACCATAGCCAATCAAAATTAATTATGCCCTATAAGACCACATGACTTCCTCCTCTCCACTGTTGTTTTTGTCCTACTGGACATAGAGGTAGGATCCCCCTCAATTTTTTTTTTTTTTTTGTGAATTTTTACAGAAGTCAAACACAGTTTTTGTTTTTTCTTTTTCCTTTTTTGTTTATTTTTTTTTATCTCTGTGTAGAACAGAGGGATGCTTCCTAGGTAATGGAGAAGAATTTACCTGATGCCTCAAGACAAGGGATGGGCGAATTTTACCCGTGTCGCCAAAAATTCCCCATGGGCAAAATGTTGCAGATGCCATTCAAGTATGGCGAGGTGAAAAAATTTGCCCATCCCTACCCACGACACATAATCTGTTAATTATCGCTTATTGGGAAGAAATGCAGGTATGGGCATACCCATGGTCAAATAGCCCCCCTGTTATATGCCCAGTGAGGCACAAGATTAAATGTAGTAGACAAAGGTGTGGGTTTCCCACATTGTTACCTGTGAGCTTTTTGGCCTCCCCTTCTCTTTTGATTTATGGGAGGCTTTACAGAACTTCTGCAAAAAGGCCATGGGTATGATATGGGCTTGTTATAACAGCCTAAAGCTGGTGAGTATGATTCTTCAGTTTCCACTTTGTGTTTAAAATGCTCAGTGCACTGGGATTTCTGCATGCTAATTAGCTAATTATGTCCCTCAGCTGAGCGCCATCAGGGCTTTGGCTGGCATTTCCATCCTGCTAACTAGTCACTATCTGGTAAAGTGCAGGTGTTCCTTTTGGCCCCTTTGCTATTGCTGTTTAATATTTTAAAGGGGTTGTTCACCTTCCAAACACTTTTTTCTGTTCAGTTGTTTTCAGATTGTTCCCCAGAAATAAAGACTTTTTTCCAATTACTTTCTTTTATTTATTTTACTGTTTTTCCAAAATCTAAGTTTAAAGTGGAATATTGGTGTCTGGTGTTTGAGTCTGGCAGCTCAGTAATTCAGGCGCACTCTAAACTGATACAATTTTGCAACATTTAATTGATACATTTCCCAGCAACATCTCTGGAGTATTAGCAACTATTGTATCAATTCTAACAGCTGCCTGTAATGAAACCCAAAGATTCTGCTCAGCAGGGACAAAAATAAGAAATGTATCCATTAAATGTATCAGTTTAGAACAGTTGCCTCCCAGAGCTGCTTTAGAAGGTGAAAAATGACACGTTACACTTCAATATTAGAAAAACGTTTACAAATAGAAAATAGACAGTAATTGGAAAAAGTCGTTATTTCTGGTGATCTATCTGAAAACAACTAGTTGTTTGAAGGTGAACAACCCCTTTAAAGGAAAAGTAAATGTTTTTCTTTTTCTTTCTGTAAATTTGCGCCCCAGATTAAGCTCAGTAAGCTATGGGGCGGGGCTTCACTCTGCACCAGGAAGAAGAGGAAACAAGCTGCTGATAACACAAAAACCAGAGCAGACTTGCAGCAGGGACTAAGGTACATTAATCTGGGGGGCTGTTTAGAGCAAATTTACAGATAGAAAAAAAAAGGTTTACTTGTTCTTTAAGTTTTGTATGGACGAACCCTTGTCCTCTGTGCAGAAACAGATGTTAGATTGGCTCGTTACAAGGCACTTCCAGGACTGGCTAGAGATTTGCACTGCAGAAGCAGTATGGCACCTCCTTCCTTTCTGCTCTTAACAAGCAGTGGTGCACCAGACTAGTATTTCTGCTGACAAGCCTGAGCTTTCTGTTAATGTGCCTGTGTTCCTCTGACTTCTTGTATTATCTGAAGTCTTACGTTAAGAGCCTGTGAGCTCTGTGCAAAACACAGTGGTTATATTGGCTCGTTACATAATGCATTTTCAGAACTGGCTGGTGAATTTCTCTGCTAAAGCAGTGCGGTACCTGAATCTGTCGAGTATGGTTTCTCTATATCTACTGTGTGTTTGAAACATTCAGTACACTGGGAATTGTGCATGTTAATAAGCTAATTATGTCCCTCAGCTGAAAGCTATCAGGGCTCTGGTTGGTGTTTCAATCCTGCTGCTTAGTCACTGCTATCAGGTAAGGTGCATATACTCCTCTGGGCCTCTTTGCTATTGTTGTTTCTGTTGCAGACACATAGGTTATAGTTGCCTTTTATTACACAGGGTGCTTGCAGGGTTGGCTGGAGGCTTGCACTGCTGAAGCAGTATGGTACCCCTTTCCTTACAATGAGTCTGCTCCTAACAAGCAGCCTGCCACTAGGGCTCTGACTGTAGTATTCCTACTGTCTAGTTCATGTTATCTGGTTTGGTGCCGGTGTTCTTCTGACTTCTTGTATTGAGGTCATCTGTGGTCGTTTGTGAGCCTGAGTTTTCTGTGCAGACACACTAGGTATGTGGACTTATTACACCTGGTATTTCCAGGACTGGCTGGGGGTTTGTTCTGCTGTAGCAGAATTATTCCCCATTTTTTTTCCTATGTTGTTTCCCCACTTAATAGGCAGTTTTCCTATTTATGGTGTCTTTTGTGTGATGTAGACTTTCTCTTAGATATTATATTCCCATCTGTTGGTTTCAGTTAGGAGCTCAGTTGTAGTTCAACTAAATCTACTGAGTTTTGGTGGCTGCATGTTTCCCTTCTTTAATTGTTGGCATGTTGAAGGGCACTTACTGTAATGTCTGTTGGCACCTTAACAAGCTTGTAGCCAGCTTGTAGTCTATGATTCCTTGTGTGGCCTTTGACCTCTGGATTTCATTATGGCCCGTAGCTTGTGTTAGGGCCCTTGTTTTGGTCCTTGGCTCATGGCCTCTGGCTTTTATTATGGCCTTTGGCTCATGTGTCTGCTGGCCTTTTTACCATGGTCCTCAACTCATGGATCTGCTGGCCTTTTACCATGGCCCTCTGCTCATGGGTCTGCTGGCTTTTTACCACAGCCCTTGGGTCTGCTGGGCTGTTGCACAAGCCTTTGGCTCATGTGGCCTTTTACCAGGGCCCTTGGCACGTTTGTTTAGTTGGCCTTTTACCAGGGTTATTGTGGCTGGTCATTTTTTTCAGGTATTTGCTTGCCTTTTACCAGGGTTCTTGGGCTGTTGGCCTTTTTACGTGGCCCTTAGCTAAGGTGGACACTAGTTTTTATTATAGTCCTTGGGGCTTGTGGTTGCTGGCTTTCACGGGGCTGCCAGCCTTTAATGTGACCCATGGAACAAGGAATCCAGGTAAAACAAGACAAGGTAAGGAATCCAGGTAACACAAGACAAGGTGGTGGGACAAGAATCTCAGGAACAATGTATCTCAAGGCAAGGTTGGCAGGTCATCCATGAAGACAAGAAACAATCAATGACTCAGCCCTGAGCAAAGTATGGTATTTAAAGGGCAGTGATTAAAGATAGGGAACACATGGGGGTAATGAGGTGGGAGGAGAACACACAAGAAACAGGACAGCTATGTAAATAACAAAACAATAAACACAAGAGACCAGGATCAGCCCCAAAAGCCCCCAGTGGCTTACATGGTAAGGGAAGAGTCCAGAGTCTGGGAATTAAGGGTTCAAGTCCCAGGCTGATCCTGACATCTACAATACTTGTATGCATGGTTCTGGTTACACCAGCAGTAGGCATGATTGGCTAATTGCTTGGCTCTAACATATGTCATACAATCAGCTGTTGTTTGCTCTGAGTTTTACAGCCCATAGCTAGGTTTGTTGCCGATTCAGCAGCTACAGTTGGTTATATGTTTTATAGCTGACCTTTGCTTCTGCCTTGCATCTATTGTTTTTGGTCTTGTATGTAACTGCTGATTATCAAAGGCTGGGTTGTGGACAAGTGTTTTGCACATTTGATGACTGGCATGTGCTCCATTGTTGCATGTGTGAAAAATTGACTTGTGCCAGTGCAGTTGGTGGCCTTGTCTCAAAGAGTGGCATTCACAATAGCTGGCTTATATACTATTGCTTGTGTAGTAAAATTCCACTCTGTTTTGCATACACTGCAGCTGATGGGCATCAATGGCCTTGCACATCTATGTTGGCATACATAATAGCTGGCTTGTCCACCAGTGGTTTGCTTGCATGGCGGCTGTCTCATTTGCCAGTGGATTGTGCATCATTGCTGGCTGGTACCAGTGTTTGTAGGCTATAAGCATCTTGTATGGCTGATTTCAGATTGTGACCCCAGCTGTTTGCTTGTTCAGGATCCTATTTGATTCAGTAGCTTCAATGTATGGTCACAGGTTTGGTTCAGTCCTTGCATAAACTGTAGCATTGTGCAGCTTGAGATGTAGTGGCCTCTGCTTTTGTTGGTGTTTTCTAGCACTGTAATTGGCTTGGGTCCCATTTGTTTGCTTGTGCAGCAATTGGTTGGGACAACAGCATATCATCACTGGTAGGCCTTAATTCACATCTGGCTGGTCCAACAGCTGACCGTTGTGCTGTTCTATGCCAAATTCAGATTTTGTGGTTGGTGTAGCTACTGGGCTGTACCAGCATGGCCCTACAATGGTTACAGTGGAATGCTGGATTAGAATATCCCAGAGTTGGTGTTCATCTGGTTAAGTCTTCATTAGGTGTTTATTATTGCGTTGAGTTGGTAGATCTTTGGCTGATCTCTGGTGTGGAGTTGACTCCGGTCAGTACTGGTGTGAGCTGCTTCCATTAAGCTGCAGGACTAGGCCAGTGCGGGCTAAGTCTTTTTAGCGCCACCCACTAGTGCTGAGGATTGTGTATTTCTCCAGCACTGATGCATCCAAGTTACGGTTAGTTTCTGATCTGTATGTATTGGTTTACTGGTGGTTTCTAGGGTGCTTTAGTTCTGAGATGGTCAGTGCCATCATTCTGGTTATGCCCTAGGGGGCCTTATGTTTTAAAAGTTGCAGAATTATAGTTCTTCCCCAGGTGGGATTTTATGTCAGATAGCAATATTGCTGGTATCACTCTAGTTGATGAGGGAACGCTAAGCAGAATATGGCTATTCCTGATCTGCAATGCTTGACCCTCAAGTGCCAGTCTCTGTAATTTAGAGGTTGGTTTTTGTAGCTCTTGTTGTCATGTCCTAGGAGATGTCATTCATGTTCTTGTGCCTTTTATTTACCTTTTCAGGGGCTATACATTTTATCAGCTCCTCTGTTGAATGTGATGCTGGCCTTAATACTCAGGGCCTCCTTAGCATCAGTTTGGTTATTGCCTTATGTAGGTTATTCCCACCCCTTGTTTTTAGGGCATGGCTTGGTAGATCCCATGTGTACTGACATGGAGGGATGCAGAAGAAAATAGATATTTTACTTATCTACTTGACATAAATCCCAACATGTCAGTACAGGGTTTCCCATCCCAAGTTATTTATTTTGATTACTGTACTGCTATGGCAAATGTATATCAATGGGGAGGAGGAAGTCATGTGGTCATGATTAAGTTTGATATGAAATAGGTCCGATACTTCCAGGTCTGGGAGGGGCAATAAAGCCCATAGGGCAGATTCACTAAAGCGCGAAGTGTCTAAAGCTAGCGCTAATTCGCCAGCGTGACGTCATTTCGCAACTTTGCAAATTCACTAACACCGGCTCTGGCGAATTTTCGCTAGCGAAGTAGATAGACTTGCGCAACTTCGCACCCTTATGCCAGGCGAAGTTGCGCACTGACGAAGGATCGTAACTTCGCAAATTCACTAAGATGAACATTTTCCTCAATGTTAGCACTTATCCTAGACGTTACTTCGCCTGGTCAGACCAGGCGAAGTTCAATACAAGGAGGTTGAAAAAAAAACGGCGTATTTTAGCATAGGAGGGTGTTAGTCTGAAAAAGATCGATAATATTTTGGGGGGGGGGGGTTACCCTTCTTCCCCCCTACATTTCCTAACATATGGCAACTCAACTGTACAGGGGGCACATGTAGGGCAATAGGACAACTTTATATAATTTATTAAAGGTTTCCTGGGCTTGTGTAGTGGAATGTAATGGCTGTAACATATACTTCTATTATAAGTTAAAGTTCCCGCCGTATGCAAATTAGCGCTCTGCCTAGCGAAGTAAAACTAGCGCAACTAGGCTACCATTCGCCGACCTGAGCGTAAATTCACACTTTAGTGGATTTGCGTAGAGCTGACGAAAATTTGCCTGGTGAAGTGCGGCAAACACTAGCGAAGCCTGCGCTGGCGAATTTTCGGATCTTGGTGAATCTGCCCCCCATGTGTACCGACATGCCAGGACTAGAAAAAAATAATTTTACTAACCTACTTGAGGTAAATTCCTAATTTTTTTCTCTAGAGAATAGGCTTTTAAATTGTTATTAAGGTACACTTCCAGCTGAATGCTTAAAGGAATAGTTCAGTAGGCTAGTGAAATATGGACTAGGCCATAACCCTAGAAACAACCATACAAGAAACAAGATCTAAGAATAGCTGCTTACCATTGCCTAATTCCCATGATAAGTTATATTTCTTTGAGGAACAGTAATCAATAAGCAGTTTGGCATTGGAGCTGTTCCATTCATTGTTCTCATTCCTCAGCAAAACGTTTAATCCAAATATCATGTGTAAATCTGAACAGTTTGCAAAACTGTACAACATGTCCACAGTGCTCTCTACAAATATAACACACACAGATATACGAAACAAAGTTTAATGTGCAAGTAACAGAAGCCAATTCTAGTTCAGTTACATCAGTCATTACAGCAAGTAGTTAACGAGCAACTGAAATTCACTTATTAACTTATTTTATGTGTGGTGCACAGTTAGTGCTTCACATGGTGTGTGGGTGACCTACAGTACTAAGCAATTTTCGCAGCTGATTGGCCAAAATGGATGACTCTTTGGAAATTTGGCCATTCACGTGTGTTTTATAAATGTTATAAGTATATAGTTACATATGCTGTAAATGTCCAACTTAAATGCAATATTTGTACTAAATGTCTGCAACTGAGTGGTTTCAGGGAACAGACCTTTACTACAGTCATTAAATTATATTTTGTAGGATATACATAGTTCTTTAAAGAGTTGGATCATCTTTTAAGGAGAATGAAAGCTCCAATTCAAGGGGGGGGGGGGCAAATATTCAAGGATTATGAGTTACCCGATACCCTGGGCTGGTGCTCCTATTAGTAGAGACAGGCCTGGATTTGTGGAAAGGCCACCTAGGCCTGGGCCTAGGGTGACAGGATTTTAGGGGGCGGCATACTGCCCAGCCACACCCACATTGGTCCAGAAACACTGGGGATACGCAGGAGATATGATCGTTTTTTTTTTAAAATTTCCCATGCGCCAATCCCCATTGCTCCACTCTTTATGATGAAAATTTTCGAATAAAGGGCAGAGTATGGTGGCGACGAACGGCAGTGGGCCTAGGGGCACCCGCTATGTAAATCCGGCCCTGAGCAGAGATCTTGCAAACAAGCGATTCTCTTCCTTCCCCACATTGGTGTGCATGCACAGTAGAGTTAAAAGCAGGACTTAAGCAAAAGAAAGAAAAGCTGGATTTTTCTCAGTAATGTGCAGGCATTGGTCACTGCATTTTTAAAAAAAGAAGGGGGAAAGAGGATTGCCCCCCCCCCCCCACAGATTAGAGCTTTCCTTCTCCTTTAAGTTAACTTTTATATGTTATAGAACGTCAAATTTTAAACAACTTTTCAGTTGGTCTTTAATATTTTTGTTTTCTAGTTTTTTTTTTTTTTTACAATTATTTGCCTTCTACTGACTTTCCAACTTCTTTTACTTTACAACTTTAAAATGGGGGTAAAGAAATAAAGGCTCTGTAAGGCTAATCATAATTTAACTTAGCCATATGCTTCTGTTTTTGTGTGCAATCAACATCGCCATGTTCAGGTGCAATCAACAGCTACACCACTATTCTTTACTTACAGTCTACTTCCCATCCTGCAATATCCCACTTAACACTCTGCACTTCTGTAGATGCTATTTCCCTATCAGTTTCAGACTGTGATTCACACAATCACTTGATATGGCTTCCCTAAAGGAAACATTTCACCTATCACCATTCACCAAATATAAGCAGAGTGTGTTTTCTTATGGAAGTGCCAATTTACTGCTGCTCTCCTATGCTATAGTCCATACTCAAGTCAATATAAACAAAATTAACCCCCATAGCTTTCTATTTTCATTGTATACACTAAATGCCAAGTCATTCCAATATACATGTCCTCCCTGCATCCTTATCATAATAAAATAATAATAAAAGGACTTGCAGCACAATTCTACATTCCAGAATTTCCTCCATTTAGCGGACTTTCTAAAGTGCAGTTACCATGGATTCTCATTGTTACATATCCTGATTTAAGTTTTCCTGCATTTTGCACAGTTTTTTTTGTGGACTCACCAATAAATAATGCCTTTCTCTGATTTTACACCAATTTTCTGGTCCCCTGAGCAACATAAAATGAGTCTACTGTACATTAAAATTTAAGTACCCTTACTTGTAATTGTGGCATTTGTATACCGATTCCTGAAATTCTCCTTGAGTATTTGCTGTTCCTGTGCAACCCATTGAGAATGTAACATCTTCTTTTCAGCAGATGTAAGAGTCCTTTGATCACATAAGCTGGCAGCTATAAAAATTACAGATGCAGAAAAGCTAGTCTTTTATCACAAAGCAAGGAAAAGGTACCACCTGTGTATTGCTAATGTCACATGGAGGTTTGTCTTTTGTTTTATCTTAAATCTTGGTATAACTAGTAAATATGAGAACTTTTTGCCTGATACAGTATTACTATGTTCACATTTTTGCCTTCAAAAAAAAAAAAATCTAAATGTATCCACTTTTGCCAGAAAATATGCCACACTATAATATAATATGATTATATAATTATAATATAATTATACCATACCAACATAATTATTGTGTCCCCTTGCCTTCAACATCAATCAATCACATGAGAGCCCAACACAACCCAGCCCATGGGATGGGCCATTTTTTTCTTTGAAGAACAGTTTTAGCATACTGGAAAGGATCTTCTCTATCAAGGTAGGGCAATTATATATGCTAAAAAATGCCTGAACCCCAGTGTAATTTTGCCTTGCCATTGACTCCAATGCATTTGGCAAATTTTTGGTGGAATTTTGCCTTATTGATGACTATTTGAGCAGTTTCACTCATTAGTAAAAGTTTAAAGCCACAAGGACATAACTGACTTTGTTGTACTATTTTTCTAGACAGAAGCCATTTAAAACATGTCACCCTCTCATATGTCTCTGCTTATCTTCCGGGCTTCACTGTTTTGGAAAATCTGTTGTAGGTATTTTTAAATTGAGATACCTCCACACATACTGTTGTACATTAGAGCAATACATTAAAGGGATATGGTCATGGGAAAAAAAATTATTTTTCTTTTCAAAATGCATCAGTTAATAGTGCTGCTTGAGCATAATTCTGCATTGAAAACCATTTCTCAAAAGAGCAAACCAAATTTTTTTACATTTCATTTTGAAATGGAGCTAGCTATTTTGTAAATATCCCAGCTGCCCAAGTCATGTGACTTGTGTCTGCACTTTAGGATGGAACTACTTTCTGGCAGGCTGTTTTCTCCAACTTAATGTAACTGAATCAGTCTCAGTGGGACTCTGATTTTACTATTGAGTGCTGTTCTTATTTTCAGTAGCTGTTCATTTTGAGTATATTTATACTCTAATATGTGGTTTTAAAAACACAGCATAAAAACACTTTGTGTGACCTTGGCTTTAAAGGAATTGTTCAGTATAAAAACTGTGTTAGATAGATAGGCTGTGTAAAACAAAACGAAAACATTCAATATAGCTAGTCAGCCAAAAATGTAACATATAAAAGCTGGAGTGACTGGATGTCTAATAAAACAAAACAACTTGTGTTGAGCTGAGTTTATCAGTGGGGTCATATAGGGGTGGGTTGCACATGGCCATACCTGTTCAGTGAGTTTGCAATTGACCCTCAGCATGCAACATAATAGCCAGAGCACTTCTTCCTACTTTGCAGATTTATTGGTATGTACAGATTGGTTACCAGTCAGTAACCAATAAATGACTTGAGAGGGGTACCACATGGGCCATAAGTGTTTGCTTTTGAATCTGACCTGCATGCATGCAACTGCAAACTCACTGAACAGTTATGTCACATGTGGTCCCCCTTAAGGATGTTGACTAACTCAGAGTTTGATTGCAGCAAAACACAAAGTTCTGCAGGGTTCTGTTCAGCATTTAGTGACTCCAGCCTTTATAGTTTGCATTTTTGGATAGTTAACTATATTAGAAATATATTTTATTTATTACTTACCAGTTTTTATGTTTACACTGAATTATTCCTTTAAAGTGGCCTTTAGTCTGTGTCTTACTGTTTCAAGGAAGTACTCAGCCAATTCATTATCTTTGTAACTCATTGAGAATTAAATTATCATGCAAAAACAAATTGGATGTTGTTCCCCTTTTATAGGAATCTCTAAAATCACTTACTCACTCATTTAAAAAGTGGCACTTACCTTGATTTGTTGGTTGATCTTCCTGGTATTCATTTTTTGAAGGGTCAAACAAAAGGAAATCTGACTTTGTTCCTCCAAACCTAAGATAAGCAGGTGACAAACCTCTGGCCAAGGTAATTAATTTTTGTGACCTACAAGCAAAGAATAAAATAGGGCGCTGAACTTGGTATTCATTAGTCCAGGATCATCACAAAAAGTTATATTTTTCCATTTGGGGCAATGGGAGATGAGGCATAAATGTATATATAATAAAGCATTTTCATAGTTACTTAGTTAAAGTTGGCTGAAAAAAGACAAAGTCCATCAAGTTCAACCCCTCCAAATGAAAACCCAGCATCCATATACACACCCCTCCATACCTTCACCTAAATTATATATAACCATAACTATAATGTTTAGAATAACAATAGCCTTTGATATTGTCTGTCCAAGAATTCATCCAAGCCCCTCTTAAAAGCATTAACAGAATCTGCCATCACAACATCACCCGGCAGTGCATTCCACAACCTCACTGTAAAGAACCACCTACGTTGCTTCAAATGAAAATACTTATCTTTATGAGTAAAAAGGTCCCCTACTATTTGTCTATAATGTCCTCTAATGTACAGATAGAGTCACTTGGATTTGTAAGTTAAATGCGTCATGACTCAGGGCTAATTGAAGAAACTGTGTTATCTAAAGTTATCTTAACTCATTTAATGCATTTAACCTTTTCATTAGCATACCAAAGCTCCATTGTTTTCAATGGTGAACTCTTTAATTGGATGGGATGCTGTGACACAATATTCTGTGCTAAGTGGAATAAATGAGATAGATGAGTTAAAGGAGAAGGAAACATTTAAAACACAAATTAGCTGATACTATTTGCCTTTACCCCCTCTCCTGAAACGCCACATTTAAAAGTGCACAAAGCCTAATGCTTTTCCCCAGGAGCTGAAAGAAATTTCTCTGTTTCTTACAGTTTGCTGCCGCCATTTTAAAATGATTACGTCACGTCCCATCACTGACCCTGTGACATAATGAAAAATGCTCACGGACTCAATGTTGCTTTTCTGCAAAGATTTTTTTTTTCCCATGACCCGAACGCTGCAAATATTTCTGTGTCCTCATCTGCTCCTACGCTGATTGAAAAAAAACGGAGCGCATGAGCTTGAAAGCTTGCCTTCTTATCTTGGCAATGGAAGGCATAAATCTCATTGGCGAGTGAGTAAAGCAGGTAGGGGCAGAGAGGTCAGGGATGGCGTTCAGCTTTGTCACGTGATCTGAATGTCATCTCTTCACTGGAAAGCTAGAAGAATGTGAGTATGCGCAGGGCACGGGAGAGCTGCAATGCGCATGCGTGTGCCCTGAATTGGATGATTTCTGTAATGCAGCAGGGATACACTTCTCATTACAGCTCTTAAAATATTTTTAAAAGTATTTAAGCTCAAGAGTTATTGAAAAAGTGAATGAATAAAAGACTGCTGGTAAGAATATATTTAAATAATAGCCATTAATTACAGCTTTATTTTATTTTAGGCTTTCCTTCTCCTTTAAGTCACGACGCATTAAACTTACAATCCAAAGTGACTGCATCTGTACTTGTAAAGTATAATTATGTCCCCTCGCAAGCACCTTTTTTTAGAGTACACAACCCCAACCTGTACAGTCTATCTCATAATTTGTCTTCCATCCCTCTAACCAGTTTAGTTGCACATCTCTGCACTCTCTCCAGCTCATTTATATCCCTCTAAAGGACTGGAGTCCAAAACTGCACAACATACTCCAGATGAGGCCTTACTAGGGATCTATAAAGAGTCATAATTATGTTTTCATTCCTTGAGTAAATGCCATTTTATATGCAAGACAGAACTTTATTTGCTTTAGTAGCTACAGAATGACACTGCCCAGAATTAGACAACTTGTTATCTACAAAAAAACCCAGATCATTTTCTTGCTCCCAAACACACTGCCATTTAGTGTATAACTTGCATTTATATTATTTTTGCCAAAGTGCATAATGTTGCATTTATCAACATTGAACCTCATTTTTAGTTAGACAAATCACTCTGCAAAGTCGCAGCATCCTTCATGGAACCTATAGTTCTGCACAATTTTGTATCATCTGCAAAAATAGAAACAGTACTTTCAATGCCCACATCCAGGTCATTAATAAACAAATTGAAAACAAGGGGCCAGTACAGAGCCCTGCGGTACTTGAACAACACTGGTTCAATCTGAAAATGTTCCATTTACATCAGGGGTGTCCAACCTTTTGGCTTCCCTGGACCACACTGGAAAAAGAAAAATTGTCTGGGGCCGCACATGAAATACACAAACACTTTTGTAAAAGTAAAGAAAATACACAGAAAAGAACTACAATACCAGTTGGATTACCAGCTAGAGCTATACACTGGAATATAGGACACATGGATATTAAATATATTATTATTACTACTACTACTAACTGGGCAGTGTTATCCTTTGCAACATCAAGTTTCCTCGGGAACCAAGGATTTCAAGCTGGGCCGCATTTATGTCCATCCTGGGCCGCATGCTGGACACCCCTGATTTAGATGCAATAACAAAACAGTAATGCTAAAGCAGACCTCATTTTACATTGTCCTCATTGGCCCTGTTTTGTCCCGTTGTTGAGTTATTAAAGGTGAAGTTCACCTTAACGCTAACTTTTAGTATGCTATATTCTTAGAACGTTGTCAGTTGACCTTTGGCAGTGCCCAAAACACCACCAGTATCTGCCATAGGCATACTGAGGAAGTGGTGTCTGTTATTTACAGGAGGTTTGACCACGTCCCTTCTGAACAAGTGCACAGCAAAATAATGGTACCATAATGGTCAATATTAATGATATCTACTGTAGGCATAGCCCTTAGATTCTCCTGCTAGTGGGCAAGTATAGTTCCCAGTCCATGTTAACCATAGAATCAAATACAGTCTTGTAGATATACAATTATCCAAACTTCAGGAAATGTCAAAGGTCAAAGACCGTAATGTGAACTTGAAAAGTGATGTGGAATCCAAAATGTACTAAACAAGGAGTTAGAAGTACCCTACATGTAGTAGATCATACGATCTACATTGATGGTTCTTATATTATCAAGTGCCAGTGCTGAAGATTTCCTGTTTATTCAAAGCTGATGTGAATTGCAATTCTTCAATCAGCGCACAAAGGGTTAAAGAAAGTCATGTGTGAAATTGGAATCAAAATGTTTTCTTATAGTGCTATTTTATAAGACTATAGTAAGAACCCTACATCAGTGATGGCTGAAAAAACAGAATGCCAGATGAATAGAATGAATCTAAATTATATCAAAACGCCCTTTTGATATTGCAAAATATATATCAAGAAAGATTGCCAGTATTGTAAACTATACTGAATTGTAAGGGCCCTTACACACGGGCGTTTTGGACCTGCGCTCCCCTGCGTTGCGTTCGTCTGCATTCAGCCGCAGGGGAGCGCAGGTCTAGACGCACCTCATTAGTTTCAATGGCGTTGTACCCACGAGACACGTGTAAGCGCCAAACGCAGATTCAGACGCAACATGCTGCATTTTTCCTGCATTCGGCGCCTACATGCGTTTGTGTGAGTACAGCCCCATTGAAAATAATTGAGTGCGTCTATACCTGAACTCCCCTGCGGCTGAACGCAGCGAAACGCAACACAGGGAAGCGCAGGTAAAAACGCCCGTGTGTACGGGCCCTAAGATTGTAGTTCTATGTAGAAAAAGGGAAGAACACCTGTGCCTGTCAATCCTATGCTAATCCTATTAACTCACTGCAATGTACATATGACCTGATCTCAAAGTAACTTTCCCTTACCCTAAATGAGCAACAGTAGACAGTGAGTCTTTATACTAATTGTGATTTATATTATCTGCTTTATAATTGACTCTTGAGGTTTTACTTGACACAATTTCACACTACAGACTAAGTAAAAGTCACATAGGAGGGCTTATAATAACACAAGTAACTTTTCTCCGGGTCCAGTAACCTTCTGCAAACAGTTTTCTGTTCACAGGGGTCTGTTATCCAGAAACACATAAGAAAGCTTGCGAAGGACATCTCCTATTTTAATAAAAAAAAAAAAAATGTTTTTCTCTGAAATAATAAAACAGTACTTTATGCCAACTAAGATATAATTAATCCTTATTGGAGGCAAACCAATCCTATTGAGTTTGATTAATGTTTAAATAATTTTTAGTAGAAGTAAGGCATCCCAATTATGAAAAGGCCCCTTATCTGGAAAACCCCAGGTCTCAAGCAATCTGTACTATGGAATAATAGCAGAGAGAAGTTAAGGGCATTCTGGTAAACAGATTTTGTATTAACCTACCTGCAAATCATTACATATTGCTGTGCTTGAAGACTTACCTAAGGAAAGCAATGTACTTAGGTTCCGAGGCAAGGCTGCCATCAACAGTTACAGAGAGGAATCGTGGGTTTAGGGAGGATTTAATCTTTGTCTTCAGCTCTAGTGTTAGCTCCACAGTGTTATTCTGAGAACTGCCAGCCCTCAATAATGCAGCAGCCAGAAAAATCAAGCACATAGAAGGACACATTGCTCATTACATTACTACCACAGACACAATGAATAGGAATCTAACGTCAGGAATGTTTTAAAACAAACAAGCTAAAACCAGGAAGCAGTTTTTTTCTTTCTAGAACATTCTGAAAACAAAGGAAACTATTTCAATTGTGCCCAGTTCTGTGTTGCTTCACTTTTTGCATGAGTTGCTCATAATTACATTCTGATGTAAAAAAATGAAGCGGTCAACCTCCACTTCCTCTTTTACTTCTCAAGCAAGTATATAAGAAAACATTTCAATGTCTAGGCATGCAAGAGTTAAAACAAACATCAGAGTCTTGGGGAAGCAGCTGAGCTGTAAAGTCACACCTTCCACTTTATAACCCTTCCCAGAAGTCATGTGAGTTTGTGTTGTGAAGCAGGTAAAACAAAGATGTGGGGGTGGCTGCGATGCAAATTGCTCGTCAAAGTCATCCCATATCTGGCCAGTCCTACGCTCAATTTTCATCTGATTCATTAAGAATTCTATTGCTTCATTATACATTTTACAAAGGGACTAAGTTTTACCTGCAACTTACTTGCTGCTTTCAAAGTAAAACTCCCAATCTTGTTGCCCTTTTTATTAGACACCAGTGGGATCACCTGACTATAAAATTATCCTTAACATGCAGGTCAGATTCAAAAGGAAACCGTTATGACCCATGTGGCCCTTTCAAGTCATTGATTGGTTACTGCCTCTGATCCACTCTGAGTGGAAAGCTGCTGCAAAGCAGGAAGTAATGTTTTGCTAACTAACTATATCAGAAACATTTCTTTGCACAGCCTATCTATTAATATTTGTTGTGTTTGGTAGCCGAGGATGAGGAGGGTTTAACAGTGCTTTATTAGCAGGTTCATGCAACCATTACATAACAGCAGTAAGTCTTACTTTCACTTTCAAGCTGTACAGAAAGTCCTTTGTATGCACAGTGCCACCTGCAGGCCATTTGTATAAACACCACATATTCTCCCTATAGTAGGAAAGCATTTGGACAAATATATAAACAGTAACAATTAAACCATATGTATCTTAAAGCAATATATACATTCTTCACATGACATAGTCCTTGGTCCATGCAGGTTGTTTCCTGATTCTCTCAATATGCCTTATAGGTTCACTTTCTTCTGCCCTATTGCAGTTGGCATTAGGAGTAGGGAATGTCCTTCATCAAATGGAACATCTCCAAAGTCATATCTTGCAGGAGCATGACGACTTGCATTCCATATGCATCCATCAGACAGTTTGTATGTGTATGGTCCTCGCTGGCGTCTCACTTCAAGTGGTGTAGTAAATTTAGATTGTCCTTTTTTCAGTATTCCTGGTTTCTTAATTCTAACTAAAGATCCAGGCTGAAATTGCACTTCTCTTGCACCACGTTTTCTGTCAGTATAAGCCTTGCATTTGGCTTGGTGATGTTTCACAATGTCAGCAGTAGATGATTTTGTAAGAATAGTCTTTGGTGGAAGTTTGACGTCTGCAACATGTAACTTAGTGCGCATCTGTCTGCCATGTAATAATTCAGCTGGAGATGATTGGGTCGTTGCATGGCATGTTGCTCTGTAATTATGTAAGAAGTCTGTTGTAAATACTTTCCAAGATTTCCCAGTAAGATTTGCTGTCTGTAATGCTTCTTTCAGACTTCTGTTGAATCGCTCAATTTCTCCATTTGCTTGTGGGTAATACACTGAAGATTTCCTATGTAAAATATTCCTCTCTCTCAGAAAGGATTCAAACTCATATGAGACAAACTGTGGTCCGTTGTCTGATATTAACTCCTTTGGATTTCCTTCTCTGCTGAACACTGTAGACAGAAATTTTATTACTGTAGCTGATGTTACATGAGAAACAAATGCAATTTCTGGCCATTTACTGTAATAGTCTGCAAAAGGACCCACAATATCAATAGCAAGTTTTTCCCATGCTGTATCAGGAAATGGTACTGGCTGAAGTGGTGGTGTATGTGTGATAGCTGTTTTGTCATGATTCTGACAAGTAACACAAGAATGAATGTTACCACATCAGCATCCATTGTTGGCCACCAGTACAGTTCTCACAGTCTTTGTTTTGTACGTACAATTACTTGATGACTCTCATGTGCAAGTTGTATGAGCTTTTCTCTCAAGGTCGAGGATGGGAAGGGTATAAAAGTGCTTTATTAGCAGGTTCATGCAGCCATTACATAACAGCAGTAAGTCTTACTTTCACTTTCAAGCTGTACAGAAAGTCCTTTGTATGCACAGTGCCACCTGCAGGCCATTTGTATAAGCACCACAATATTGAACAATTCATTTAAAGAAACTATTTTGTGCACTCAATCTATACTCATAAAACAATAAAATAAAGGATTATGATTTGAACAAAAGCCACAGTTAGTTTCATATAAGCACAGTCAGCATGCATTTTAAACTCCCAAAAGTTGAGGTAATACAAATGTGCATATATAACCTCTATCTTTATGGATGTTATTAAATCCAGTCAGGTAGCATTAACACCATAAACTTACACCAACTTTAGACTGTTGACAGTTGTTACTCACAGACCTGTGATCCTCAAATAATAATCCAAATTATTAATCTACCATTTATTAAAGTATGATGCGTCAAGTTCAAGTCCGCCTTACCCAGAAAACCCCAGCTCCAAAGCATTCTGGATAACTAATCCCACACCTCTAGTGACAAATGTGCCATTAGTTCTCCAAATCCACCAATGCCCAAAAATTAAAGTGTATCAAAGGAATGACCATATAATGTATTGTCATACTGCACTGATAAACTGGAGTGTGTTTGCTTCAAAAACTCTACAATAGTTTATATAAACAAGCTTCTGTGTAGCTGCGGTGGCAGCCATTCAAAGCTGAAAAAGGAGAAAAGGCACAGGATACACCATTCCACCCAACCTCTTTTGATGGCTCAACCCGCAGTCCCTCATTTGTACTGGAGATTCCTGATTTTCTCTGCACTGAACAGCCAGAAAAAGAAATAGTTTCTAACTTAATTGGTTTTTGGAAGAGAGCCCAGAACTGCCAGGAGGTTCAGATAAGTTACTTTGTAACAATTTTGAGATAAGCAAATAAGTAATTGTAAAAAAAAGGAAAACTATACCAAAATGAATACTTGAGCAACAGATTTATATCATATTAAGTGGCATATTAAAGATTCTTACCAAACTGGAATATATATTTAAGTAAATATTGCCCGTTTATGTTGTGATGTTCTGTGTTCTGTGTGCTGCCTCAGAGATCACCTGACCAGAAATATTTCAACTCTAACTGTAACAGGAAGTGTGGAAGTCAGAACTTTGTCTCATGTGACCCAACTTTATAGTTTGTTTGTTATATTTGTGTGCACCGTTAGATCCTAGGATCCCAGGAGGCTGTCCTTATTTTTTAAAATGGCTATTTTCTATTTATGATTGCCCAATGGCACATGCTACTAAAAAAGTATATTATTATGAAAATGGTTTATGTACATGAAGCAGGATTTTACGAGTTGTTTTATACAATATCTTTTTATAGAGACCTACATTGTCGAGGGGGTATAGTTTTCCTTTATAGGGCAATTCACCTTCATTAGCAAAACTGTAATAACTGAAAAAAATCACAGCTTTCTTGTCCCTCTTTTTATTTCCAAAATGTTAGGAGGTATGGGATACACTGCAGATAATCTATTTAATATACAATGGGATCCTTCAGAACGTATCTGTTATCTACTGTGTAGACATAGGTTTATGTTTATATAACTATAGCAAGGTTTCTGAAACGCCAGGACAACAATATATTATATTGTAATTCCTTTAAAGGAGAAGTAAAGCTCTTTTACACTTGAGAGTGCCAAAAGTTAGGCTCCCCACGTGATTGGATTTACTTACCTGACATCCCAGGCAGTTGCACCTTTCAGGAGAAAACTGCGCCGGCTTGGGGTTCTTCCTGCAAGACCCATGGAATGACCATCTTCCTGCTGCAACAACATCCGACAGTCCCATTACTTACCTTGGATTACCTGGTGTGCATCAGCATTTATTCATTATATGATTGCCCCTTCCCCAGCCCAGTCTGCACATGCATAGCAGCAATAGCTCCCAATTGAGGAGTTAAGTGACTATGTAAAAAATACATCTTTTGCTATAACTGCATTGTTAAATTACAATCATGAAAACAGTGCTTAAGTAGTCCAACTATAGATCAAGCAGAAAGGAAAATCAAAATAATGCAAAGACTTTTTAGAGTTTTCAATATGCTGTATATGTATCTGTACTTTGGACAATAGATGGCACTCATTCCTTTATTTTTGTATTTCTATTGTGGCTCTTGCCCAGAATTAGACAACTTGTTATCAATAAAAACCCCAAGATCCTTCTCACTTAAGGAAACTCCCAACACACTGCCATTTAGTGTATAACTTGCATTTATATTATTTTTGCCAAAGTGTATAACCTTGCATTTATCATCCAATGCAGTAAGTGTGTTGAATTTGCAGTCGAAAGTGACAACCACAATAATTTGTTTGTACTAATTTCATTATTTATTTATTTTTTTTAAATCATTCACTTGGAACAATGCAATCTTTTTATTCTAATGATTTTAATTCGACCGAAAACAGCCATTTTCAATTGAAAATGACCCCCCAAAAAATTTGGTGGTCTAATTTCTAATTTTTTTTAATCAAAATTCGACCAACTGCCCCCTGGTGTTCTGTCTCCTTATTGTATGCAAGGGCTGTTGCTACTACATAAGAATGATTCCCACACACAGGTTAGATGCCCATATTTGGCCTGTATTTTTTTATCCTTTCTCTTTTCTTACTACTTCTACTTTTATATGTACAATTGCTCTTCTCTTTACTAGTTTTCTTCCAATTTCCCTAGTCCTTTCTCTTCTACTTTCAATGTCTCCAAATCCAATCCCATCTCCTTTTTACCACAAATATGTAATTTCATGTTTATTTCTATCCATTTTCTCCTCACTCCAGCTTTTACTAAGTTCCCTTTAATATCCTCCTTTTTCTTATCAGCCATTTATCTATTCATTCATGCATTCATTCTTCCCTCCCCTTCACCTTCTCTGCACTCTTCCTTCCAGTAGATTTCATATTTATAGTGTCAGCAGGTTATTTTCTGCTGCATTGCCGAAGCAGTTTCATAACTGCATAACATAAGAGGGTTTTGTTATGCTATGGAGAATTAAATTGCTTTCAAATATGTCACTGGTTCCTTTTTAAAATATGGTCTCTTAAAAAACATTAGTGCAGAAGCAGAAAATTACCTGCAAGAAAAGCCATGGAATGATGGCTGCAGTGGGGAACAGCCACAGCAGGCCTACCAGCCTCAAGTTTGAAACCCCTCTCTAGGAAAACTGAAGCCTTGATATATTTCTGTTAGTTTTTGTACTGTATTATAAGAATGTTGTGGGAATTAAACCTTTGCTCTCACTGCTTTGAGCTTTATCTGAACTGTCATTTGTAATTATTTTGGAGAATCGTCCTAGTCTTAGTGCAGTCGCAAGAAGTGTTTACCTCATTACCATGAGTCTTTAGGACATATATTTTAACAATCCACAGTTATTTCTTACACAAAAAATGGATTCCTTTTTACAGTTTGGTTTTTAAAGGGCACCTATCGTCAAAAACAGTTACCCCCAACCAAATGTGCGGACTGATAGAGCCCTCATTCCGGTTGGGGGTACTGGTGGTTGCAAACTGCCATGACAGTCTCTGCGCATTTGCGCTCGCGTGACGTCATGTGCATTGAGAAAAGTGGCCCCAACACTTTCTTAATGCGAATGCACATAATGTCACGCCCTGGCGAGAATGCGCAGAGACTGTCATGGCGGCTCACACCGGGGGCATTTAAAAAAAAAAAAAAACAGTACCCCCAACTTGAATGCGGGCCCCACATTTGGTTGGGGGTAACTGTTTTTGACGATAGGTGCCCTTTACAGAAAACTTTAGGGGGCAGATTTACTAAATTCACATGAGTGATTCAAAATTTGATAGAATTTTCAAAAAGATTCGAATTTCGAAATTTCGAATATTTTTGAAGGCCACTTCGACCATCGAATTTTGAAAATTTGTTCGAATGGAATGATTCAAATACTTTGAATAAAATTCTATTAGAATATTCATCAATCAAATTACTTGACCTTTAATTTTTAATTCAACTGCCTAGTTCGCCAGATTAAACCTACCGAATTGCTATTAAACCCTATGGGAAGCTCCCATAGGGTTTTTTAAAGATCTTTAGATCGAATAAAAAATGGTTTGTTCGAATTATTTAATCATTCGATCAAATCTTTTTTATTCGATTGATCGATGTTCGATCTATTGAATTGCGGTAAAAACCTTCAAATAAACCATCATATTCGAATTTGAAGGTTTTAAATTCAACCACAATTCGATTGGTCGAATTCGAGGGTTAATTCACCCTCGAATTCGACCAATAGTAAATCTGCCCCTAGCTGTTTCTACCTTTTATGGGCCATGTTATTAAGTAATATGACATAGATAACTAGCAGTTAGGCAGGTTAAAAAAGTTAAAAGGTTGAACTTGATGGATGTGTGTCTTTTTTTCAACCTAACTTACTGTATTACTGTGACACTGTGTACTGTGTACAGAGGAAGCAGACCCTGCAGCTGCAGGGGGGCCCAAGATGTATAGGGGCCCCATGAGGCCTTAATTCATATACAATTTCAATAAATATTGGTACAACAGGACAACCTCCTCTAGACATTTTGGATGCCTAAAATATAATTTGCTGCGGAGCACAGTAATATCTAGTTACACCACCAAATGACATTGGCATGCCATTTAAATATATGTCATAAAAGAGAATTATATTTAAACCAGACTTGAATCAATATACTTGTTCTTTCAGTTTATATAGTTGATTGTGAGTTCAACTTAGGGTTGCCACCTGGCCGGTTTTTTACCGGCCTGACCGGTATTTTTGATGACTGATCCCAATGTTATTAATAGGGAAAAAAGCCAAATATAGTGGAAGGCCGGTATTTTTTTTAAGAAAAGGTGGCAACCCTAGTTCAACTCCTAGTGGATGCTTAACAAACACTCTATTTATATATACAAATTTACTTCTCACATGCAGGTCATATGCCCTTGTGCATCAGCAATCATGTTCTGGCAAAAGAATTTCAAAGACCAAACACAATATTATTTACTTTCCTCATAATATTTATGCCTTCAGCTCATATTAACACTGTAAAAGTAATGCAACCAGTTTTCAGTATATTATTATGCTTTTATTAACTGTTAGAACTTTTAGTAGGGTTCTTATTTGGTTGCTGCAGGGTTTTGTATTTGGTCCACTATTCAGGGTTGGACTGGGGGTCAGGGGCCCCTCTGGCCGCCCAACCAGCTCCTGCACCATCAAGACGCGTGCATGCCAAAAGAAGTCCCATGTGCGCAAATCCTTAAAGAAGTGCCACGTCACCAAAAGTGCGTGGGCAGTGTTGCAAATTGAGGGTTTTTTTGCAGGTTCGGGGGGGGTTGGCCCAGCTGGGCCCATGAGGGCCGGAGCCCACCAGGTTTTTTCCCGGCATTTTTTGAAGCTACAGACCAATTGTTGCATTGCATAAGCACTGCTTTCATCTGCAATTATTTTTAAATAACTTTCATTTGGAATGTGTAATTAGCATTCAGGGATCATGTTTAACTTTTTTTATTCTTAAAGTTTTTTTTTATACAAGCAGTACTAATAAACAAGTACAAGAAACAAGTACAAGTATAAGCAGTACTAACAGGAAAGCAATACATACTACTAAATACATGAAGTTGAAATAATTTACATTTATTTACTATTTTAAAAGATGTATCACAAGGGCTTGAATTCTGAGGTGTTTTTTCATGACGGCATCAGCTTGGTATAACGGGTAGGCCATCTTTGATTGTAATTCTATTTATTTTTAAGGATTTCTTTTTTCTGTGGAATAATAAAACAATACTTTGTACTGTTGGTAATTAAAATACATAATTCCATGTTGGTGATAAAAAAAAAAAATACTATTAGGTTTATTTAATGTTTAAATGTTTTAAGGTATGAAGATCACAAATTTTCTTATCTGGAAAACCCAGGTGCCATACATTTTAGTTCCCATACATACAGTACACAGAGATTTGATAAATGTACAGAAAATCAGAAATCACCATACAGTATTAGAAAAATAAACATAACCTATATATAACACACAAGGGGGATTTTCATATTGGCAACTAAAATATGTTTTCACAAAAAAAAACTATTCAGGAGTTTTATTTTTATACCACTAGTTCCTGATCTACGCTCAAGAGAGACAAGTAGAAAGAAAACCCCTGCAGGCTTTGCTCAAGAAGGTTTCGGTTTTAGTTTCTTCAGAAGGTGAAGAACTGGAGATGAACCATGAAATAGCTAAGATGTGCTCATACTTTCTGTTTCTTTATAGAATGAATTTAAACGTTGGAGCTTTATTTCACGCTTTCAAGTCCAAAAAATACTATTCAATAAGTGGAATCCACGGGAATCTCTAGTTTGTCCCTACTTCTGGGCAATTACTACCCAGGATCTTAATCCCTCTCGCTTTCTTGGAGTGACCTATTACAGATCATATCTTAATATTTACTAGGCCTGTTCTACCCAGGTTCCACTACGCATTCCCTTCCTGCCTGCTCAGGTAAGGGCTAAAGCAATTGACCCTTATCACATGGCTGCACAGGCAAATATACTTTAGCATAGTGCCATCTACTGGACACTTGAGAACTGCAGGAGTCATAGCTTAAGGCAGGATGAGGAAATAGGTCCCCTTCCTAACTCTGTTAGGACACATTTAGGCATCTATAAGACTAGGGAATTGCCTGCCAATATTAATAAGGGTGGCTAATTTACCAGACCCCTACACATAAAAAACATGGCAGGCAGAAGATCAGTTATAGGCAAGAAATTGACCAAGATCTGTGGCAAACAGGCAATGTCAGCAAACGGTCATCAAAGTTAAATAGACTTAGTAACTCATCACAGGTTTAAAGCTAATTTGTAATGACACCCAAGCTTCTCATCTTAAATACTCAATGTGAATGTCTATATTTGTGCCAGTGTACTAACCAGGCTAAGGTGCAGCCGCTAGAGTACACTTGACTGCACTATTATGTGCACAAAAGGAACATGCCTTGAGGGAATCAAGACTCAACTATTTATCAACAGAAGTCCATGCCAAAATTAAAAGAACATAACTGTGAACAATGCAAGATATCAACACACAGGCCTATAGATTCCTCTGAGCAACTTCCATTCTGAACATTGATCATGCATCGATTTCTAAATTGCATTGATCCAGATGATCATGGCAGCAGTTAATTGGACCACTGCAAATGTTTGCTCTATGCTGCGCTGACTTTTTAGTGATCCCATAAATGTTATATGTGGGGACAAGGGGTCAGTGGACAACCATTTTCACTATCTTCACCAAAGAGTGACTCTAAGCATCTTTCCAGTGCATTAACTAAACATTTCTGGTAGTTTTAAAGTCTCAACACTGGTGACTCTTGTAACTCTTAAAACAATACAGCAGAAACCATTTTACCTCTTGGACTGTCAATCTTCTGATACAATGTTTCAGGATTGAAAGCAGTAGTGCAGACAATATAAGCTCAATTACCATGTTGTTTTGGATGGGTCACCGTGGCCCATTGTAATTTACTCTTACATAATTACATAAGAACACATAGTTCCAAACCAAATCTTAGGTTGTAAAGCAGGTTTCCAGACTCGGTGTGCTTTTCAAAAAAATGTTAAAGGAGAAATATTATGAATTCCATTTTAATATATTTATTAATCAATTCTAAGTTCAATAACACATGGATGTGTGAATAGTTCTGAAACTGATGGGGTACAGATGTTACAACAGCATTGTATGTAGCAGACAGGTTGGACATTCACATCCATTCATGCAACTCTCACAAGTAACACCTGTGTCCAGGGGGTAAATTTATCAAAGAGTGAAGTTCCGCCACTAGAGGGAAATTCTGCCGCTCTCCATTCATTTCTATTGGATTTTGAAAGCCCTATTTATCAATCGGCGGAATTTCCCTCTAGTGGTGGAACTTTACTCTTAACTTCACTCTTTGATAAATATACCCCTAGGAGCTGCATGACACATTGTTAATCATATCATAGTAACTACACAGAATCAACACCTCTGTTAATTTCAGATGTCACCTCTCTGAAGAGTTACAATGTGCCGTTGTGATTGGATTTTTGGAAGAGTCTATATGCCAAGAACTTAGGGATACCTCCTACCTTAGGGACAGTGGAGATGTAATTAATAAGATAAGGGACATCAAATGGAACCCGGGTTACCTATGGGTCACGTTGGATGTCACGGCACTATACTCTTCAATTAGACATACTTATGGGTTACATGCATTACAATATTGGTTGAGTGAAAGTAAACTATATAGCTCAGAACAAAACTAGTTGATTATGGAATCAGTGGATTATCTATTGAATCATAATTATTTTATGTTCAATGGGATATACTATCTTCAAAATTGTGGGACAGCGATGGGGGCCCGATTTGCGCCCTCATATGCTAGTATATGGAATTTTTCAAACCATCCCATAAATAAATTAACCATACCACATTCACCAATGTGATAAAATACCTTGATGATCTGATACTAATATGGGAAGGTACTGAAATACAATTAAATCAATTTGTGATACAGTGTAACAACAATGATAAGAATATTGGATTTACAAGTAAGAGTGATCGAGAGACTGTGGAATTCCTGGATATACAGTTTACATCTAAGGATGATATGATACACACAGATATATATATATAGCAAAATAATAAGCAGGAATTCACTTTTGCTCAGACAGAGCAGTCATCCTGAACCTCTTCTGCGGAACATCCCTATTGGACAGTTTATGTGACTACGTCACAACTGTTCCACTTGGGATGCCTTCCAATTAAGAGCGATGGATCTGTGGGATAGATTACTAATGAGAGGCTATGGTATTGGAGATATCAAAATGGCATATGATAGGGCGGTTTTGAGTGATAGAAGGTCATTACTTGCACAGAATAGGTCGTAACAAGGAAGACGTAACACACAGGACAATAGGAGATTAAGGTTTATTACAGAATATAGAATTGAAGCGAGAGAGATACAAAAAATAAAACATTGGAAAATCTTAGAATCTGGTCCAATATTGTCTCAATTGAATATAGGAAGACCACAATTTGTATACAGAAGTTGTCCTAATCTTAGGGATAAAGTGTCCTCTAGTATGCTACCTGAAAGAAAAGATAATAAAAATTGGTTACAAGTCAAAGGCACATATAGATGTGGAGCCAATATATGTAAATGTTGTAGGTTTATCAAGGTATGAAAGAAGATAAACATCATGAATACAGGTAAACTATACAAAAACAATACATATATAAATTGTCGCACAACCTATGTAATATATCTCATGACATGTTTATGTGGGAAACAGTATGTGGGAAAAATTACCAGAAGATTGAAAGATAGGGTTTTAGAACATTTATCCTGCATAAGTAGAGGAGATATATCTTCAGCAGTAGCAGCACATATTATCAATGAGCATAATGCTAATGAACATTTTGTATCATTTCAGGCAACTGAAAGTGTCAAGTTAGGAAAGAGAAAAGGAGACATTGATAGAATGTTATCTAAAAAGGAGATTAAATGGATACTTCTATTGGAAACAGTTGTACCACAAGGACTTGAATGTGATGTGAAATCCTTTATTGATTAAATGTAGTTAGACACTGAAGGATAAGCAAAGCATATATAGTGGGTGTATTTAACTAATTTATTTAATTCATCAATAACATTAGTAACAGAGTAGCGTGTATCTATTTAATCATTTGGAGATAATTAATAATTATTTATAAACACATTAATAATAATTATTTAATAGAATAGATATATACACAAAAAATATGTAAAAAAATAAAATATATAAAAAAAAAATGACAAAAAATGAAAAATAATAAAAAAAAAAAAAAAAAAAAAAAAAAAAAAAAAAAAAATAGTAAAATGTAAAATGAAAAGTATTGATATTTATGCTCAACTGAGATACATATATACACATTATTGATCCTTGTCACGTCCCCTCCGGTCATGAAAATTAATACAAGATAAAATTAGAAGACAAAATGGATATATAAAGTATCAAATTAAACATTATATATATATATATATATATATTCAAGTGTACAAATTAGACTAATCAGAAGGTTCATTCACTTATCGCTTTTTAGGTCTATACAATTAATACCATCCTTGTATAAATATAAATATGAGAATAATTATGAGAGATTGTATGTTTATAGTTGTATACAGATATACCAACAGCTATATTGGCTTTTTTAAGAAAATGACAAAATTATTGTTTTTATGTCAATTAAAAGTAGCACATGGATTGATGGTTTGAATAGAATAATAAGGTTGACACTATTATTATTAGTATATTAATGTGGCATGAAACAATTGGCAAGAAGCCGTTTTAGAGATATAATGTATCTTCATAAAATGTCGGTCTTTAGTATAATTCACTATGATTCACTATTATATACAAAGTGGCTATGTTGGACTTATTCACGGTGGAACACATTTTTTAAGTATTTAATGTGCACAACTGTTTTAATTAGACAAGTCATAGAAAGCCCTCAACTATTCAGATGCTGCTAGGTCTTATTAAGAGAGGTGCCAAGCTAAGGGTTCTGGATGAGCAAAGAGGCAAGAACGTAAGGCAAAGTCTTTTGGGCAGAAGGTCACAGTACAAAATGTAGACAGAAAGCGTAGTCAAATCAGGCTGGGTTGTTGCAGGCAGAGTACAAGCTGAGTCATACAGGCAAGGGTCAAACCAGGATATCAAGCAGAAGGGATATGAATACAGAAGAGTTGGTTACCAGGCAGGGTTAGGATTACAGAAATCAGGATATTCCCAAACAGGCAGGGGTCACAACAGGTAATCAGATATCAGAAACACAGCACAGAAACACCAGGAACTCACAAGGAGGAAACCTATAACAGGCAAAGAATTATACACTAAAAATCCTTTTTATAGTGTTTGAATTTCGCGCCATTGCGCGCTGACGTATAAATAAATGCGCCTATAAATCACACCTGTGATCTCCCTGCATTGTTCGCGCTTGTAACACCTCTATTGTTCACACCCCTAAAGCCCTGTACTGTTCATACCTGAGACCCAGACTGAAACTGCCCACAGTGTTCACCTATTCACACTTTATACAGCACTGTGTCACTGTATGTAGTACATCTTAGAGTGGTCCTGATAGGTTTCCCTCTCTCCTGCTCTATTCTGCCTTCCCTATGCTCCCTGTGTGTGCACAGTGCCGCTTGTGTGTGCCATACTCTGCTTGTCTAGTGCTGCTTGTGTGTGTCATACTCTGCTTGCCCAGTGACGCTTGTGTGTCATACTCTGCTTGTCTAGTACTGCTTGTGTGTGCCACACTCTGCTTGCCCAGTGCTGCTTGTGTGTGTCACACTGTGCTTGGCAGTGCTGCTTGTGTGTGTCATTCTGAGCTTGCCCTATGCTACCTATGGAATATAAGCCTGGTAGGGGTTTGTTCTGGGTGTTTGTTAGCATTTGGAAATAGTTATTAGGGGTCCCTAAGTTATTTAATCATATGTTGGGGGGTTTCTGTATTATCCACAGGGGAGGATTAGGCATATGGCTGACTTACATTTTTCACATATGAGGGATATCTCTGCAGTGACCACCAACCACTTGGTTTTTTGGTGTGCTACCGATGTTAATGTGGATATAATCTTAAAAGTTCTTGTGGTAACGTGGGTGTAGTTTAAAGGGGGAGTGACCAACACTGTCTTCCATTATTGGCCCTCCACCACATAGGCCAGAAAAAGTTTCGCCCTCGGTACCATAGAATTTGGACAGCACTAACTTAGATCATTACTATGTGGAACTTCAAGTCTTGTTTGGCAGATACTGCTCAGCATAGCTTTGAAATAGTGAAACTGTTAATTGTGAACAGTCCAGCACTAGCTTTATTTTGCCTTGCACTACCCACTATAGTTACTACAGATACAGGGGTTGGTGCAGTTCTCACACAGATCCATGCTGATCATTCAGAGAAAACTGTTGCATTTGCACCCACAATACTTACAGAGACAGAGCGTAAGCATTCAACTGTTGAAAAAGAAGCTCTAGCATGTGTTTGGGCAACAGAAAAATTAAGAACCTAACTATGGGGTAGAGAGTTTACCTTATGCCCTAATAGCCCTTTGACTACACTGCTTACAACAAAGGTACTAGAAAGAGCTGGAATGCGTATAGCTAGATGGTCAGCAAGACTACTGTATTTCAGCTACAAAATGCAATACAAAAAAAATCTTACTGCTGATTTTGTCAGGTTTACTTTTATCTGCAGCTTCTGATACACTGGATGAGGCTATAGAAGTGGTAACATTGACTGATATATTATCAACTACAGTTACAGCTGCTGATTTTAAGCAAGCTTGCCTCGCATGTTGTTTTGTTTGGTAGCCGAGGATGAGGAGGGTATAAGAATGCTTTATTAGCAGTTTCATGCAGCCATTACATAACAGCAGTAAGTCTTACTTTCACTTTCAAGCTGTACAGAAAGTCCTGTGTTTGCACAGTGCCACCTGCAGGCCATTTGTTTAAACACTATAGTAGGAAAGCATTTGGACAGATATATAAACAGTAACAATTAAACCATATGTATCTTAAAGCAATATATACATTCTTCACATGACATAGTCCTTGGTCCATGCAGGTAGTTTCCTTATTCTCTCAGTATACCTTATAGGTTCACTTTCTTTTGCCCTATTGAGGTAGGCATTAGGAGTAGGGAAATGTCCTTCATCAAATGGAACATCTCCAAAGTCATATCTAGCAGGAGCAAGACGACTTGCATTCCATATGCGTCCATCAGACAGTTAATGTGTGTATGGTCAAGTGGTGTAGTAAATTTAGACATTTGTTGTGTTTGGTAGCCGAGGATGAGGAGGGTATAAGAATGCTTTATTAGCAGGTTACATAACATTTCCGAAGTTACGGATTGACGTCTGAGCGCTACGCGTTAGACACTTTGCGCCATCATGAATTTGCCCCCTTGAGAGAAAAGCTCATACAATTTGCACACGAGAGTCATCAAGAAATTGTATGTACAAAACAAAAACTACGAGAACTATACTGGTGGTCAGCAATGGATGCCGATGTGGTAACTGCCATTTATTCTTGTGTTACTTGTTAGAATCATGACAAAGCAGCTATCACACATACACCATCACTTCAGCCAAACTTGCTATGGATATTGTGGGTCCTTTTGCACATGCTCCTATAGACTACAGATTTGATATAACTCTGATAGACTACAGTAAATGGCTAGAAATTGCATTTGTTTCTCATATAACATCAGCTACAGTAATAAAATTTCTGTCTACAGTCTTTAGTAGAGAATGTAATCCAAAGAGGTTAATATCAGACAACGGACCACAGTTCATTTCATCTGAGTTTGAAATCTTTCTGAGAGAGAGGAATATTGTGATAGGAAATCTTCAGTGTATTAGCCACAAACAAATGGAGAAATTGATGGATTCAACCGAAAGTCTGAAAGAAGCACTACAGACAGCAAACCTTACTAGGAAATCTTGGAAAATATTTGCAACAGAGTTCCTACATATCTACAGAGCAACGTGCCATGCAACAACCGAAGCATCTCCAGCTGAATTATTACATGGCAGATAGATGCGCACTAATGTTGCAGACTTCAAACTTCCATGAAACACTGTTCCTACAAAATCATCTACTGCAGACATTGCCAAATGTCAACAAGCCAAATGCAAGGCTTATGCTGACATACAGCCTGGATCATTAAATTTACTACACCACTTACAGTGAGACGCCAGTGAAGACCAAGCACATGTGAACTATCTGATGGACGCTTATGGAATGCAAGTTGTCTTGCTCCTGTTAGGTATGACTTTGGAGAAGTTCCATTTGATGTAGGACATTTCCCTACTCATGATGCCAACTGCAATAGTCCTGAAGAATGTGAACCTATGAGGTGTACTGAGAGAATCAGAAAACTACCTGCATGGACCAAGGACTATGTGTTGTGAAGAATGCATAATATTGCTTTAAGATGCCTACAGTTGTATGGTCTCTGTTTATTACATTTATATGTGGTGTTTGTGCAAGGTGCCTGTAGGTGTCACTGTTCACATGAGTGTACTGTGCATACACAATGCTTTCTATACTGCTTAGTATGTTAGAGTTCATGTTACCATTGAAGTGTAATGGCTGCATGAACCTGCTAATAAAGCACTGTTATACGCTGCTCATCCTCGGCTACCAAAACACAACAATAATAAACAGCAAGCATTTCTCATCAATGATTATAGTACTGCTGTGCTTCCAATTTATTTTTACTAAGGGGTACTGCAAAAAATCAAAACAAATTTGATATTTCCCAAAACTGAGAATGAGAATTTGGCAAATGAAAATGAAATACTTCCAGCAATAATATCTGAAGTGACAGCAAATCTCTTGAAAAATCTCCCTCTCTTTTTCTAAATCTATGAGCAGATGCTTATTGGTTCAACTACAAAGCATAGTCTATTCTCACAGGAGGCATATATTTCTGATCCAATAATTACAAAAGAAAAGTCCCAGAGTACACTGCCAAGTAAAGTAAGAGGCTTTCATTATTGCCAGACTAGATTAACAGTTTGTTTTATTCCTTGATTTCAATATAAATGCTAGCATAAAACAGGTTTGTAGCTGAAACATTACTCATGGCATTTATCCTTTCTAAGTCTTGACCATTATGAATTGGCAACCTATGGTAGCCTTTGCTTTTTAAATTAATATACTGTCACAAAACCATTAATTTCTTATGTAAATTATATAGCTCTTTTGTTTACAATTCAATACATACAAATTATTGGCTGCCGGTGGTTCTTAGCAATGTGCATTAGCAGTGTTGCAGACTAGAATTTAATTGGCAGGCTGCCGCACCAGCAACCAGAGCAACGGTCTTTCTGTGGGTATCTATTTTGAAAAAACATTTTTTTTTTGTAACTTATTTTTTATTTGCATTTTTCAATAGACAAATCACATTTCTTTACAAGTGGTCCTTTAAAAGGGATAATTTGTCACATTTAAATGTGGTATAACATAATAAGTTTAACCATTATAACTTACAACACTTTTAGTAATATTAGCAATGTAGATATCCAGTGTTACATATATTTCAATCTTAAGTTAAATATATGTGGGGAGCATGGTTGGGATGGTAAGGCTTGAGGTGTGCCAATTTGCAGTGGCGTAACTACCAGGGGTGCAGGGGGTGCAATTGCACCAGGGCCCCCACCCCCTTGGGGCCCATCGGAGCCACGAAAATGGTTATGGCAAGCAGTTATCTAGGGGGAGATTTTATAGCACACATGCCATCAACACTCCAGCATGCGATTTATAGAGGTAAAGGCCCGACAGGGGGGCCCAGGTGCCTATCCTGTACCAGGGCCCACCAGGGAGTAGTTACGCCACTGCCAATTTGGACAGAGATTAGGCTAGGTCTAGCTTGTGGAAGACTTGAGTGGGAGATTGAAAACGTCTCACAGGTGTTTATTGGTGTTCGTTCAGGCCTCTCAGTTCCCATTTTGACCAGATCTAGAGGTAGTGGTCCATTCTGTTTTGCATATAGGCTATATTTGCCTCAAATGTCCTGTTGCTGTTTACTCTTTTAATTATTTCATTTTTTGTGGGTGAGGTAGGGTCTTTCCATTTGGAAGCTATTGCTAGGCGGGTAGCTGTTAGGATTTGGTTCACCAGAGCTTGGCTGCATTTGTGTATTTTAGGGACAGGTTTACCCAGTAAAAGTATGGTTGGGTCGAATGGGACCGGACGTGTTATCAATTGGCTTATAAGGTCCAATATCTCTTTCCAGAGAGGTTGTATTTGCGGGCAGCCCCAGAAAATTTGGGGGAGGATGCCACAAGCACCACAGTTTCTCCAGCAAGTTGGAGGGTGGTTTTGGAAAAATTTGTGTAGCCTGTCCGGTGTATAGTTCCAAAAAAGTCAATATCTTGTAGATACTTTCCTTCTGCCTTTTGCATGAGACCATTCGTTTGGCATTGTCCCAGATTAGATGCCAATCTGTTGCTTCTATTGGCTGTGGGAGGGCTTGATCCCATTTATCCATATATTTATGTCTCTGTTGAGCAGATATTGTGGGGAGAGTGAGAAGCTGGTATATTTTAGAGATGAGACCTTTCTGTGGTAGTCCAGCTGCCGCCAGTTGCTCAAAGGTGGTAGGGTGATTTACTTTGCCGTGGGTAATGTATGGTTCCAGGAAGTGTCTGATTTGGAAGTACTCGAAGAGGTTGATTTTGATTTGTGGATATTTGTCATGAATTGTTTGCAGAGGAAGGATTTCATGCGTGAGTGGGTTTAACAGGTCTCTTACTGCAAAGAGGTTAAGTTTGGCCCATTTTGTATAGAATGAAGGATCCATTCCTGGTGGAAATGTTGGGTTGTGAAGGAACGTTGTCAGTAGAGACTTAGTGGTGCTTAAGTTATGCTTGAACCTTGACTTACGCCATATTGAGCAAGTGAGTCGGGTTGCAGATAGAGCAGAAGTGGGGAGCTGGATGGAGCCTGAGTTATCCCAGATGTAGGCGTTTGGGTGGAAGTCCCTTGTGAGAGCATTTTCAGTCTGTCCCCAACTAGTGGGAGGGGTCCAGCTAGACCAAGCTAGTAGCTGTCTCAGGTGAGTGGCCTCATAGTTTAAGGATGTTGGGAATGCCGAGGCCTCCTAGACTAAGCGGTGTCATCAACACCAATTTAGCTATCCTGTGGCTTCGCTGAGCCCAAATAAAGTTATGAAATTGGGCCTGTATTCCTTTGTGCGTAGTTGATGGAATTGCAATTGGGAGGGTTTTGAATAGGTATAAATATTTGGGAAGAATGATCATCTTTAGAGCTGACACCCTACCTAGCCAAGAGATGGTTAATTTGGACCAGGTCCCCAGGGAGGCCTTAGTTTGCTGTAAAAGAGGTTTGAAGTTTAAGTTATATATTTGGCTCAGATCAGCTGGGATTTGGGTCCCCAGGTATGTGATAGAATGATCTTTCCATTTATAGTTAAAGGTAGCTTTTAGACTTTCTAGGGCTGTGTAGTGTGTAGGGGGAGGGCTTCTGTCTTATCAACATTTAGTTTGTTTATCAGCTGGTGTAGATTTGGTAGAGAGATGTGTGGATTTGTAATAGTGAGCAAAACATCGTCAGCAAAGAGAGCTATTTTATAGTGTGAATTCCCTACTGGGACCCCTTTTATGTCGGGATGAAGCCGTATAGCAGCTGCGAAAGGCTCTATGCTCAAGGCATAGAGCAAGGGAAAGAGGGGGCACACTTGTCGAGTTCCATAGTTGATTGGAATAGGGTTGCGGGATTGACCTTGGAGTTTTAGATAGGCTGTCGGTGTGCTGTATAGATTGTGGATGGCTGATAGGTATGGGCCTGTGAGGTTGAGGTGTTTCAGCAAAGAGAACAAGTAAGTCCAATCGAGTCTATCGAAGGCCTTTTCGGCATCTAATCTTAAAATTACGGACTGCTTGCCTCTTTTTTGGAGTATCTCAATCAAATCAATGGTGCGTCTGGTGTTATCTCCTGCCTGTCTTCCTAGGATGAAACCTACTTGGTCTTTGTTTATCAGGTCTGGCAGGATGGGGGCCAGATGGTTTGCTAGGATTTTGGAAAATAATTTTAGGTCCTTGTTTAATAGGGCTATTGGCCTATAATTAGAGCACAGAGTGGGATCAATGTTAAGTATGATGTCAAGGTTGTCGAGGGGATGGGATTGCGCTGTAGGTAGTGATTAAAGAGCTTTATTAGGTAGGGTACTAGTATATGTTGATATAGTTTGTAGTATTTGTAGGAAAGACCGTCTGGGCCTGGGGATTTCCCATTGGGCATTTGCTTAAGTATATTTGCTATTTCTTCTGTAGTGATATTAGCATTTAGTGTAGTGAGATTGTCCTCTGTAAATCGAGGAAGGTTGAGAGTTTCTAAGAAGTTTGCAACTTGTTCATCGTGTGTCCCTTTATCTTTGTATGCTGACTTTAAGTTATATAGTTTACTGTAGTAGTCATGAAACTGTAGACCAATCTGTTGTGGGTCATATGTCAGATGGCCTGAAGGGAGTTTAAGAGAGGTTATCCTCGATTGTGCTTGTTGGTTTTTTAGTCTCCGAGCTAGTAGGGTGTGTTGCTTATCAGCTTTCTCATAAAAGAGCTGTCTGGTCCAGAGGATAGCTTTTTCTGCCTGTTTATGTTTGTAAGCCGCCAATTCCTTACGCTTTCTGCTAAGCTGCCTCAATAGGTTTTCTGAATTCGTTGTTGTATTGTGTTTCCAGATCTCGGAGTTGTCTATGTAGTGTGAGGTAATTGGCCGCTCGTCTTCTTTTTTTATGGGGCGTAAGGGCGATGAGATGCCCTCTTATTGTGGCTTTGTGGGCCTCCCATAACGTGGCCGGGAGTCTACAGTGTCCTCATTGATTTTAAAGTAATCTTTGAGGTTTGTTTTGATTTGTTTAAATGCCCCAGTGTCATGTAGTATGGTCTCATTGAGGCGCCAGTGTGCTTCCCTTTGGGGCAGATTAGACAATTCTAGAGTAAGGGTTATGGGAGCATGATCTGACCATGAGATGGGAGTATCTTAGGTGGAGGCATGGGTGTGATAAAAAAAATAATCAATATGTGAGTGGGTTTTGTAGACTGGGGAGTAGAAAGTATATTGCCTTTCTGTTGGGTGTTTGATACACCACGAATCAGAGTTGTGCTCGTCTTATAATTTGTCTGAATAACCTGGACATGTTATGGGCGGCTTAATCTGTTGATGGGTGAGACCTATCCAATGTTTGGGAGTAGGTTAAGTTAAAGTCCTCTCCCAGGATAATGTGCGCTGGGTTTGTTTCTTGGGATTTGTGTATAATTTTCCATAAAAATTTGATTTGTTTCCTATTTGGGGAATATACATTTATAAGCATCACTTGTAGCTGAGCATATGTCCCCAATAACATTAAGTAGTGTCCGTTTGGGTCGTGGATGATCTGGTCTACTGTGAGTGGGCAGTCTTTGTGAATGAGGATGGCTACCCCTGCTTTTTTATGGGGGCCTGAGGAATAAAAGCTCTTGGGGTATAGCTTAGAGGCCTGGGCTGTCTCTTGAAAAATTAGTCTCTTGGATAAAGCCTATGTCTGCCCGAGAGCTTTTTAGTTCCTTAAATAAAAGGTATCTTTTGTGTATACTGTTGAGGCCTTTGGCATTTATGGAGATTAACTTAGCCAAATCCGTTCGAGTGTGGGTCTTGCTTTAGTGTGTGTGGGATGTGTGTTAGATGTGGTGTGGGGTACAGTCGACCAGATTGACCTTTACCTTGCATTGAAATGAGAGCCTTGTAGCACCTTTCCAACCCAAATGAAGGCCTTCGTACATAAATTGCTTAACAGTAATATAAAATTGTAACAACAGTAACATTGTTATGATTGAACACATGTTTAAACAACTTGCAGGGTGTTCACAATTAATGCAAAATCAAAAAAGCAAGAGAAGAAAAGAGAGATTGAGAAGAGAAAGTGAGAAAAAATAAAGGTATTGCTCGGTACGGCTTGGTTTGTGCCTAGAGCAAGTCAGAACTTAAATGGAGAATATGAGGCGTAGACTGTGGGTCTGCGTCCCCGGAGAAGCAAAAGAGGCTCCTCCTATGGGGGGTATGAGAACTATGCCTCGGTGACGTTTTGGTTCAGACTTAAAGGGGTGGTTCACCTTCAAGTTAACTTTTAGTATATCGTAGAAGGGCCAATTCTAAGAAACTAAGAAATTGCTGACACTGCAAACTGGAGATCTGCTGAATAAAAAGCTAAATAACTCAAAAACCACAAATAATAAAAAATGAAAACCAATTGCAAATTGTCTCAGAATTTCAATCTCTACATTATACTAAAAGTTAACTCAAAGGTGAACAACCCCTTTAAGTAGTGTTTTCAACGTTTAGATCTGACTCTCATTCGAAAGATCCATTTCTGTTTAATTTATGACCAGGTTTAAATTTGTAATCCTGGTAGCCTGGAATAAGGCTTATTCAGGTGTCTGGAGGTGGTGATGGGCTGAATGCCAACCTTGGTGGAGTGGGTTGAGCTTTAATTTTGGTCCACTGGGGTCATCTTTGAGTCGTCTTACCTTGGAAGGTAGGCCCAGTGCCTTTAGGAACTTGCCAGCATTCTGAGGGTTATGCAGTATATATGAGTGGCCTGCTCGGTTTACCACCAATTTAAATGTGAATCCCCACCTATAGGGGACAAGGCGAGAGCGTGAGGGGCCTCAGCTCTCGCCTTTTACCCAGCGTGATTGGGGATAGGTCTGCGAATATCTGGACCTTATGATTGTGAAAGTCCACGGTACTGCTGGATCTTGTGTTTGCCAAAATAGCCTCTCTTCCTTGGTAGTAATGAAAACAGGCTATGATGTCCCTTGGGGGCTTAGGCGTTGTTGGCTTGGGGCCTAGAGAGCGGTGGGCCCTGTCAAATCTCCACATGGCTGCCAGGGTGTCGGGGCAGATCTGGGTACGCAGTTCCTTGAGGTATTGCGGTATTTCCAGGGGAGTTATCTGTTCTGGGACCCCTCTGAATCTCAGGTTTTGTCTGCGGGATCTGTTTTCCAGATCCTCGCACATATCTCTTAAGTGAAATATGTCTTCCCTGAGGGTGGCATTGTCCTCTTCAATGTTTATGAGGCGCTGTGCCAAGTCGTCAGTAACATTCTCTAGTTTGTCAGTGCGCTCCCCAATGTCTGTAACCTCCCGCTGAATCTCTTTAATTGCAGCGTTTACAGCTGCAGAGACTGATTGTGCGATGGTGGCTTTGAGGGCCGACTGTAAATGTGCAAGCTGTTGTTCTGTTGTCTGTTCGTTTTGCAGTGCACCTGTGAGTGAATGTTGTGGAGAATGGTATGATGGCGGTGAGGCCGGTGATGTCGGCTGGAGATGTGGCTGCCCGTGGTGTTTCAGGGATTGCATCATCGGATCCGGCACCGTCCACGGCGTGGCGCGCCTGGGGGTTTTATGCAGGTAAGGCGACATCGTTGTCCTTTGTGCTCCAGTTTTTCTTCTCCCCATGCCATGGTGTCGTGGGCAAATGACCCGGGCTTTATAGCAGTGCTTGTGTTAGCTTATTTACGGGTTTCTGTGGATCGATCGGACGGAGCTCTTACTAAGTGCGTCTGCCCTCCACCATGGCTAAGGACCGCCCCCACTATTTTGAAAATTTGTCCCTATATATAAATACTGCCTTGTGGGTAGGAAGCTCACGACTCTGAAAGAGCTTACAGTTGGGGCAGGGAGAGAACCCCTGAGGTGGCAGCACAGGCTGGCCCTGGACAACCCAGGAGCATGACTGCTTGTTTAAAATTCCCTTTTACTTATAAAGGCCTTCTAAATTTGTAGCAACCATGTTGCTTTCACCAGAGTAATAGTAGCTGGGTCAAAGTATTAATTCAAATATTAGAATGGTGAAAATCAGAATCAGTGTAGGCCCCATTAAATCAGCTTGGATGGAACAGACATCCTCATAGTGACATATAAAAGGAAGGGAAATATACATATTCATTTGTGTTCCTCAAATACTTCATTCAAGATCACAGCGAGCTATATACTGTATTTTCAGGTCATTCCGATCTTCTGCTGACTATAAAACTGACTATAAAACAGGAAAACAATTCTTAAAGAAACTGCTATGGTAATCAAATCAATAGAATGATTTATGTAGTACAATGTCAAGGGTATCTGTTCACTTTATTACCCAAGAACACCATAAATACAATTTGACAGGGGTGCTGCATAAAAACAGGTTAAACTTATAACATCTAAAAGAAAAGGCTTAGGTGTATGGGGTGCCGTTTGTCCCAAATACATTCTGTGTACAAAAATATCCCTAATACGCACAATAAGGGTCAAATTTACTATTATTCCCGGAAATTAGCTTGACCAAATTCACAATTCGATAAGCATTCGACCATCGAATGCTTATCGAATTGTTTTAGGCTATCATTTTGCTCGCAATACGATTTCTCGATGAATTCGTATGATCGGATACCGATCGTTCGTTTGCACGAAAAAATCATGAAATTTCATTAGAGCGTTCGAACGCTCCAATAGTACGAATGGTATTCGAGCAGGATTTAGCCTCAGAAGCCTATGGGGAGCTTCAATCTGGCGAAGTAGGCAGTCGAATATTTTTTAAATTTTGATTCCTTCGATCATCGAATTATCGAATTATCAAATATCCGATCATTCGATCTATTCGATATTCGATGATCGAAGAGGCCAAATTTGCATATAAGATTTCATGAAAAATTCGTACAATCGTTATTCGATCGAACTTCGATCATTTCATGTGAATTTCGTAAATTTGCCCCTTAATGTCTCTCATGGTATATAACAATTTGTAACCATATAAACAGATAAAAATATACAAAAGACTTATTTCTATTAAGGAATGAGAACGAATTAAGGAATGGTTAGTGCACAAAAGGATGTCATTATATTACAAACTCCATTCTGTACATTTTAACAATCCATTTGTCTCACAAATATAACCTCCATGTAACAGACGCACTTATATACAAAGTTACAGAATGAATTATGTAAAAAAAAAAAACATGAACAGAATATATAATAGTGTAACTAACTAGTGCATGCAAAGCTAGATTTGAATGACAAAATAGATATTTGAGACAGAAAGCAAGATTTTATAGTACAGGATTAGTTCTTTCAACAAAATGGAAGTTTTGTTTCACAAAACAGATAAAATTACCATTCCGTGAAGCAATACTGTCAGTCACTGAACCAATAACAACAAAGTGTATTGTCATATAACAAACAAGATGAAAAGTTGCCAACTCTGCTCCACATGACTGCATCATCCCGAAGGGCATAGGATACTATCTGACCTGCTATAGAGGGCGCCCTCTAATGTCCCCTCTGCTGCATAGTAATGAATATGAACAAACATTTCTTGAAATGGCTGATATTAAACACTACAGGTTTCTATTTGGAAGTTCTAACATATAGCTGAGAAATAATGCTGCACTGATAATGATTTTAGAGAAAGAAAAGTATGCAAAACATAAATATGATCATTTTAGGTGATATGGCTATTCTTATTGAAGTAACCCACTTGTGTGGACATTTTGGTTAAGGGCATTACTGCTGTTTTGCCATTGTCTTATGGTTCATATTCCTGTTCTTTTTTCCCTCTTCCTGTCTAAGCTGAGAGGAAACAGAAAGCAGCCACACCTATTTGCCACGTTATAATAAATGTACTGTGCTTGTCTGACTGCTTTACCTGAACTAACACAGCAGAATCATTTAATCCACTACCAGCCAGTTTGTTATGCTTATTATATTGCATCCTAACTCTAACATAATTATAATAGGCCTAAATCCCTTCAATGATGTCATACATTTTATATATGATTGTTAGGCCGCAGTGTCTCCTCCTAGTTCTAATCTTGCAACAGTTAGCTTTTAGCACTCTCTTAATAATGTGCTTTGCTATAGTTCAACTACTACATAATAGGTTTAGCCAATATGTGGGACTGATCACATACCTCCCAACGGTCCCATTTTCAGCTGAACAGCCCCACTTCTGACAGCTAGGGATGGCGCGAACTGTTCGCGCGAACATCAGCTGTTCGCGCTCGCCGGAAGTTCGCGAACGTCGCGCGACGTTCGCCATTTTGGGTTCGCGTTAGTTGGCGCATTTTTTTGCCCTTTCCTATCCTATCAGGAAGATCTCCCTCCTGGACCACCCCCACACCCCCTGGACCACTCCCCTTCCCTAT
>CM044431.1:90204950-90218643 GCA_024363595.1 Xenopus borealis
AACCGTTCGCAATTTTCCGGAAGTTTGCGAACTTTTTTTCCGCGGTTCGCGCCATCCCTACTGACAGCTAAAACCCCAGTAATGCATTTGTACTGGAAAGTCCCGACTTTCTCTGCACCAAACAGACAGAAAAATAAACAAAGTTTCTAACGTAATTGGCTTTTGGTAGAGAGCCCAGAACAGCCACCAGGTGCAACTAACATACTTTGTAACAATTTTGAGATAATCAAATCTCTCTTGGGAAAAGTTAAAGACTAAGGGAGTTATGTGATAAAAGGCACTAAGTTTGCCCAGGAGCAGTAACTCATAGCAACCAATCAGAAGCTAGAATGTAGCAGTCACCTGTTTGAAAGCAAAGATCCTATAGGTTGCTATGGGCTACTGCTCCTGGGCAAACTTAGTGCCTTTTTACCTTCATTAGCACAACTGTAATAACTGAAAAAAATCGCAGAAATATGTTCAAACTTTCGTAACCTGCCAAATTTTGTAAAACAAACATGGTAATTTGGGGGTGTGGCCACAAAAATGGACCTGGTAAAAAATTTGCCATGCTACATGTGCACATTTGTTTGTCCCTCTTTTTCTTTCCAAAATGTTTGCACACATTTTGTATAGTTAGGGTTGCCAAAAAGGGGAGGCGCGTGACGTCAGAAAGGGGCGGGCCAAAAAAGGGACGGCATGTGATGTCAAAAGAGGTGGGGCAATGATGTTTTGGGGGGCGTGGCCACGACACGGAGCCTGCAAGAAAGGGAAAAAGGTAAGTTTACAGGGGATTCGGGGCTGGCCGATGGGTCTTTTTAAGGGTATTACAAATTTACCAGCAGCTACTAGGGTTGCCACCCGGCCGGTATTTTACCGGTCTAGCCGGTAAAACACCAGCCAAGGCCGGGGCCGGTATTACAAATTTACCGGCAATGTAGCTGCCGGTAAATTTGTAATACCCCTTAAAAATGGCCCTTGCCTTACCTTAAATCCAATGAAAAACTTACCTTTCTCGCGTCTTCAGCCGATTGCTCGCGTGGCTCCGCCCCCTTTGACATCACATCATGCCCCTTTGACGTCACGTCACGCCCCCTTTTGGCCCCGACTCCCTGCCGGCCGGTAGAAATTTTCAAAAGGTGGCAACTAGTGATGGGCGAAACTGCCGCGTTTCGCTTCGCCGAAAAATTCGAGAATTTCCAGAGAAATTCATGAATTTTTCGCCGATTCGGCGTCGCGTCGTTTTTGACGCGCGTCGCATCAAACGTGAAGCGTCGCGTCATTTTCGGCGCGCGTCGCAGTTTCGCGAATTTATTCGCCAGCGGCGAATCGTGGGAATTCGCTGCGAATTCGCCCCTGGCGAATAAATTCGCCCATCACTAGTGGCAACCCTAGCAGCTACATTGCCGGTAAATTTGTAATACAAGCCCTGGCCTTGGCAGGTGTTTTACCGGCTAGGCTGGTAAAATAACGGCCGGGTGGCAACCATGACTGGACTGAGAATCAAAATAGGCCCTGACCCACAGATTGCCAGTCCGGGCCTGGTGGCAACCCTATGTATAGTACAATGAATGGGTTTTATAGTATGATGAATAGTTGTAATTCAACTACCACATAATAATTTTAGCCACAGATGTGGAACTGATCATGTGCAGTCACTCCTGAGTACTGTGTACAATTGGTAATTTGGGGCCCTTACACATGGGCGTTCCCCTGCGTTCCAATGGCTGTGTTCAGCCACAGGGGAGCGCAGGTTTAGACACACTCCATTTTTTTCAATGACGTTGAAAAGAATGGAGTGTGTCTAGACCTGCGCTCCGCTGCAGCTGAATGCAGCCAAACGAAATGCAGGGGAGCGCAGGTAACACCCGTGTGTAAGGGCCCTTAGGCAGGGGCAATTTTAGGAGATCATTATTTATTCGCTGTTTTTAATGCTGTTTTTCTAATTATTTTATTGCATGATATGCACCTGGATTGCCACTGCTGAAGGAACTGCACAGATCAGATTTGGCAGTATTAATTATATAATGTCCCTAATCACCAATTGTACTGCATAGACTTTAGAGGTCATTTACGACTGCAATAGTCATGTTTTTAACCACAATTCATCACATTCCCCATAATGCAAGTGCCATTGCCGTTTCCAGGGTGAGATATGCCTAGGGTTGCCACCTGTCCGTTTTTCACCTGGACAGCCCAGATTTTTGCAGGCCTGTTTAGGTCAAAATTGCCTTTTCCAACCAGAAAAAAAATGGACAGTATTCCCTATGACTGACGTGATGATTAGGCAATTCTGGGTATTGTAATTTCTGATGTGACATGTGTTTGACATGTGCGCAGTTGTGCTCTCTGTGCTCTTCCCCCCTCAACCCTCTATGATGTGAAAGTGGTAAGTGCTGGGTAGGTAAGGGGGGTGGCTAAACCTATTATGTAGTAGTTAGACTACAGGTAACTATGAGACTACACATAAGTCCATAAAACCCACCCATCATACTATACAGAATATGTGCGCACTTGATCACTTCCACATCTGTGGCTAATAGGGATGGGCAAATTTTACCCGTTTTGCCAAAAAATCACCATCTGTGAAATTTTGCTGACGCCCATTAAAGTCTATGGGTGTCAAACTCTTTGACACGTGGCAATTGTTTTGACGCACAACGCCATTCAACTCTATGGGCATCATTTCCGCTGCGAAACAAGGCGAAAATATTCACCCATCCCTAGTGGCTAATGTGTGCACATGATCAGTCCTATGTCTCTCTGGCTAAAACCTATTATGTAGTAGTTGAACTATAGCTAAGCACATTATTAAGAGAGTGCTAAAAGCTAACTGGTGCAAGATTACAGCTAGGAGGATATATTGGAGACTAACATCATATACAAAACATATAACTGACTGAAGGGATATTAGGCCTATTATAATGATGTTAGAGTTAGGCTGCAAGATAATAGTGGGCATGTTTACTAACATTGGAGATAAATATCTGGAGTGATTTCTGGAGATGTTGCCCATAGTAACCAATACGTTTTCTGACTTATAAGTGGCTGTTTAAATCAAATTTCTGATTGGTTGCCATGGGAAACATCTTCAGAAATCTCTCCAGATATTTATCTCCAATGTTAGTAAACATGCCCCAAACTGGCTGGTAGTGGATTAAATGATTCTGCAGATAAAGCGGAAGACAAGCACAGTAAATTTGTTACAACATGGCAGTTAGGTGTGGCTGTTTCATGTTTCCTCTCAGCTAAGGAAGAGAGAAACAAGAATATGAATCATAAGACAATGGAAAAACAGCAGGAATGCCCTTAAAGTGGACCCATCACCCAGACACAAAAATCTGTATAATAAAAGTCCTTTTCAATTTAAACATGAAATCACATTTCAAATTTTAATTAAAGCATTCATAGCTGTTTTAAGCTAATTTAAAAATCTCAGCTGTCAATCAAATATTGTCTGCCACTCCTCTATGCCTTAGGCATAGAGGCAGGGCAAATAATTACTTTCACTTTCCATTCAGCACTTCCTAGATGTCGCTGCTCTCCCCACATTACCCTAGTTCTCTAAGGGCCCTTACACACGGCCGTTTTTACCTGCGCTCCCCTGCGTTCTGTTTAGCTCCGTTCTGCCGCAGGGCAGCGCATGTATAGACGCACTTAAATATTTTCAATGGGGCTGTACTCACACAAACGCTTTGTAGGCGCCGAACCAGGGAAAAATGCAGCATGTTGCGTCTGAACCTGCGTTTGGCACCTACATGCGTTCGTGTGAGTACAGCCCCATTGAAAATATTTGAGTGCGTCTATACATGCGCTGCCCTGCGGCAGAATGCAGCAAAACGGAACGCAGAGGAGCAGGTAAAAATGCCCGTGTGTAAGGGGCTTAACCATTTAATTGTGTAGCCAGGACATGGGGATGGACATTGGTTCCCCCATTCTGGTGCACAAGCAAGATTCTGAGATGATGCAAGGCTTGCCTTAATAACAGTCTCCACAAAATGGCTCCTGCATGCTTGCTATAATTATGAATTCCCAGACTGAAGGAAACAAGATTAAAATAATTCATATAGTGTAATTAATGTTCATTTTGCTTGACTAATGTGATAAAATATGATTTTGAATATTTTTTTGGGGTGACGGGTCCACTTTAACCAAAATGTCCACACAAGCGGGTTACTACAATAAGAATAGCCATATCACCTAAAATTATCATATTTATGTTTTGCATACTTTTCTTTCTCTAAAATCATTATCAGTGCAGCAATATATGTCTCAGTCATCTGTAAGAACTTCCAATTAGGAACCTGTAGCGTTTAACAGCAGCCCTTTTAGGAAATGTTTGTTCATGTTTATTACTATGCAGCAGAGGGTAGAGTTCTGCGCGCGTCTATTTTTTGGGACCCGTACCCCGACCCGTACCCACAACCCGCAATTTGACCCTCAAGGAACCGCTACCCGCACCCGACCCGCATACTTGTTTCCTGGACCCGGACCAGCAACCCGCAATTTGACCCGCATGTTCCCGCTACCTGCACCCGAACCACGGGGATGTCTGCCTGCCTGCAGTGCCCCCTACGGGAGCAATTTCAAAGATTTCTGTTGCAAGACAATTACATTTTAAAAAAGGACATTTTAAAAGGCAACAAAATAAAATGGAGAAAGAGGCATATATTGGCATAAAGTATTTTCCACATTTATTTAACAACAAATAAGACATTCTGGTTACATTCACATCATTGTCATTGTTGTTGCTGTGTTTGTTAACAAATGTTGAAGTTAGAATTTACTTATTTACTTGCATGTTTGAGTACACATAACAGAGAAGAACTACACATGTGTAATCAAACAGGCAGGGCAGCCATGAGGGCAGCACTGGCAGACAGTTCTAATCTTGTAGTTCTTCTCTCTTATGCATAATCCAACAATCAGCAGGTCTCAGAGTCAGACTCAGGAGTCAGGACAGGTCAGGGACAGGTATTTGGTATGTCTTATATGTGCAATCATACAGGACAGGGCAGCACTGGCAGACAGTTCAACTTCTCATCTTATAGTTCTTTTCTCTTATTATGGGGCAGATTTACTAAATTCACATGAATTCACATGAGTGATTCGAAATTCGATAGAATTTTCAATAAAATTCAAATTTCTAATATTCAAATTAGGCAAATTCAACCATCGAGACAAGAACTACAAGATTAGAACTGTCTGCCAGTGCTTCCCTGTCCTGTATGATTGCACATATAAGACAGAAGAAGTGCCTGATTGCCTGTCCCTGTCCTGCGACTGAGTCTGAAATCTACTACTTGGCTGCTGGTTTTATTTCACCTAAGAAAGAACAATTAAAATATTAGAACTGTCTCTGCCGCTGCCAGTGCTGCCCGCCTGCCCTGTATGATTACACATATAAGTCAGACATGTCCTGAGTCTCCTGTCCTGAGTCTGACTCTGAGGGGTCCGTTTACTAAAGTGTGAAAATTTTGAATTTAAGTTTCCGCATGTTATCGTTGAGAATATTTTTCCGCAAGAATATTCGCAAGTTTACTAAACAGCAATGCTCTCAGAAGTGATAGTGATCACTTGCGGTAACTACGTTAGCGAACCAGCTTAAGTTAGCGCTAATTTTAGCGAATTTTCTGGTGACAAATTATGTTTGCAAATATTTATTCTAGCAAATAGTCTTGTTTTATGGCGTTAATAATTGTGTTAATTATGGCAATTTTTACTGTGACATTTATGGCCAGAAATGCATCTTCAAAACTCATAATCTACTGACTGATGATTATACCATCCAACAACATTACCAGAGTGACACCAATCAAACATGTATGCATCATATAAACCCATACTTCATTCATCCAGTCACAAACCCTTCTGCCAATAGAATCATATGAACAAGAAATCATACCAGTTATCTCTTTGTACCATTTAAATGCACAGTTTAATGAGAATTAAACTCCTATTGAGAATTTTCTGGCCAAAAAATAAGTTAACGCCACTATATAGATGGCGGTAAAATGTTGCGAATATTCTGGCATTCATTTTGTCTTGCACACATTTTGCTGTTTAGTAAACCAGGCGTTAATGTGTATGTAGCGTTATTTTCAGCAAATGCGATAACTGGCGAAAAAATATTCTTGCACAAGAATATTCGCAAATTTACCGCAGGTTAATAAACTCACGAAAACATATTCTGTGTGAAATTTGTGATATTTTGTGCGAAAAATTTTACCGCACATTAGTAAACGGACCCCTGAGTCTCTAGACCTGCTGAGTGTGTAAATGAAGTAGACATCTTTGTAATCCTGGCATGATGAGCCAGTTTGAAAAGAAGTGAAAGTGTTAGTAAACATTACAATTATTCAGTCTGCAGATAGAGATGCAGTGCCTGCCTGGTCTGCACTTTGCACCCACTAGTATAACAACAAAAAATTTAAGTTATTTGCGATATAGTAAACTTTTATTTTTTTATGTTACTGTAGTGTAGTCTGTTATTAACAGTCTGACTGACACATTCGGGCATGGCATGCCACTCTCACTGACCCAGTGAATGAATGATTGACTAAAAGAGAGTTAGTAGTTAAACACAGTTAATGAAAGAACACTGCTGCCTGATTTAGATAATGCTTCCTTCGCTTCCAGCCAATACTATCAAAAGAATTAGAAACATTTTATTCTGAGAACTGCTTGGCTGCCTACCTTAAACAAAGGAGGTGCAGCCATATAAAATATGTGATTTTGCACTGGATGGGGAGCAAGTAGGATAGTGCAACTGCATGCCGGCAGGGAACAATATGCTACAGTTTTGTTTGCTGCAAAAACAATAATGGCTATATTAGACACTGATCACTTACACTGCTGTGCAGTTATTCTTAAAGAAACAGTTCAGTGTAACACAAACTGGGTAAAATGATAGGCTGTGCAAAATAAAAAAATGTTTCTAATATAGTTAGTTAGCCAAAAAAGTAATGGATAAAGGCTGGATTGAGTGGACGTGTAACATAATAGCCAGAACACTACTTCCTGCTTTTCAGTTCTCTAAATCCGAGTTAGTCAATGACTTGACTTGACTCTGTTCTGTTAGACATCCAGTCACTCCAGCCTTTATACATTACATTTTTGGCTAACTAACTATATTAGATACATTATTTATTTTGCACAGCCTATTTACCCAGTTTTAATTTTTATACTGAACAATTTCTGTAAAAGAACTGTTCCATTGACAGAGAAAGTCAGTAAAAAATATAGTTTTTTTAGCACATTTAGTATATATTGCACACTTGCACAGCACACAATTACTGAGTGACCATGTGACACGTGCCGTGGCACAACAAGCCAGGCATGGGGGCGTGCAACAACTAAGTGTACTAAACTGCTAAGAATGCTATCAATGCTGCAAATATAATTACAAAGTACAGTAGTACACTGCAAAAAAGTGCAAGGCTTGCAAGCCAGCCAGGGTAGGAATCTTAGTCATATTGGTAGTAAGATTCGTACTAAAAGAAAGAAAGGAAGAGCACCGTCTATGTAACTGCTGATGACCTATTAAAACATTTTTTAGAATTGTTGTGCCTGCTGCCTGCTGGCTGGGATTGGGTTAAACAAAGGAGAAGCCATCTCTAATATGCAATGATCATGTCATCATGACATGTTGTGTGGCTGTGTAACTGTGTGTGTGTGTGTGATAGTTTGAAAAGAGAAGTAGTAGGGATGGGAAGTTGGGTGGGAACATTGCAATTAGTCCAAATTTGTAACGTTGCGAAAACAATTTTGTGCATACCAGCCATGTATGATTGTATGTAACCATGCTCAGATATGTACTACTACTAGTAATGTATGTATGCTGTTCTGTTACTACTACTAGCCTATGTGTGCAGCAGCAGAGTACTGCCACTCCACTCACCTCACTAGTACGCAGAGCTAAGCACAAACACAGTTTAGGATATGTAGTTAATGAATTTTGCTCAGGAATGCAATTGCACAATCACACATGCTGGTCACATTGCACATCATGGCTATAGACTAGAGAGTGTGAACTGTGAATGTGTCTTGAAGTGCATTCATTGCAACACTAAGTAAGTGTGCTAACCGAGTTTCATTTAGTATTCCCTTAATCAACTCACAGAATAGATAGAACTGAGGAGTGAGGACAGAACAGAAATAAGGGCTAGTAGTAGCAACTACTATGAAAACAGTGCATTAGTTTTAGTATAGTGCAGAATTGCAGAACACAAACATGGCTTCATACATACATACTGCTGCAATCATTATCATGCATCATTGTTCATTAGTTGTACAGACATGTACATACATACGCAGTTACATGTCGTACACAGTCACACACACAACAAACTACTACTACAGTACAGTTACTTATCTCTTTTAAAACTGTCCCAAACAAGTCACATGACACCCACAAGATCACTCAGCCACCACACCCACAGCAGAGACTGTGAATGCCAAAAATAAACAGTTATATATACATTCACATGACCATATCTGCAATAGATAAATCAAACTCAGTTGTCACACTCTCTGTCTGCCTTGGAAGATTACTGTGAAGAAATAAAATTTTCACTTTTAGAACTGGAACTAGAAGACTTAGAATTTGAAATTTTCAGGTCACAATACAACTGCACCTTATCAGGCTGTGTACAAGCATCATCACCACTAGAGTCCTCAACATCTGATAGATCTTGAGATCTTGAGTCATAGACACAGGACCAGCAGCAGCAGCAGCAGCAGATGGCACATTGCAATTTTCCATAATTAACTGGACCTCACAGTCTTCTTCCACATGGTCCTGTATTTCTGCAACCAGTCATCTAACTTCATTAAACACATTAGTGATGTCTTCATCGTTGTTAATAAGTTTCAGGCTTTTGAGTTTGGGATGTAAAAAAACTGCAATCTTATGTAGCATATGCATATGGAACTTTAACTGTAAGTTGGTTAAACATTTCTTTTTTAGAGATGTAAGTGTATAACTGTCAGTTGATGAAGGCTGTAGATGGCGTTTAATCCGTTCAAACCAGACCACAGTCAAGTGTAGTGTTGGTGTTTTTGAAGCATCTAGAGCTACTGTAGCTTCTTTAAATTTCTGTAACAGGTTTACTAAACTAGATATACTGTCAAGCGGCAAGTTATTCAGACGGTGCTCTTCATTTCTTTCTTTCAGTACTGTGCGGATGTCATCATACTGAGAGTAGATAGAAACCAACATTGTATGTAGGCTGTTCCATCTTGTCTCAACGGATGCTTTCAGTGTCTTCTTGAGACAAGATTGTAGGTTAGAGTGTTTGAAAAAAGTCACCGGGGCCTTTGCAGCATTGATAACACTTAAGACTTCATGTCCAAATCCTGATTCATCTTCACTTAGCTGACGTCTAAGTGTATTTTGCAACACAGTGTTAAGGAGATGTGCTGTACAATTCAGCTGTGTGACAGTTCTCAGTGCAGTGACAATATTGGCCCCGCGATCGGTTACATACACAAGTTTTGAAAACAAATCATCTAAGCTAAATTTACGTAGCGCTTGTATTATTGTAGGCTTAATGTTGTCTGCATTTTTTCTCAAAGTGGGATCCCATTCTGAAGTACAAAAGACTCTATCTTGAAGTGCCCAGTCGCTGTTAATGTAGTGCACCGTTATACAGAGGTAGCTTATTTTCCGGTAGTCATCTGTCCACATATCTAAAGTTAAGGCTCCTTGACCATGTTTGCCTAGGTTTTCTTTCAGTTCAGATATTAAGGATTGTCTAACTTCATCAGCATATTTATCTGTATTACGGGAAACAGTAGTTAGATCAGGCAGCAGTGTTCTCACATCAACGCGTCCCACACAAGCACCAATATCAACCAATCCTTGAGCTAACTCATAAAAGCCATCACCATTAATAGTTTCAAATGACCTTATATCTTTGCAGACATATTTTACTGCCAATCTTGTAATTTTTTCTTTATCTTGGGTGATTGGAGCTCTGAAATTTTTCCTTGGAAAGAAAGTATTTATTGTAGCTCTCCTAGGGAGGGAAAGGGTACAGGAATGCTTTCTTAAAGATGATGTGCCAGTTTTGTGACTATCATAGACCATGAATTTTTTGACACTCTTTACATGCCACATATCCATTGATTTGCTCATTTTCATCAGTAAAAATTACACAAAAAGATTTCCAGACATCTGATTTTCTTTTTGAGGAATAATCTATTAACTGGTACACACCCTCTTTAATTTTCTTTCTGATATTACTTGGTGTTGGCGTTGGCGTTATGGATGACATGTTGTTAGCTTTTGGCTCTTTTGGCTAACTTGATGATCTATTAACTTTCAATTCCTCAGGAGGTCAGGCCAGGCCAGGGACTCGGGAGCGGAAGCAGCTGGCAGGTGCAGGTCTGCAGACTGGACTTGTTTGGACTGGAAGAGAACAGAGAGAGGAGCACAGCCACATTTATTATGTACACAAAGTGCACATGTTACACACACACACTGAATGCACACACACATAGTCACACACAGCATGCACAAGTCAGAGCCATGCAGACCTGCAGAGGTATACTTTGTCTGCACAATCATCATCACACATACACGTTCACAGATGGAGAGAGTTGGGCAGGCCACTTTGTACTCCCGCCCAGGCCGGACCCTACTATAAATTATAAGGATATAAGTTGGGGTTCTGTGACCATATAAAGACACAAGGCTGCAGGCCCAGGGGGGCTGAGTTATACAGGCAGGGAGGGAACTCTCTGTATCACTCATTTATTATAAGGGATAATGTGCTGCAGGCTGAGTTATACATGGAACTGAGAGTATCGCTCATCATCATGTATTATAAGGGATCATGTACCGTCCCCTAGGCCCCTACTGTAAATCATAAGGATATTAGAAGTCACTGAGGGGTTAAAGGCACAAGGCTGCAGGCTGAGTTTGAGCTGAGTTATACATGGAACTGAGAGTATCAATCATGTATTATAGGGATAATGTACCCCCTACTGTAAATGATAAGGATATTAGAAGTCACTGAGGGGTGTGACCATATAAAAGCACTAGGCTGCAGGCTGAGTTATACAGGGAACTCTGAGTATCACTCATGTATTAAGGGATAATGTACCCCCTACTGTAAATGATAAGGATATTAGAAGTCACTGAGGGGTTGTTCTGTGACCATATAAAGGCACAAGGCTGCAGGCTGAGCTATACAGGAGGGAACTCTAAGTATCACTCATGTATTATAAGGCATAATGTACCCCCTACTGTAAATGATAAGGATATTAGAAGTCACTGAGGGGTGTGACCATATAAAGGCACAATGCTGCAGGCTGAGTTATACAGGGGGGAACTCTGAGTATCACTCATGTATTATAAGGGATAATGTACCCCCTACTGTAAATGATAAGGATATTAGAATTCACTGAGGGGTGTGACCATATAAAGGCACAAGGCTGCAGGCTGAGTTATACAGGGAACTCTGAGTATCACTCATGTATTATAATGATAATGTACACTATAGCCCTGGCCCTAAATGATAAGGATATTAGAAGTCACAAACAAGCCAAAAAACAAACCGTTGAGTTATTACGTGAGACTCTGTCTGATGAGGCAGTGCCAGTTAGTATGGGCCCGGCGGGGACCCTGCCCAGGAGAATAGCTGGGTGGTGTGGTGACGTTGTTGTCGTGTGTTGCCTCCTTGAATTGTGTGTGTGTGTGCAGCCGCAGCTCAGAATGATCTTCTCTGACTTGACTGTCTTGTCTGTGAGGCTGAGTGAGGCAGTGAGCACCCCGCCAGCCAGACTGAGTGATGGTAGTGGTGTTGTGATGGTAGTGGTGTTGCCTAGCCATAGGCGTGCAGGGAAAATGGCTGGCTAGCCCTTCCATGCACAGCCGCACATGCGGCCGTGCGCTCTGTGTGTGTGGACGTGCGTCATGACATCACAACATACTAACAGATCACACTCTCGCGAGACTCACACAAGAAGCAACGGTTGGCTGGCTGGCGCGCCTGCATCATCAGGCAGGGCAGAAATATGTAAAACCGCTCTCCGCCTCCTAGCCACATGAACCAGACCCGATGAGGGTGTCATACGGAACAGGGGAGTTGTGACCCGGAAACTGACCCGCATTGAGGTTAGGTTAAGATTTTCTGCCCACAATCCTGCCAGGTGTCGGGTATTCCGCGGGTACCCGACCCGATGCAGGACTCTAGCAGAGGGAACATTAGAGGGCACCTCTATAGCAGGTCAGATAGTATCCTATGCCCTTAGGGATAATGCAATCATGTGGAGCAGAACTGGCAACTTTTCATCTTGTTTGTTATATGGCAATATCAACCAATCTTATTGATCCAGTAAAATGACTGACAGTATTGCTCCACAGAATGGTTATTTTATCTATTTTGTGAAAAAAACTTTCATTTTGCTGAAAGAATCAATCCTGTACTATAACATCTTGCTTTCTGTCACAAATATCTATTTTGTCTTTTAAATATAACTTGGCATGTACTAGTGAGTTACACTATTTTATATTCCAAGTTTTTTTTACATAATTCATTCTGTATTTAACTTTGCACATACAGTGGGGGCAGATTTACGAAATTCACGTGAATAGATCGAAGTTCGATCGAATTCGATCGAATTCCGATTGTACGATTTTATCGGATATTCGAATATGCAAATTTGGCCACTTCGATCATCGATACCCAAAATTCGAGCGTATGAAATAGATCGCATGATCGTATGTTTGATAATTCGACCATTCGATGATCGAAATACTTGAACTTTAAAATTTTATTCGACTGCCTACTTCACCCGATTGAACCTACCGAATTGCAATAGAAGCCTATGGGAAGCCCCCATAGGCTTTTTTTAATATCACCTGCTCGAATACCATTCCTTCGATTGAACGCCTCGATCATTCAAAGTTTTACGATTTTTTTCGTTAAATCAAACGATTGGTATTCGATCATATGATTTAATCGAGAAATCGAATATCGAAGTAAAAATAGCCTAAAACTATTCGATAAGCATTCGATAGTCAAATGCTTATCGAATTTCGGCCAAATTCGAGGGCTTAATAATAATAATAATAATAATAATAATAATAGTAAATTTGCCCCTCAGTGTGTCTGTTATAGGTTATATATTTGTTAAAATGTACAGAATGGAGTTTGTAATATAATGACATCCTCTTGTGCGCTAACCATATTTTGTTCGAATTCTTTAATAGAAATAAGTCGTTGGTATATTTTTTTTATCTGTGTATATGGTCACAAATACTTATATACCATGAGAGACATTCATTTTTGTATTAGGGATAGTTTTGTATACAGAATGTATTTGGGACAAACGGCACCCCATATAGGTGAATGATCTACTCTTAGACTAGAGTGTGCGAAACAATTCTGTTTGGCCTAAAAGTGTTTTTGCAAAGAAATTGTGCCTGAGTGAAATTGAGAAAATTGGTATACTTACTGTACCAGTGGAATTTTCTTTTCCATTAGTCCGTAAGGCAGCGCACACAGGGTTAACCTCCAGTTCCTCCTGATAGGACAGGTAGCATTAGCAATTATTATCCAGCCTTTAACAACCCCCCTTAGCCCCTCCTCCGACATGTTAACTTCCTAGCATACAGAAAAAAAGTCACACACAGATAGTTACACACAAAAACTTTAATTGCAGGGAGGGATATCATTGTGCTGCCTTACGGACTAATGGAAAAGAA
>CM044431.1:90221969-90246581 GCA_024363595.1 Xenopus borealis
GATTTCTTTTCATCTCCTCTAGGCTGGACGCTTTCACCAGCCAATCGTCCAGATAAGGTATGACGTAAATGCCTTCTTTTCTCAAAGCAGCTGCCAACACCACAATAATCTTCGTAAATACCCTTGGTGCCGATGTTATGCCGAAGGGTAATGCTTTGAACTGAAAATGTCTGAGGTATCCGTCGAGGACAACCGCCACTCTTAAATAATTCCTGCTCTCCGTATGAATCGGCACATGCAGATAAGCATCCTTTAGATCTATAGTCACCATAAGATCTCCATCGTCGAGCAGATTGTAGCCTTATAGTCTCCATGCGAAATCTTTTCTTCTCTATAAATCCGTTGAGGTATCTCAAATCGATAACCAGTCTTACTTTGCTGCTGGCTTTCGGTACGAGGAACAAGTTTGAATATACACCCTCCTCTCTTTCCGAGGAATTCACCTCTTCCAATACATCCATCAATAAAAAGTCTTTTATTGCCGACTGAAATTCTACGTCTCTTTGATGCGAAATCATAAATCTTTCGGGCGGGTGGTGAACAAATTCTATTTGGTATCCCTCTTTGATCGTACGTAGCACCCACTTGTCTGATGTGGTCTCTTGCCATTGCCGAAAAAAAAGAGATAATCTGCCACCAACCTTCAGTGGATGGGACCTGGCATCAGAAATCCCACTTCTTATTGATCGAGTCTTTGGTCTTGTTTCTTGGTCTGTTGCCTCTGCCAGGCTCAGTTGTTCTAGTTCTCCTGGAACCCCTGAAGAATTCTCTATTCCGAAAGGGAAATCGTGGACGTTTAGATCTTGGAGACCTACTCCTTGACCTAAAACGAAACCTCCTTTTCAGCACCCTGGGTCTATCCTGAGGCAGAGTCTTGGAACGGCCACCTTGTAGACTCTCAATCAAAGAATCCAACTTTGAGCCGAACAATTTTCCTGGTTCAAACCCCATGGAACAGAGACTGTTTTTAGATGATAAATCAGCCTTCCATGCCTTCATCCACAAGGCTATTCTACCTACTGATGATAACGCCATCAATCTTGCTGACAATTTCACTGATTCCACAGCGGTATCACATAAAAAATCAGTTGCCAAAGAAATGTACTTAAAGGCGTCCAACATATCATCTCTGGATACTCCAGAGTCAATATCCTCCGCCAGAATGTTCAGCCAGTATTTAAGTGCCCTAGATACAGACACAGCTGCTATAGATGGCTTAGATAATTCCGCTGCTGCCATATAAGATCTCTTTAATGACGTATCAGCTCTTCTATCCATGGGATCACTCAATCCCGATGTCTCCTCCACAGGAATCGTCGTCCGTTTCGATAGTCTTGCTATCGGAACATCTACTGCGGGAGGACACTCCCAGGACATTTCTTGTTGATGTAGAGCAAACATTTGTTTGAACCTTTTCGAGATGTCAGCCCTTTTTGCCGGTTCTTTCCATTCAACCTGCATCAGATCTTTAATAGCAGAATTAACTGGAAAGGTATCGTCAGTGTGTTGAGAAAAAAACAAAAGAGTATCCTTAGACTTCTCCTGCTTCCCTTTCTTCTTTTGGTCTTTCACGACCTTGTTAACTGCTCTTATCAGACGCTGAATCTTCTCAGATGGAAAAAGAAAAATGCCTTCTTTCTTTTCCCTAGAAGTCGAGGGTGAAGATGACGAATCATCTGACTCCGATTCACCCGACACCTGGTCAAGAACAATCAGGTCTTCCTTATCTATATCATCCGCTGACAGGGCAGATTGTCTCATCTCTGCAAACGTCTGCGACATCATAGTTTTGAACCAATTGACAAAACATTCCGATTTCTTTGCTTGGTCTTCTCCGATCACAGATCTCATGCATTCCATACACATCTTTTGCGCGTGGTCATCTGGCAACGGTTGTTCACATGCCATACATGTACGGTGTTTGGATTTTTGTGCCTTCTTAGCCGGTGACTTAGACATCTATAGTACAAAATCAGCATTGAATCAGTATCCCATGAAAACAACATGAAATGCACCAGGGTAGGACAGTACATACCTTGCCTTAAACAATACAGGTCCAGCCTGGCAGCTACTGGACGTCAGGATGCAGTAATGTGGAAGGAACAAAACAACCACCCAGTTTGAGACACACAAGGCTCCCAAACCCGTGCAAACATGGCCTATATATACCTTTTGACAAGTAATCCAGCCGCAGTCAAAAAAACGCCAGTTCCGGACTCTGTTCACCGCCAGTAAGGGGAAACATGCTCACAACAGCCGCACAGTCCTCAGCTCGTCAGGGACACATCTTTTCTTCAGCTGCCGTCAGTATCCCCACACAGAGGGAACCTTGGCCAGCCATACAGGTCGCCTCCCACAGCGATCCTTCCTGCCTAGGAATGTTGCAATTCCCCCAGGGCATAACCAACAGGCAGCTCCCGGACGGCCTTCAAATCCCTAAGGATCTGGTTCTTCATGTCTTCACTACCATATCCCAGGTAGGACAGGAAAAAAACATGTTGGAGGAGGGGCTAAGGGGGGTTGTTAAAGGGTGGATAATAATTGCTAATGCTACCTGTCCTATCAGGAGGAACTGGAGGTTAACCCTGTGTGTGCTGCCTGTAGGACGTAATGGAATAGCTCTTTTCGCATCATTCAGATGGACACTTGTTTTCTGAAAACAAAAAGCAGATCAAACCAAACAGAATGAAACTACAGATTTGCTATTCAAGCCACGAATAGATGGACTACCTGATACTGAAGAAAATGTATTTCCTGATAACTTTACTCAAAGGTATGCTCGACCCATCTTGGCTTTGGTAATATAATGTTTAAAATACAGTTTATTTCATTATTAATAAATCAATGTTGAGCATGTTTAGGGGCAGATTTATTTATTTATTATTATATTAAGGTTCCAGTTTTCGAGTTGGATTTTGGTCAAATTCACAAATTTGAGTTGGGAATAATCCAAACTTGAATTCAAATTTGAAATTTACCATACCTGGACCCTGGGAACATCTCAAATTTGACTATTCACCACCTAAAACTTTCCAAGTTGATGTAGAACTCAATAGCAGAGGTCCAGTGATCTATTTGAAGATCTTAATTGCCTTCCTGACATTAGAAGGTTTTTTTTTTGGGATAAAAACTAAAGTTTAGTCAAATCAATTTGAGTTTTCAGGTCGGTAATATTTGTTCAAGTTTTAGATATTTGAGTTTTTTCTTAAATAAGATACTATTCAAATTTAAGGTAATTTGAGTATGAAATGTACAATTTGCAAATGGTCTTAAGTTTTGTTTAATGTCATGCCTAGTAATGAGCAAAAAATTATGCCATGTACAGATTTGCCACAAACTGCAGAGCTTCGATATTGGTGAAAATGTGATGTGACAAAAGCAAAGGGATCTGAGTCGAACCTATAAGGACATACACAAAAATATATGGTTTATTTAGATTATTCTAAATTTAATGCAGCGGGTCCCAGTGTCACTGCCAATAAACTGTAAAAAGTCCCTGCTTCTGTGGCATAAGTGAATGTAAAATTTTAATTTTACTGTGGATCAAAGTACTGTTGTTTTATGATGGCAAAATATGAAAAAATTAGAATAGTTTAAATGTGCAGCTCCATACACTAAGGCAGGGATTCCCAACCTTTTGAACCCATGAGCAACACTCAGAAGTAAAAGAAGTTGGGGAGCAACACTAGAATGAAAAATGTTCTTGAGGTGTTAAATAAGTCCTCTGAATGGCCATTTGGTAGCCCCTATGTGGATTGTCAACATACATTGAGGCTTTATTTGGCAGTTCACCTGGTTTTTATACAACCAAAGGTTGCCTCCAAGCCTGGAATTCAAAAATAAGCACCTGCTTTGAAGCCACTTGGAGCAATATCCAAGGGGTTGGAGAGCAACATGTTGCTCACGAGCTACTGGTTGGGGACCACTGCAATAAGGCAAAGCAAACATAATGTTATTTGATATACAGATATGGGACTATAATGCAGAATGCTTGGGCCTGGGGTTTCCTGGATAATGTTCAAAATAGAACACCTAACCTATATTTCACCTTAGATTGGTATATTCCTTAGAAGTGCATTTATTTTCAAATCTTATTTTGAAATATATATTTTTAGTTACAAGTTTCTGATAATAAAATTGCTTAGCTACCATAATCATGTCATGATAAAGCCATATCATTAATATCTGGACATGGCAGATGAAGAAAAATGTATGGTGACTTAGCAATTTTATATTTTTTGGAAATAGAACTATACTGCTGAAAGTTATACCAAGGTTCTATGAGTTTGTAGCACACCAACACCTTCCCATTATTGGTGGCGACATCTCCTAAAAGGAGAAGGAAAGGCTTGATACACTTGGGGGTGCCAAACGCACCCCCAGTGATTATAGCGACGTACCTCAAACCCAGGTCTGGTGCTCCTATCAGGAGAAATCTGCACCGGCCCCAGGTTATAGAAGCGAGCACCACGCAGGGATCAACACTTTCGTCTTTGCGCTCTTGCGCATTTCCCCCAGAATGCCGCATGCGCATTTCAACAAAAAAGCCCATTTTATCGTTGAAGTTCGGCTTTTCATTCTAATGCGCATGCGCAGTTGCACGAAGACGCAAGTAAGATCTCTGTGTGGTGCTAGCTTCTATAACCCGGGCCGGTGCAGATTTCTCCTGATAGGAGTACCGGCCCTGGGTATGTCGCAATAATCACTTGGGGGTGCCTAACGTTTGGCACCCCCAAGTGTATCCAGCCTTTCCTTCTCCTTTAAAATAAAACTAATGTAGCAGTATTAAACTTGTCTTTTGATGCACTCAGAGATTTCTCATCTACAAAAAACTAAAGCACTGGATGAGCAGCCTGTAAAATTAATGATTTGTTCATGAAATACTGCAAACTAATGAATTTTTTTATTTCAATAAATTGTTATTGTTTTTATCAGCTTTTGCGTACAGACCATTATTTCCATCAGGTATCATATGCATGTACAGTATAACTCAGATCAATGTTGGCTTTGTATCAATAATAACAGACAATTGTCCTAACGCAATACACTAACATAACACATAGGGACAAATTTACAAAATTCACGTGAAATGATCGAAGTTCGATCGAATACCGATCGTACGAATTTTTCGTATGATCGGATACTTTAATTTGGCCTCTTCGGTATCAATACCGACTTCTCGATGAATATCGGTATCCGATCATACAACTTCATCGAGAAATCGAATAGCGAGCAAAGTGATAGCCTAAAACAATTCGATAAGTATTTGATGGTAGAATGCTTATCGAATTTCGAGTAAGATCGAGGGAATTTTGGGGAATAATAGTAAATTTGCCCCATAATATACATAATACAATAACACATAACAGTCTGTAACACATAATAGCTTAATCAAATCAAGCAATCAGAAATATTATAGTAAACAGATGAACATTTACCATTTTAATCAACATTGAATTGATATGAGAATATCTTTTATTAATTAAAGAAAAAATAAGAGTATTTCTTCTACACTTAGGGGCAGATTTATCAAATTCACATGAAGGATTCGAAGTTCAATCAATTTTTCAAAAATATTAGAATTCTCGAATGTTTTTGAAGACCACTTCGACCAGTGAATTTTAAAATTCGATCGACTCGAATGATTCGAATAAAAATCAAATTCAGATATTCGACAGTCAAATTACTTCCCCTTTAAATTTTTATTTGACTGCCTAGTTTGCCAGATCAAAGCTACCCAATGGCTTTCATTATTTTTGATCGAATAAAAAAATTAGATTGAATGGTTAAAATGGTTTGAATCATTAGTTTCTAATGATTTTATCGATCGATAGAATATTTTCTATTCGATCGTTCGACCAATCGAATTGCGGTAAAATCCTTCAAATTCGATATTCTAATTTGAAGGATTTTTATCCCCCAACAATTCCCAGCTAGTCACATGGTCGAATTCAAGGTTTTTTTTAACCCTCGAATTCAACCCTTAGTAAATCTGCCCCTTACTATTGTTTATACAGTACACTAGCAAGCTACTATAGCGAGAAAAGGGCATTGGGTACATTGGGTACACAAGTCGACAAAAATTTCTAATGAGAGTCAAGTAAAAGGCTTATCATTTTGTCCTATGAAAAAATCTAATCCACTCTGGACTTTACTGGGTCTATTGAGATCTGTTTTTGTTTCCAGGCCCTAGCTAAGGTCCTCTTAGCTGCTGTCATAATGGTAATGAATGGTCATATTGGTCATAATGGTCAGTGAAACCAAGTGTTATTTAGTTCTTTAGGTTTTACACCTAACAATACTATTCCAGGGTCCCTTGAAAAAGAAACTTAAAAACCGAATACATCATATTAAGGATCCTTATCCAAAACCTGTCCACCACCTGTGGAATATTGTACCTATTTCACCACAGCATCTGGGAATGGATTTTGCAATACGAGCAGGTAACAGGTACCATCTAAAAAGAACCTTATAGCTGTACTCTTGTAGAGAATTATTATACCTTTTAGCTGTATTCCAGAAGTGTTCCCAGTCTTCATGTTCTAACTCCCTATAAAGGTCTCTGTATTATGCTGACATATGGACCTATGGTAACCCCTGAGGCAAGGGAAGTTCAAAAAACTTACTGTAAAGATAATATACCGATTTCTGTAGGCTAGGTGAATGGAGGCACCGTCTCTCATAGAATGTTTCTGATTTATCTATGCTATCCGCAAGATGCCATTGTGACTGTACAAAGCAGAGTATTTGCTGCAAATGCAATTTTTCGTATTGTGGGATGGAATACTTCTCTATAAGTTGTTGCAGAGAGTATGGCCAAGAGGCTGAACACAACTGGCTTATCACCCAAATGTATTGATCTGATCACCACTGTAGGGCTTGAAGACCTAGGATAAACCATGGGTTCCTTAGCATGGGCACTGCTGGAGTGTGGGGAGAACTTAGGTTCAGTTTCTTATTTAATCAATCTCAGATTTTTTTAGTGTTCTGAAGGCACTTACTGACCCTTTTGGGTCTGTTCCTTAAATGGCACCAAATCAGTGCAATGGGAGAAAAAGGGTGGGCCAAGGTGGCTTCCAAAGAATCCCAGTGTGGGTTATCATCTATAGTGTGTAAAGTTATAAATTGAGATCGTTGGGCTGCTTTATATTAACATAACAGTTTAGGGAGACCTAAGCCCCTTTTATGCTGATATAGGGTAAATCATAAGAACTTGCCAACTTGATTCCTAATAAGGAAATGTAATGAGGCTGCCAATTAAATTCAAATTTAAGTTTGTCATTTTTCTACATCATGTGGGAGGTTAATGTTTAATGCCTCAGTTTTGTTATGGTTGACCTGGAGACTTGAAATAGAGCTATTGTTTTCTAAAAGACTATAAAGGTTTGGAAGTGAAGTCACTGTTCTAGAGATAGAGAGGGTTAGTTCATCTACAAAAAGTCTGATTTTATGATGATAGCTCCTCCCATTTTAATACCTATAATATTAGGGTTAGAACAAATCACCTAGTGGTTCAATTGCCCCCTGTTAATCATAAACGCTTTGGAAGAGAATCGCAATATGTTAACTAAAACAGATGGTCTGCATATAATACTTTAAGCCAGGTTAATAGCTTAATTCTGAACCCCCATTTATTTAATGCATAATACAGGTAGTCCCAAGACTGGGAATCAAATGGCTTTTGTATGTCTAATTTAAGAACCATAGACTTCAAATCTTTAGCTTGCTGTATAAGAAGGATCGGCCAACCGGGGCCTTAGGATAAACCCTACTTGATCTTTATTTATGATAATGAGAAGGAAAGTATTAATTCTTGTAGCTATAATTTTCCCAATATTTTAATATCGGTGTTAAAAGAAAACTATAGCCCATGGACAATGTAGGTTTCTATAAAAAGATATTGCATAAAACAACTCATATGTAAAACCCTGCTTCATATAAATAAACCATTTTCATAATAATACACTTCTTTTAATAGTAGTAGTTGGGTAGGGGACTATTTCAAATGCAATTTTTACAAAATAAGTTAGCTAGGCCATCCTGGCCTGGGGCAGTTTTAATTGTATAGCGTGTACATCATCTGTGGTGATTACACCGCAAATTGAGCTTGTTTGGGTGTACTGTAAGTTTAGGAAGTTTTAGGTCTTTAAAAAAACTTTCAAAGGTTTTATTCTGCAACAGGAGGTGGTTTAGTGTATAACTTTGATATCTTTTGTGGGTTACCAGTCTTAATTCTGTGTATTGAGTTGGGCTTATTCAGTTTATGGGCTAACATTCTGCCTGGCTTATCAAGGGAACTATATAATTTATGTTTGGCCCAACAAAGAGTTGTCTTAGTATTTGTTGTCTCTGTTGGGAAACATACATATAATTCTGATAATCTATCCAATTCCTCGACGAAAATGTCAATAGCTCAATAGCCTATATCACCTGTAATAACAGGTTTGCGGGCTTCCCATAATATGGTTCTTGATGATACAGAGGAAAGATTTTCTATAATATAAAGGTTCAAATTTTCTTTAACTTTAACTACTATGTTAGAATAGCTTGAGAGTGATTAATTTTGCCTCCAGCATCTTAGCTTAGAACAGGGATCTGCAACCTTGGCTCTCCAGATGTTAAGGAACTACAAGTCCCACAATGCATTTGCCTTTATGAATCATGACAGACTCATTCATTGCATTGTGGGACTTGTAGTTCCTTAACAGCTGGAGAGCAAAGGTTGCAGATCCCTGGCTTAGAATGAGCTGTTCTATGGGATAATGTAACTATTACAAGGTAGTGGTCTATTACAAGGAAGTGGTCTGACCAACTGCTATTTACCATCTTAGAGCAGGGTTGTCCAAACTTTTGAAGTAAAGGAAATACACAAAGAAAAAAAACTACAATACCAGTTGGATAATCAGATGGATAACCAGATGTAGATATACACTGGAATATGGGACACTTGGATATGAAATAGACGTATTATATTATTATTACTAGCTGGGCAATGGGCAGAGTCCCCTTCCTCCTGTATCCTTTGCAACATGACGTTTTCTCTGGAACTGAGCGATTCAAGCTGGGCCGTATTCATATCCATCCTGGGCCACATTTGGCCCTCGGGCCGGGGTTTGGACACACCTGTCTTAGAGAAATGAAGCTAGGCTATAATAGTGGGTGTGAGGAATATGTGGTTGATACTTGTAGACAACTTATGAGGTTTTTTAAACTCTTGCGTATCTTTGTTAGTGTTCACCACAATCTGTTTCTCTAACAGTGTTAAGCTGTCCAGTCTCTGATTCGACACCATATTTGAATCCCCACATATTACCATCTGGCCCACCTGATTGTATTTACCCAGATCAAAAAGTTTATTTAACATTCCAGTTGTTGGGTATTAGGAGCATATAAGGAGGCTACTGTAAGGGGAGAATCTCCTATTAGTAGGTTAGCAATAATATAGTGCCCTTTAGGGTCAGAGATCACTTTATCCACCACCAATGGTACTTAAACATGGAACCATATAGCTACCCATTTAGTTTTAGCTTGGCTGGTAGAAATTAAAACCTTAGGGTATTGTTTATGAAAATACTTAGGGTATGAAGTATAGGAGAGGTGTTTCCTGTAAACATATGATTTCAGCATCTAAGGCAGAATAATGAGCAAAGGCCTTAGTTCGTTTGAAGGGGGAGTTAAAGCCCTGCACATTATGAATAAGAATTTTAAAAGTCATTGTTGCTAGAAATTATAAGTTGCTCCCATATTCTTATGTTGTGAGGACTTTGGAATTTACCCATTTCTTGAAGTGTTAATGCCATGTCATTCCCCTGTAGAATTGTGTACATTGTAGTGAAATATACTAGTTTCCTCACAACTGTTTAGTTAAATCAGTTGTAATTTTGTTTGCTGTTAGATCGAATTCTCTTGAAGTAGAATTTTGAATTTATTTAATAATACCTTGTCAGAGGAATGATTTGCAGTATCTGTGTTAATGGGCCACACGGCTGACTGTAGAATAAACTTGGTTGCAAGTTCATAATGACTGCCAAGGGTGGTGACGCAGTTCTACTGTGCCTGGTCAAGTACCTGCTTACCGAGCGTCCCAGGGTGGATGTGGCAGAGGAGGCTGTATTCCGCTTGCCACACTTGCTTGCCATAGAATTGGACCAGGCAATGGGTGATCTTAGGAGATATGTCCTGCAAGCTATAAATCCGATAGGATGCTACCGTCACCGTTTAAGTGGCTGGTTGTTGCGGCCATCTTGGACTGCGCACACATGCGCCCATTACAAACTAATGTATTTTAGCAGGGAGGTGTCTATATCTGACAAATATGGCCAGAGGTTAATAGTTAGATCATGTATGGTGACTTAGCAATTGTAAGATCACTAAATTGTGACTAAAGACTTTTTTTTTTTGGTACTTGCAAAGAATGAGTTACACGAATATGAAAACAATCTCTGTAAGAAAAATTATGTAAACATGTCTTTCCTTGCTATATAATTCAATGATAATAAAAACAGCATACCATGAGACCAAGGAACAACATCGGTTTTCTTTTTTTTTGTTTATAGCAATTATGTGGCATTTTATTCATATTTAAAGAACACTTAGGGGCAGATTTACTATTGTGAAGTAAAATCCTTCGAATTCGAATATTGAATTCAAAGGATTTTACCGCAATTCGATTGATCGAACGATCGAATAAAAAATTCGATCGATTCGAACGATTGAATCAATCGATCAAATTTTTTTTATTCGATAAAAAATAATGAAACCCAATTCGGCAGCTTGGATCTGGCGAACTAGGTGGTCGAATAGGGAAAGTACTTCAACCATCGAATATTCGAATAAAATTTTATTCCAATATTCAAATTATTCGAATTTGAATATTTGATGGTCGAATTTGCCTAATTTGCATATTCGAAGATTCTAATTTGAATTTTATGCAAATTCGATCGAACTTCGAAGTCTTCACACAAATTTAGTAAATCTGCCCCTTATTTTATCATTGGAGTGTTCCCACTGTCCTAGATAACATATGGTGGCAAAAGTTCAATATTGCTACATTACTTTTTTTCTTTTCATTCCTACTACATTACTTGCACTAGACAGTTTAGAACAAATTTTCTCCACTGAGGATCAGGTGTAAGAAGTTTCAGCAGGTTATGACAAGACCCTGTGGGAGCAGAATGCAACCTTTTTAGAGACATTTATCATCCACCAAGGTGAAATCAAAGTAGTCTGTTTTGCAGCCACTTAATCAGTTTAAAAATGTGTGAAATGTGTTTCTTGTGCAAGAAAACTGATTTATATTTAATTCCCTTTTTGTCCTTGTCAGGTTTCTCACCTAATTCAGATGCATCAGGGAGTCACTTTGTTCCCATCTGTTTGAAATAAAATTATCTTTAATTACATTTGATCAACATTCAATAAAGTTAAATATGACACATACTGAATTCTCAGATTTTTGGAAGATAAGCTAAAGGAAACAAGGGAATGCACTTTGTTTAAACTGATATCAGGCATATATTCACTAAAGCGCGAAAATGCGCTAGCAACAGCTTCACTGGCATTCGCCACACTTCGCCAGGTGACTTTTCGCCAGCGCTACGCAAATTCACTAAGATGCAAAGTTGCGCTCAGGGCGGTGAATGGTAGCGAAGTTGCCCTGTTACTTCGCCAGGCAAAAGCAAACAGTGGCGGAACTACCGGGGGAGCAGGGGGTGCAATTGCACCAGGGCCCGCACCCCCTCAGGGCCCCCCGGCAGCTCGCGCAATGCCGACTTCTCTGGCGCTTCGGCAATTTCTGTAAAAATAATTGCGTACGGAGGGGGGCGGGGGGCCCGGCTGCACGTCATGCACCAGGGCCCGCCCCCCTCTAGTTACGTTACTGAAAGCGAACGGCGCGAAACGGCGCAAACTTAAACGTATAATAGAAGTGTGTGTTACAGCCACTACATTACACTACACAAGCCCAGGCAACCTTTAATAAATAAAATAAAGTTGTCCTATTGCCCTACATGTGCCCCCTGTATAGTTGAGTTGCCATAGGTTAGGAAATGTAGGGGGGGAAGGAGGTTAACGAACCAAAAAAAATTACACTATTTTTCAGACTATCACCCTACAAAAGATAAAAGACGCCAGCGTTTTTGGGACTTAGAAAAATTTAAACTTTTTTTTTTCCAGACTCCTATCTATTGTATCGAACTTTGCGAGGTCTGACCTGGCGAAGTACCGTCTAGCGCAAGAGGTAACATTCAGTAAAATGTTCATCTTAGTGAGTTAGCGTAGTTACGTCCCTTCTTCAGTGCGCCAGGCGTATCTACGAAGTCTATCTACTTCGCTAGCGAATTTTCGCCAGGGACACTTAGTGAATCGGCAAAGTTGCGAATTGACGTCACGCTGGTGAATTAGCACTAGCGTTAGACACTTCACGCTTTAGTGAATTTGCACCATAGTGTTTTGTGCTCAAAAAAATCATTATTTTAGAAATAATGTTTATTTAGAATATTTCTGCAGTGCAGGGACATGGTGACATTTCTGAGATATTTGTAAAGGTATACCAGAATGCTTGGGACCTGGGGTTTTAGAAAAAAAGGATTGTTCTATAATTTGGATCTGCTAAAATTTTTTACACATAAAATAAACCAAATATGATTGTTTTGCTATCAGTATGCATTCATGCAGCTTAGTTAGGATAATGTAAAATGTACTGTTTTATTATTATTGAGAAAAGGCAAATAATTTTTAAAAATTTGAATTATTTGCTTAAAATGTAGTCTGTAGGAGATGACCTCCCCCTAATTGAAAGCTTTCTGGATAATGGATCCCATACCTGTGTAGGATTAATCTGCATACCCAGCCTCAGTTATGACTACAGTACATTCTGCCAAACCAATTTTGGACACAAATTATAATTTTTTTGGCCATCATTTACCCCTAGTACTCTAACATGCAATCAGACAAATGAATTGTGTGAATGTATGCTCAATTCATTTTAGTGCTTTTCACTTGTGCATGTGATGTCAAAAGGCTTATTATGTGCACATAGTTACATAGTTACATAGTTACATAGTTAAATTGGGTTGAAAAAAGACTGAGTCCATCAAGTTCAACCCCTCCAAATTAAAAACCCAGCATACATACACACACACACACACATCTCCACTCTTTCAAACACAAACCATATACCTGTATGCCCATAGCTATACTAACTGTAGATTTTAGTATCAAAATAGCCTTTGATATTATGTCTGTCCAAAAAAACATCCAAACCCCTCTTAAAAGCATTAACAGAATGAGCCATCACAACATCACCCGGCAGTGCATTCCACAACCTCACTGTCCTGACTGTGAAGAACCACCTACGATGCTTCAAATGAAAATCCTTTTCTTCTAGTCTGAAGGGGTGGCCTCTGGTGCGGTGATCCTCTTTATGGGTAAAAAGGTCCCCTGATATTTGTCTATAATGTCCTCGAATATATTTGTAAAGTGTAATCATGTCCCCTCGCAAGCGCCTTTTTTCCAGAGAAAACAACCCCAACCTGGACAGTCTCACCTCATAATTTAAGTCTTCCATCCCCCTAACCAGTTTAGTTGCACGTCTCTGCACTCTCTCCAGCTCATTTACATCCCTCCTAAGGACTGGAGTCCAAAACTGCACTGCATACTCCAGATGAGGCCTTACTAGGGATCTATAAAGAGGTATAATTATGTTTTCATCCCTTGAGTTTATGCCCTTTTTTATGCAAGACAGAACTTTATTTGCTTTAGTAGCTACAGAATGACACTGCCCAGAATTAGACAACTTGTTATCTATAAAAACCCCAAGATCCTTCTCACTTAAGGAAACTCCCAACACACTGCCATTTAGTGTATAACTTGCATTTATATTATTTTTGCCAAAGTGCATAACCTTGCATTTATCAACATTAAACCTCATTTTCCAGTTTGCTGCCCAGTTTCCCAACTTAGTCAAATCACTCTGCAAAGTGGCAGCATCCTGCAAGGAACCTATAGCTCTGCACAATTTAGTATCATCTGCAAAAATAGAAACCGTACTTTCAATGCCCACATCCAGGTCATTAATAAACAAGGTGAAAAGCAAGGGACCCAGTATAGAGCCCTGCGGTACCCCACTAACAACACTGGTCCAATTAGAAAATGTTCCATTTACCACCACTCTTTGTAGTCTGTCTTTTAGCCAGTTCTCTATCCAGGTACAAATGCTATGTTCAAGGCCAACATTCCTTAATTTAACCAGTAACCTTCTGTGTGGCACTGTATCGAATGCTTTTGCAAAGTCTAAGTAAATCACATCCACTGCCTTCCCAGAATCGAGGTCCCTGCTTACCTTCTCATAAAAAGAAATTAAGTTAGATAGATGTCTTCATTCATCACAGTATGCTCATTGATTTTGGGAGTTTATCAAAATGCTTAGAATTATGTTTTCTTTAATTGGGCAAAAATATTTTTGGCTTGACCTTCCCTTTATATATTATTTTATCAGTATCACAGAATCCCTTTTCAAACAAAAGTCAGACATAGCTACTGTTTTTCTTTAATGAGGCATGATTGTAAATTTATATGTGAAATTCTATATGCTGAAAAAAATCAGTAATTGACAATGAGAAAGTCCAGTGCTTCCATGATACTTTTTCAATTGAACTCAATTAGAAGGATTTAAAAAAAACTTTTCAAAGTCCACCAAATTACCAAAGAATTTTCAAAGTCCACCAAATTACTCAAAATAGGTTTTAGGAAGTCCCCTATAGGCTAAAACAGCAATTCGGCAGGTTTTAGATGGCAATTAGTCGAATTTTATAAAGAGACAGTACAGTGGCGTAACTACTCCATGATGGGCCCCGGTACAGGACGGGCACCTGGGCCCCCCTGTCGGGCCCTTACCTCTATATATCGCATGCTGGATTGTTGATGGCATGTGTGCTATAAATCTCCCCCTAGATAACCACCTGCTATCATGGCTCAAGGGCCCTGGTGCAATTGCACCTCCTGCACCCCTGGTAGTTACGCCACTGAGACAGTACATGATAGATTTGATATTAGAATTTGGACTATTCCCTAGTCAAAGTACACAAAAGTAGCTCAAAATTTAAATTTTTTTACTTCTAATTTTTACTTCGACCCTTGATAAATCTGCCCCTAAAAATACAATGCAAAGAAAAGTAAATGACCCCAAATGTATACATATAATTTGACAGAAATGTATATGAAATAAAAAACTCAGAGTGCTGTATTAAAGTTAATTAATTAAAATAATATATTTTAATGACAAGCTTTCATGGCTGAGGTTTTTGCTCCCTTCATCAGGGATCATCTGATAAGGAACATTTAGGGGCAGATTTATCAAGAGTAAAAATATATCACTCCACCCTCCTTGTCTTTTCAGGCAACAACTGTTAGAAAAATGCCTCTTCAATGTAATAGGAGTGTAATAAGGAAACAGTCTCTCCAGGGCAAATACAAAGCTATTTATATAACTAATTAATATAACTAAATTATAGAACAGATACTATAAACTTCTTACATATACTGTCACATTTATCATCCAAGATGGTGTCGGCAGCCCTTTGGAGACCCAGGTATTCCACAGTTATAGTCCCACTGAGGGGCAGATTTATCAAAGATCGAAATACGAAGTAATGGGAGTTTTTTAAACTACCGAATTGCAATAGAAGCCTATGGAAATCCCCCATAGGCTTTTTTTTCTAAGGGGCAAGTTTACTATTATTCACCATAATTAGCTTGACCAAATTCACTATTCGATAAGTATTCAACTATTGAATGCTTATCGAATTGTTTTAGGCTATCATTTTGCTCGACATACGATTTCTCGATGAATTAGTATGATCGGATACCGCTCCGATCGTATGAATGGTATTCAAGCAGGACTTAGGGGCAAATTTACTATTATTCCCCAAAAAATATTAGTTTTTCCTCGATATTCGATTAGCATTCGATTTTCGAATGCTAATTGAATAGTTTTAGGCTACCCTTTTATTCGATCGTCAATCATTCGACGATTGAGTAACGATCGAATAACGATCGTTCGATCATTCAAATGAATTATTCGATCAGTCGAATGATTCATACAATTTGAACGATCGAAGACTTCGATCGTATGAATCCTATTCGATCAGGACTTAGCCTCAGAAGCCTATGGGAGGCTTCCCATAGGCTTCTATTACAATTCGGTAGGTTAAATCTGGCGAAGTAGGCAGTCGAATATTTTTAAAAATGTAAATCCTTCACTGATCGAATGATCGAACGATCGAATATTCGTTTATTCGAATCTATTCGATCATTCGCTATTCGATGATCAAATAAGCCTAATTTGCATATTCGACCAATCAAATTAATTCGATCGAACTTCGATCTATTCACGAGACTTTAGTAAATCGGCCCCTTAGTCTCTGAAGCCTATGGGGAGCTTCCCATAGGCTTCTATTGCAATTCGGTAGGTTCAATCTGCCAAAGTAGGCAGTCAAATAAATTTTTAATTTTGATTCCTTCGATCATCGAATGTTCATATTTGATCTAATATAATATATTTAATATATTTATATATTGTAATATATTTGATCTATTCGATATTCGATGATCGAAATGGCCAAATTTCACTTTACGATTTCACAGAAAATTTGTACGATTTCACGTGAATTTTGTAAATCGGCCCCTAAGTCTTTTGCCGAATCTCAATTGTAGGGTTGAACACTTCGAACATTCGATTTGTGCGATTTTGGCGAATATTCTAAAGTTTTTTCTACGACTTTTCGTAGAATCGTTCGATCGTACAACTCTGGCGAATAGTCGAAAATGCACCCAAAACTATTTGCCAAATATTCGCCAGCTAAATTCAAGGGCTAAAAGCCCTCGACAATTCGAACCTTAGTAAATCTGCTCCCAAGCGTTACGTGTATTTATATGTAGAAACCCCATGAAGGGTGCTGGATTTTCTGTATAAACTGGATGCATTCACATTTCATTTTGGTGCACTGACTCCTTTGCATTGGTATGATTCTTTAGGCATAAGTTTTCCGTGTCTATTGACACAGCCTGCAGTAAGAATCTTGGTATTACCCCCACCTTTGAGCTCCAAGGCTCTCCCGCACAAAAGGTTTGTTGTATACAACAGCATCATGAATGCAATTCCAGCTTTGGTAGTAAAATCATTGCCATTGTCCTTTCCTATAACAATGGTATTGTAACTTTTTTATATTATAGCCAACAATTATAACCAAGAGTTGCATTTACTGTATTTTAGTCACAACACATTTCTGGTTAATAATGGGGATTTTTTTGTCAAAATGTTATAGATTAGCCAATAGCCTTGACTTAAAAAATTCCTTTTTATTGCTTAATACATTGCTCAGCACTTTTTAATTTTTTTTATTCCAGTAAATTCTGGGTACATAAACAGCTGGGATTAATGATTTATGTAGTATAGTTTGTACATTTTCCTTGAACGTCTAACCTTGAATCAGCACATATGTATCATATTTCTAATAATGCTAATAAGTGACATGTTTACTTGTTCACAGTGTTACCGGAAGCCTAAGCCTAAATCAGAGGGCAGAATATTCACATCAGCTGGAAGAATTCATGGATTACAAATGCATTAGCAGAGAGAACATTGAGGTAATATATGTACATATTTCATTAGGACAGGGCCTTTGCTTTTCAGTGCACATATTAATGAGATATCTTGTGCCATATTTCTTTTGCGTGTAACAAAACATGTTAAATATTGAAGAACCGTCAAAGCAAAAGCTTGGTTGTCCGCAGCCCCCATGGTATTTGAGTCAGAAGAAATGCTTTGTTTTTACTTTATATCAGTCGTAGTTCTGCATACCATGCTTGGTAAAAGGCAATTTTTCAAGTTCAGCGAATAGCGCTTGCCATTTATGTAATAATAATGAGATCAGCTGGTTATTATTGATTGCCTACAGACAAATAATAAAGTTTTGTTAAGAGGTATACTGGATATTATTCTGGGCTGTCAAGGGTTTAATATTTACACAGTAAGATGCATTTTATTCACAGAAAGGATAAAACAAAGGGTAACCTGAGTGAATGGCATGGAATCTTGTTCAGTAAGGTTACATAACTTATGTTTATTTATGCTTTATATTCAGGTTTGGTTAAGGTTTACAAATGTAGTCCTGGCATTTATAGTTTATGCAGGTTTTTACATTTCTGTCATTGTGTTGCTAAAAATTCATTTCTTCCCCATCAATTTTCAGCATTCAAGCATTTTAAGGCTGCATTTTAGCAAGGAATCAATGCAGCTGGAAAAGTGCCTAAGAAAAGAAGAGCACGACTTGAAAAGCTAGAACTGTACAATGCAGTTTCTAACAACATAATTTATAATAAATGTTTCTGTAAATTAGTTTCCCCTAACAGAAAACAAGTTATTTTCAATGTAAAATCTTTGGTTGCTAACATATGTCTTTTAGTCTCTGGTGGCTAAAGGAAGCTTGCCTTGTTAACAGATAGCTATCACTGTTCAAATTAAATATGAGCTTATCTTGTAGACTAAGGCAGGTAATCGATATTGTAATTGGGAAAGAACATTATTTGCACTGGCAGGTCCCTCTTTAAATCATTAATAATGCAAAGAAAGAAAACATATTGTGCAGAATTATTAGGGTGTGTACAATAAAATATTCTTGTAAAATATTGTGTACTCTGATTTGGAGATTCAGAAAGGATAAGTCCATATCTTGTATTGTTAATCAAGATGGAGACAATCATTTACAAAGGGGGTAAGGTATAAAATGTAAAACTTGACATTTACCCATAATGCACTTTACTTGCACCCAGACACAAGTCTCAACATCTCTTGTATAGAGCACAACATTTGCACTTGACTGTTAATCTTGCACTGCCATTTTCAACACAGGTCCTATTAGTTTTGCCTTTAGTAAAGGTATAAATTGCCCCATTAAATAAGACATTTTAGCCTTTTAAAGAGTTTTATGCTTTTTGATTTCCAGTGATCCCTATTAACATTGAAAGAAGCATTATTGAATAAACTGACATTTAAAGTTTGTGCACACTTTATAACAACTGTTAGCTAATAATATTGTAGTAACGCATATGACCCTTTATTATTCTTAATTGTTTATCAAAAGCACACCTTTATTCACTGTACAATTACTAGACCTGGAAACAGCATAGTACTAGTGTGTGGTTGTTATCACAAAGTAAAATAAATCAGCTTACCCACACTGCATCTATATTTTCAAAAAACAAGGTTGTCCATTCAGCTTTTTTTTTTAAAATTCAGGTAAGTTTTATTGAACATTAAAGACAGCTACAGATCCATCAACAATGTGAGTGTGTTATTATAAGGCATTATAAACATTAGTAAGAAAAGTACATACATCCAACACAGTATTGTCATAATATATGATAGTTGCTATTTACCATTTGCTGCTCATATGGATTGGTTGAGAGGGTACTTTCTAATCCAAGTTTCCCATTATGATTGAAACATTTCACTGTAGGGACCCTGAGATTTGGGTGTAGTTTACTCAGGCAGTTTCCACTCCATATTTGGACAGCTAAGGGTCCTTAAGTAACTCAGGCAGCTATGTCCATTTTCCTGGGTCCATATTAGTTCCTGGGGATTGTCCACTAGATGGCACTGTGTAACAATATAAAAGGAGATAGCACCATGTGCTCAGTGTCTTACTCCTGGGACTGTGCCTCCCAGAGAGGTGTTACAGTGCCAGGGTCTGGTTCCTCTAAAGTTAGGTTTAGCCAGTGGTAGTAGTCACTGTGATAGTCACTCTAGGAGTGAAAGGCAGCTCAGGGTAGCTAGCGAGCAGATGTGGCTCCACCAAGGAGAAATAGTGGGGTTAGGACCCCGTGGTATGTAAACCACTAGATCAGGGATTACAGTGGGTGAGTTGAGGACCAGATAGGGTGCCAAGACCCCAGGCTGAATACAGTGGGTGAGGTGAGGACCAAATCGGGTGCCAAGAAACAAGACCCCAGGCTGTGAAATCCAGGACCTAGTGCTAACCACCTGAGAGGAGACATTACTTAGTGAGAGGGTAACTATCCTGTTGAAACGTGAATCATTGCTGTGGGCTATCTATCTTGCATATTGTCTGTATTATCCCACTGGAGGGGTTATCAAAGTATCCTACTACGCTGTCTGTTCAATAAATAAGTTCAAGTTTGCTGCAAAGAACTGCGTCTGACTGAATCTCCTGCTGCACTGAACAACACCAGGTACCGGGAGTAGCACGGGTACACTGGGGGTCCTGGGCACAAGCTAAGCAGTTAGCCAGGTCACACACATTCCACATATCCACAGCTAAAGCTACACCTACGGGTGCGCTACATCACTTTGCCCATTGTGTTTTGATATCATATATTCAGTGTTAGCTAGTTTGGAAATGACCATAACCCATTGAGTTATTTCTGGTGACATTTCAGATTTCCAATTCATGGTTAGGACAGGAGCCTACACACCTGGAAAATCGTTTTACTAAGGAATGGGGAAGTTAGGGGGTTTATATTGATACTCATATGGATGTTTAAAAGGTATAGTTTGGGGTCTGGCACAAGGATGACACCAACCATTTCAGATAGAATAGCCAGCACCCCATTCCAGTATTCTTGAATCCGAGGACATAACCATAGTGTATGCATTACTGTTTTATGCTCTAGTTTACATCTGAGACATAATGGAGAGATGTGAGGGTACATCTATACCTTATGTAATCTGCTCCTCTTATAGTATGCTCTATGGATTAGATATAGCTGAAGTATTCTATACCTAGGAATACTAGACACTTGGGGGTAGATTCATCAAAGAGTGAAGTTAAGAGTGAAGTTCTGCCACTAGAGTCATCACCTGCATATAGTTGGATTTTATCCATCCTTGCCTGTGATATCCAACCCCTGATAGTTATTTGCCTAACTGCTGCAGGGAAAGGCTCTATAGCAAGAGCAAATAGGAGGGGGAGTGAGTTAGAGCATCCCTGCCTTGTGCCTCTTGTGAGGACAAAGGGGGTGGTCATCGCTGTGCCCACTTTTAGCATGGCTGTAGGACAAACATATATCAGTTGTATTAATGAGGTGAATTTTTGCCCAAAGCCCATACAATTCAGGACCTTCCATACATACTCCATGATGTCCATAAGGGGAATTCTTGATGCCCTAATGAAAGGTGGGGGAGAGTTACTGATTGGAGATACCTGTCCACTGCAGGTAAGTCTTTGGGACTTAGCGTGAAGGAATACAACTTGCTATAGAAACCCCTCAGGAGGTTCTGAATTTCGTTGGGGGTCTGTGACTAAATCCCCCCCCCCATTATCTTTGAGAAGTGTGATGGCTGTGGGTGAATTTCCGTTAGATGGGATAGCCTAGCCTTAATTCAAGCTCCATTGGGGCATGGTCAGAAATACCTCTAGAGAGGTATTTAGTAATACTTTTTACCATTGGGAGAGCTATATTATGTAAGAACAATATGTGATGTGGAGAAACATGAGAATTGCTTTTCTGTGTGCCTCCACGCCTTTATAAGACTTACAGCCTTTGTAATAGCCTTTAGATTATGGTTGTGGCTCTGCAATTCTCTACGTAATCTGTCTAACTTCGGGTCCAGTAGTGCATTATAGTCACCCATTGCTATTAATGCTGCATGTGGATATTGTGCAATATACTGTATTAGCTGTACCATACAGTCATCCTTATATGGGGGAGGTATATATATGGAGGCAATTATCACTTCCTGACTTGAGGGATTCAGATCTGAAAGGGGTAATTTTATGAATCATTATGGCCAACCCTGAGGAGTGAGTGGAATAAGAGGCTTGATAGAGCCAACCAACCCAGGGGCGTTTTAAGTCTCATATCTTAGCAACTAACAGATGCGTCTCTTGTAATAGGATAGTCTTTAGCATTTGACTTCTTAAGTCAAGTACTAGCCTGCGTTTGATGGCATTGTTGAGACCCCTAACGTTCCTGCTAATCCCTTTGGTTGACATCTTTACTTAGCGTTGCAGTTGTACCAGAATATTGTTGTATATGCAAAATCATAACGGATGAAAAAAACATGAAAACATCCAACATTAACACAAGACCTCCAACACCTTCTGTGCAGTACCCCAACATCTGGCATAGTTTGGCTGGAGCGCAAACTATCACTCAGCCACTAGTGACCGTGAGTTGCCGTCAGAAGAAAATGCCTTATGTATATATAGCAGAGTTAGGTAAAGTTTTTGTAAGTCTCACGCTGACCCGGCCCCACAGTGTTTGAGTAAGGCCATCCTCCCAACAAGTTATTCTTTAATATAGCTAAGTTTTTAGGGTGCCGTTTATTTGGATACAGATATTTAACGCTTAACCACAGCACAAACTGATGTGAACATTTCAGAAAATGGGGTTGTAGGTGTGAAGAGTTATAGCAGAGTAAAAGGTGGCCCGAACAGTAGAGCACTGCATAGTTTACTTTGGATGCAATGGAAGCTGTGTTGTTAGGCCTGATTGCCCCTGGTATCCAGCCAGTTACTGAGGTCTGTCAGGGACATGAAGAAGCATGTTTTCCCATCAGCGACTACCCTTAGCCTACACTGGGTACATCATCGCATAAGGGAGGTTAAGATTCCGGGGCTGCGTTTCCCGCCCTGGAACTTAGCTCTCTGGCATTGGACCTCTGTGGAGAAATCTCTGAAAATTGATATCCTTACTGCCTGGTGCATGAGTGCCTCCTTATTCTGTGCGAACGACAGGATTGTATCGCGGTCCCTGGCATTCAATAGCTGTGCCATTAAAGGGTGCGGATGAGCAGGGTCAACTTCCTCTATAGCATTTCATAAGGGGGATTGGGTAAAGGAATGGCTTTGTCAGTGGGATAGGCTATGCAGCTATTTTTTCTGACAGGGGGTCTGGTGCTCTCTTGTTACACCCCTGAGCAAGTCTTCTTGAGCATCAAGTTCTAGAGCAGTGCTGCCTCCTCCCCCACGTGGAACACACAGCAACCCCTAGCACATGATTAAACACCTTAGGGGGCCCTAAAAACAAATGCCAAATGCTAAAAAAAAAACCAGAACAAACCCATACAAGGCTTACCTCCCACAGGCAGAGCTGGGCAGGAAGAGTATAGCACAAACAAGTTGGGTAGAGCAGGCAGAATATGAATCTGGGGTGTGGACAATGCAGAGGTCAGTTAATCGCAGTTCTGATACCTTTTAAAGATTACGGAAGGGGTTTTTTTACAGTGAGAGCTGTGAAGATGTGGAATTCTCTCCCTGAAACTGTTGTACTGGCTGATACATTAGATAGCTTTAAGAAGGGGTTGGATGGCTTTTTAGCAAGTGAGGGAATACAGGGTTATGGAAGATAGTTCCTTATACAAGTTGATCCAGGGACTAGTCCGATTGCCTTTTTGGAGTCAGGAAGGAATTTTTTCCCCCTCTGAGGCAAATTGGAGAGGCTTAGGATGGGGTTTTTTGCCTTCCTCTGGATCAACTAGCAGTTAGGCAGTTAAAATTAAAAAAAAAAAAAAAGGTTGAACTTGATGGAAGCGAGTCTTTTTTCAGCCCAACTTACTATGTATATCTTACACAAAAGTAAGCAGTAACAGCAGCCAGTCTGCAATGGAGGGCCATGGGTCACCAGTACATATAGAGATCCGCTTTTTTGGAGATTTCACCAAACTAGATCTCTGCCCAATATGCTCAAGGTGGGCGATATCGGGCCAACTTTCAGCCAGATATCCACCCGGGAAGCCCATGTATGGCCAACTTTAGACAGCACTGTTCTAGAAGAATGGGTCTAAATTGCCGTGATAACCAGTTTACGACAATGCATATAATTAGTACTAATCTAAGAGTGCCTACTTCAGTTCCTTCAATGTGATGTTAAAATGCAGAGAATATGAATAGAAGCACTTACTATTTTAAAAGAATAAAGGTTCTTATACCATCCAACTGGAAAATTATGGGTTTGCAGGTAGACTGCTCATTTTTATCAAGCCAGCAATCTTTTTGACATGTCTGGAATTAAGCAAACATTTAAACTTGGTAGGCACAAACCTTTTTCTAGTCTAAACAAGACAAATAACATTCACATTGTTTTGCCTGAAACCTGAAAAAGATTATAAACTGATTGATGTAAAATGTCTTTGCAAAGTCTTTTTTTCTCATTTTTTCCCCATTTATTTTTGACAGTGGCACAGCTGAAGCCAAGTTTGAATTCTGAACTGCATAATCTCTGTGGCCAAGCATAAAGCGTGTTATAATCTTGATGATGTATCACCTGTCACATTAGATGAAACTGAACCTGAACTTCAAAACAATACATCTGTTCTTATTCTTTCAAGGCCTTCTGTGAATGCAAACATAAAGTATTTCAGATTGTGCAGGATGTGAGTATATGAGTATCTTTTAAAAATGGTATGTAGGGGTATATTTATCTAAAACTAGTGCTCACCACAGTTTGCTATTTAGTTGATGCATTCCTTATCTTTGGTCCAGAGCCGAAATCCTGAGTTTCATTAAAGACAGCTGTTATAACTGATACAACAGTTGTTAATACTCCACAGATGCTGCTGAGATATATATATATATATATATATATATATATATA
>CM044431.1:90247607-90303516 GCA_024363595.1 Xenopus borealis
AGCACTATTAATTGATGCATTTAAAAAAAAACATGTTTTCCCATGACAGTTTCCCTTTAATGCAGATTTCTTTTTATTACAGAATGATCACTAACGCTCACAACTGTCTGCTATTGCAGTGGTACATTCAGTACATTCTGAATCCATAATACATTTTCAGTGCCAGCATCTGCTCCCGCCCCCATGGTCTTTGATCTTAATAGTCCCTTTCTGGGGCGCACAGCATTAACTCTTTTCTTTCTTTTTCTGGTTCTGCCACAGATAAGCAGGAGAATCCAGGGAGGCTATTAATTATATAGAGCTGGGGTAGTTTTGCTGGCAGAATTTGCAGAGTATAAATGAAATATGTAATAATACAACAAACAGAACATGCAGGAGAGCCACATGGAATTAGTCCTGAATGTGTCTTTTTGGAAGCGCCCACTCTTGTGTCAGTGATAGTTTTACAGACATGTGAAAAAGTTTGGGAACCCCTCAATTTCCTTTTAATATATAACATGCCTTTTGGAAACAGAAGTATTTCAGCAGTGACATTAAGTTTACTGGATTAACATAAAATATGCAATATGCAATATGCATCATAACAAAATTAGACAGGTGCATACATTTGGGCTTCCCAACAGAGATATTACAGCAATACTTAGTTGAGCCTCCTTTTGCAAATATAACCACCTCTAGATGCCTCCGATAACCTTTGATGAGTGTCTGGATTCTGGATGGTGGTATTTTTGACAATTTGTCCATACCAAATCTCTCTAGTTCAGTTTAATTTGATGACTGCCGAGCATGGACAGCCTGCTTCAAATCATACCATAGATTTTCAATGATATTCAAGTGTGATTCAAATACTGTGATGGCTATTTCAAAATATTTTACTTCTCTCTCTGCATAAATGCCTTTGTAGATTTCAAAGTGTGTTTAGGGTCATTGTATTGTTGGAATATCCAACCCCTGTGTAACTTCAACTTTGTGACTGATGCTTGAACATTATCCTGAAGAATTTGTTCTTATTGGGTTGAATCATCCAACCCTCAACTTTAACAAGTGCCACAGTCCCTGAACTAACCACACAGCCCCACAGCAAATTTGAAAGTAGTTGGCAAGTGTGTTCTTCTTCCACCATGAAAAGCACTTTTTGTTATAACCAAATAACTAATTTTTTGTCTCAGTCCGAAGCACTTTGTTCCAAAATGACTGTGGCTTGTCTAAATGAGCTTTTGCAAGTGGTGTGGGTGTAGGAAGGGCTTCTTTCTTAAACAGATGTTTTTTTGTGCAAATTGTGCTGAATTGTAGAACTATCTCACCATCTGCCGCAAGATGTTCTTGCAGGTCTTTGGAGGTGATCTTTGGGTTGTCTGTAACCATTCTCACAATCCACCGTATATGCCGCTCCTGTATTTTTCTTGTCCTGCCAGACCTGGGTTTTACAACAACTGTGCCTGTGGCCTTCCATTTCCTGATTACATTCCTTACAGTAGAAACTGACAGATTAAACCTCTGACATAGCTTTTTGTAACCTTCCCCTAAACCATGATACTGAACAATCTTTGTGTTCAGATCGTTTGAGAGCTGCTTTGAGGACCCCATGCTGTCAATTCAGAGGAGAGTCAAACAAACTTGCAATCGGCTACTTTTTGTCACAATTGGACACATCTGCCTATGCAGTTCAAGGTTTAACAAGCTAATCTAACGAATTTGGTGTTACCAGTAATCAGTATTCAGCATTCAAATTAGCAAAAAGCCAAGGGTACCCAAATTTTGCACAGCCAGTTTTTCACATTTGATTTAATTTCATGTAACTGAATACCCCTTCACTAAAAACCTTTGTTCTCAAAACAACCCAGTACTCAGATGGGAAATGAAGACATACCACTGTTATCTTTTTTGTTGAAAGTGGAGTAAATTATTATGCAGGCTGAAAGGGGTTCCAAAACTTTTGCATAGAAGTCAATGAACAAACAAATCTAGTGGGTTGAAAAACTGCCTTCTAAACTATATTAGCCTGTATTATCAGTTAAATTTGAACAATTAACCTCTGAAACATGGTGATTTCCCAGTCAGAGGAGCTGCAGAGGCAAGGGTAGGTTTAACATGTACTTGACGTGACAGGAGACTTTTTATAAAGTCATCCATTTTTCCTGTAAAAACCTAGAACATACTGGTGTCAGTTTTAGCTACAATCATGCTTTGGGTGTGTGGAGAGTGCAAATAATCTGTTCTGGCATAGTAAGTGCTGCCAAAGGCAGACATATTAATAAAGTCGAAAGATGTCTCTGCCATTTGATAGAAGTATTGTCTGAAACAATACAAGGACATATAGAAAAGGTACATTTTTAAAAATTGTCAAAACTAATGTCAAAATGTCAATACTAAGATTGTCAAAACTGAGATTCAGGACACCTGGGGGCCGATGTACTAAATTCACGTGAATAGATAGAAGTTAGATCGAATTTTGATCGTAGGGTCTATTCGATTGGTCGAATATGCAAATTTTGGCATATTCGATCGTCGAATAGCGAATGGTCGAATGATCGAATACATTCGAATAGATTCGAATGATCGAATATTCGATCATTCGATCAGCGAAGGATTTAAATTTTAAAGTTTATTCGATTGCCTACTTCGCCAGATTGGACCTAACGAATTGCAATAGAAGCCTATGGGAGCACTCGCATAGGCTTCTGAGTCTAAGTCCTGATCGAATAGGAGTCGAATGATCGAAGTCTTCGATCGTTTGAATCGTACGAATCATTCGAATGATTGAATGATTTATTCGACTGATCGAATAAATTTGTATTCGATTGTCAAATGATCGAATATCGAATAAAAGGTAGCCTAAAACTATTTGGATTTGGTCGAGCTAATTATGGGGAATAATAGTAAATTTGCCCCCTGGAGTCTGTATCTAAACGAAAAAGAACTCCAGCCAGATGAGTAGCATATCAAAGACACACTAAACTGTTAAAACAGAATGTGGGTAATGTTTCCATAACAACTGTTCCCATAGTAGCCAATGTCAAAAAATGAGACATGCAGCCAGAACAAAACTAAATTAAATATACACAAAATTGTCATGAGCACAATTTTACCATGGGGCCAGCACAACCCACTCCAACAATGTTTTAGATATTTCCTTTTCTTAAGGGTACCCCCCTTTACATGTAATGTAATTCTGCCACATGTGGTCCAATTGAATTAGGGTGATTACAAGACTTTTGCTTTCAACCCACTGGTAAAGTTTATAGGGTTGAAAAAACTGCTTAAATATTCCATCTGCCATTGCCCTAATAGTTGCACAGAAGCATGGGAAAATAAAAATAAAATAAAAATACTGTCAACTTTTAATATTTGAATTAGACAAATCAGACAAAAATAAAAAAAATATTGTGGTTAAAAAATTACAATTCTATTGGTGTAATTTTCTTCACGGTAACCTTAGTTTCTCAGGTCACCATTGCAATAAGGGCCCACCAATACCACAATGATTATACAATTCAAGTCAAACCTGATTATGTCAGACTGGACAACCTAGACCCCACCAGATATCCAAAGCCCCACCTGATGTCGGTATCTCTTTAATCTCCATAATTTCATACATAGTAAGTGGTAAATTATGTAAATGTATTGAAGTTGTATAGGCCTATGAAATAAGGGCTGGTTCTTGGCTAGGGACTCTTAGGGTCTAATTAGCTAGGATATTCTCTGTTCCTCTGGCATGCCAGGTCATCATTGCAGGCATGATCGTGAATGATGCTTTTACAATGTGACAATCAATTTACAGTGCCTGAGACAGAACAACTTGGCTATATTTCCAACAATCAGTTGTTTTCATTTGGAAGACCCATACTCAATATTTTTGCTTTTGTGGATAAATATAAAATATAACAATACCAGTCAGACAGTTTATATTTGCACAGGAAAGGGATTTTATCTAATGTCAATAAATCATAGTTTATTTTCTTGGTAATTATATTCTAAAAACTAAAAGGAAATGATCCCTTCTGTAGAATAGCCACAATGTGGTTAAGATCATGAGAGGAGCCATACAGATTATGATTTTGTAATGTAAAATTTTAATTACTGTGTGAGTGAACACAGAAATGTTTTAATGGCACTGACCTTCTCTCTAAACACTTATTTATAGAACAGTGTGTTAAAGGGCATTATCATACAGAATAAAGGGATCACTTTGCAGTTTAAACCATTTCTAGATATATTTTCTTTTTCTAAAATAACCCACAACATTAAGGTTCAAGTTTTTTTTACTATAAAATCAGATTTTATAGTGGAAAACATTTTATTTTTGATATATATTATACCCTGAGCCTGCAAAAGTCAGAATCCAAAAATCTCAGACCTGCTGAGGCTGTAAATAAGTCAGTGGGAATGGTCCCTATCCTATTTGGAAGTTTCTGTTGTCTGCGCTGGAATTAGCCCAAAAATCTAACTTTTTTGGGCTTTTTGGGCAACATTCAAGTGATTTGGGGAAAACATCTTACAATTCGGGTTTTCGCTCAATTTTATCTAGTTTTTCCCTGATCAGATTAACTTGAGCTTTTTATTTAGTTTGGTTGAACTTTTTTACAATAAATAATCAGAAGAAATTGATTTTGACAAAGTAATTCCCCATAAGTTATAAAAAGAAGAAAAAGCATTACAGGTATGGAATTCATTATTGGGAAACCCGTTATCCAGAAAGCTCCGACTTACAGAAAGGCTGTATCCCACAGGCTCCATTTTATACAAATAATCCAATTTAAAAAAAAATATTACCATTTTCATCTTTAATAATACAAAAACAGTATCTTGATCCAAACTAATATATAATTAATCCTTTTGATGTTGGTATCTCTTTGAATTGAAACTCTGGAAGTTACTCCCAATTACAGCCTTATTTCATGGTAGGAGAGTTTTTTTTCCGAAGGACAGTACAAGGCAGAATGTACACGTGAACCTGCTGATTTATCATGTCTTTGTTTTAGCTTTCTTTTTTTTTTTTGTAGACACTAAGGGGCAGATTTACTAAGGGACGAATTTTCGAAGTAAAAAAACTTCGACCCTCAAGATTTTTTAAAGGGCTTTTTCAATCGAAATTTGACCTATTTCGATCTAATAGGTACATTTTTGATCAAATAAAAAAGCAAAATCTTTTGAATTCTTGGAATTTTCAGGACAGGTTCTATGAGGTCCCCCATAGGCTAAAATGGCAATTCAGCAGCTTTAAGGTGGCAAAGTGTCGAAGTCGAAGAATTTTAAAGAGCCGGTACTTTGAAAATTCGATTTTCGAATATTTGAATTTTTGCTATTCAAAGCGAATTTTGGGCTATTCGAAGTAGCCCAAATGTACTTCGCATTTTGAATCTTTTTAATTCAAATTTTATTCGAATATTCACTTCGACCTTTAATAAATGTGCCCCTAGATGTTAACATATTAACATACTGACATAAATAGATTGCATTAAAGCAAACCGGTTCTTTTCTGGTCTACTACAGCAGGGGATTTTGTGAATCCTTTAACGTTTGTATTACTATGCAACAAAGGTATACCTTCTGTGCATTTATCGTAACATCCAAACCAACCGATAAGTTTATGATCACAACTGTAATAGGGAGTTTCCAAAGTGTTGATATTTATATTAATGTTTAACTATACCATTGCTTGTATTTTTCTCAAACAGCATGTTTCACAGAATATTGGTTATGGTTTATCATTTAGGTTTTTATGGAAGTAAATGATTAGACTCTGTACCTGAAACTGCAATGTGTATTGATCATGAAAATTGTAAAACTGCTTCTTAGACAAACGTCTTAAGTGTAAACTGCATTTTTGAATCAAAGAAGGACAAAATGCACATATGTGGCTCCTCAAATTGATTTCCAAGAGCAAGCATTAATTTGGAATCTGTTACAGGTATGGGACTTGTAATCCAAAATGCTCGGGCCCTGGAGTTTTCCTGATAACGGATCTTTCTTTAATTTGGATCTTAATATCTTGTCTACTAGAAAATCATGTAAAACAGGGGTCCCCAACCTTTTCTTACTTGCGAGCCACATTTAAATGTAAAATAGAGTTGGAGAGCAACACAAGCATGAAAAAGTCCACAGGGATGTCAAATAAGAGCTGTGATTGGCTGTGTGGTAGCCCCTATATGGACTGGAAGCCTACAGGATGCTCTGTTTGGCAGTACACCTGTTTTTCATGCAATCAAAACTTGCCTCTAAGCCAGTAATTGAAAAATAAGCACCTGCTTTGAGGCCACTGGGAGCAACATCCAAGGGGTTGGAGAGCAACATGTTGTTCGTGAGCTACTGGTTGGGGACCACTGATGTAAACATTAAAAAACCCAATAGACTGGTTTTGCTTCCAGTAAGGATTAATTACTGTATATATTAGTTTGGATCAAGTACAAGGTACTGTTTTTTATTTTTACAAAGAAAAAGGAAATTTTTTTTTTAATTTAAATTGGATTATTTGGATATTTGGAGTCTATGGGGGGACAGTTTATTCTTACTTTGGAGCTTTCTGGATAACAAGTTTCCAAATAATGGATCCCATACCTGTACCATTTATTCTCCCTTACCACACAACATTTAATTGTATACAAATTTGTTATGGCTATAATTTGTATCTCTATGAATGCTCAGATAAAGGGAGAATTTCTCTAAAGGTAAAAGGTTGTGAATATATGCAAGATATGCCCTAACATAATTTTTTATAATACATTTTTTTGGAAATATTTTATGCTTTTCCCCATGAAAACTTATTGGTGAGATTCAATTTGTGGAGGAAAAAAAAACTTCTCTCTTCTAACTCTTCTCTTCTAACCTCTTTTCTCATAAATTTCAATAGAGCTTTCATGTGATAAAACCTGAATCTGAAACTGAATTAGATGATAAGTTTTCTTATCAAATAACCCAGATTCAGCTTGGTTTTATGGTTTTTATGTAATTAACCATAAAAATGTTCACACTCAGCAGCATCTTGATTAACTGCATTTAATTATATTAGTAAAGATGAAAGTCAGTACATGGTAAGTGTTTAGGGCATACAGTTAATTAATTCAGTTAGGAAGATGTAGTGGTATTTTATGACATTTTACTATGGTCTTACTTTATTTCTTTTTTTAGACAAGACTTCTTTTCACTCTCTTGGGTCATTTTTTTTCAGCTATCCTGTTGTCCTATCCTGGAATTTAAGCTATCTGGTTGCTAGGACTCTCTGGCAGTGGGATTAATGACAGGCCAGAAGATTAGCAGTAGAGTGCCTCATTAGAAAGTCAAAATGTAAATTAAAATCAGGCTGTGGGATTAATCTGTTTTATGGTTAATGACACCAGGAACCAGAAAGAAGTTGAATGCAGGCAAAAAATCTTTTGTTATTTATATTCTTTGTGCTGAACATTCAGACAGATCACAGCTTTGTAGGCTCCCTGTTCTCTTAGGCTTAGTCCAGACGGGGAGATTCGGAGGCGATCCATCGCCTGGCGACTTCTCGCCGTGACGGATCGCCCCCGAATCTCCCCTAATAGCTAGGCACCGGCATAGCTTGAAAACGCTGGCGCGTGTCCACACGGAGCGGCGCGATTTTTAAAATCGCTCCAAATTGCCTGGCGAAGCCTTTGTCAAGGGGATCCTGATGCAAAACTGCATCCGATGTACTTTAAATACCCAGAAAAAGGAAGTCGCAAAGCTCCATTTTCGCGCGCTCATTGCAATCGTAGATTTTAGTAACGTCACTTCCGCATCCGCAGGTGATCCGGAAGTCTGTTCCGGTACACCAGCTATGCGATGCGCACGCATTACCCTAACGCTTACTCTCTGCGCCGCAGTCCCCTCACGAACCGGCACTACACTCTGCGCATAAACATAAAGTGCTCGTGCTCTATATAAATATATATATTTATATAGACCACGAGCACTTTAATAGTAATATTTCCGTATGGACATATGTAACTAAGGCTTATATGGGGTATTTGCACTTTTTGAGTATTTTGTAAATAATTGTGTCTTTTAACAAATTGCTTAATAATATAGATTTTGATCCCGATAATATCTTAATGTAGAATAATACACGGTAGATGGAGCATGGAGAGGAGGTACCATAATTTCTGAATATGCACAAAGTATTGTCAAAAATTTTTATTGTAATAACGTTGTTCTTGATCTGAGTGATTGGTTGCTAGGCAACGACGATACAGAGGACGTAATGTTTATGCGCAGAGTGTAGTGCCGGTTCGTGAGGGGACTGCGGCGCAGAGAGTAAGGAAATTTCTTTAAGCGTACATTCATATCTTATCTCCCATTACTCTCTGCTTTTATTCTATTCTGTCAGGCTTAAGCTGGCCATAGATGCAAAGATCTGCGGATCTTTCCCCGATATGCCACTAACTAGCAGGGCTATATTGGGGTAATCTGGACGTTCGGAACGAAGTACCGGAGGAGTGGAGTGGTCAACCAGGCAGAGGTCGTAGGCAGGCAAACATCTATATAGCATGCATTCCATGAAATAGCTGTATATTTGAACCTGTATTTTATATAGAAGTACATTTTCACCAGCTTAACCTGTCCTCTACATAAATACTACCTGCCAGTAGGCAGGGAATTTACCTGGTCCACACTACAATGCTAAAAAAAACTACACCGGAAAAAGCATGGAGCTGCAGTGGAAACAATTTAGGAATTTACACAACAAATATTTCAGGGAAAATATACCATATGGGGAGGAAGTTTTTTCCCCAGGACTTTATAAATGCAAGAATTCACTCTCAGTGATGTGTGACGGAAGAATTTGCAGGGACAAAAAAGTCACCAAGATAAAAATGTCGCAGGGACAAAAAAACCCCCATAAAACACCCATTGACTTTAATGCATTTAGCTGCTGCCTACTCCAGTCCAGTCTAAAGAATCCTGTGCCATGCACGTAATCAATTGCACCTAGGTGAGGAGAGGGTGGTGTGAGCTGTCTGACACAGCCTATCAGTGGGCATGCGCCTGAAAACACAACATTTATAAGATTATTGGGCTAAACCCAGCACAAACCACAATATCTTTTTATTGACTTATACATGACCTTGACAGGTGGCGGATTTTCTGATTTGGGGCATTTTGCTATATCTGGGTATAATAAATCTTGATTCTCGAAAAATTCAATTTTTTTGCCCCAAAAAGAATGACCAGATAAATTTGAGTTTTAGTAAATAATTCCCCAAATGTTTGAGCCCTGGGGGTTTTTGGATAAGGGGGTTATTGTAATTAAATCACCATACCTTATGTAAACTAAAAACATTTATATATAAAGGCAACCCAATTTTATAACCCCAATTGTTTTGACACCAATATGGATTCATGCATCTTAGCTAGGATGGGGTACAAGGTACTGTTTTATTATCACAGAGAAAAATAAATCATTTAAAATATTGTATTTGGTTAAAATGATCCTATGGAATGTGTCCTTCTGAACTTTCTTAATGTTGGGTTTCATTTTAATAGATCACACACTTGGTAGTGTCACGATTTGCAGTTCACTTCATTTAAAGTGTATGTATGCATTCAATGTCTCTGATGAAGTAGACAGTAACTATGAAATTTGTCCAACATTTGTATTCATTGCTGGAGTGCCTATGGGTTTTATACAGTATATAATAAAAACAAATGCCTATGAAGCTGGATCTTCAATTACTCTGCAAGTTATTGTGCATGACTGAGTTGTACAAATTGCATGAACAGTGGACATGGATTTATATCAGTTACTTTTGAATGTTCATTGAGTGGGAAGATCCTACCTTAAAGGAATTGTTCAGTATAAAAGTAAAAACTGGGTAAACAGATAGGCTGTGCAAAATAAAACATGTTTTCAATATAGTTAGTTAGGCAAAAATGTAATGTATAAAGACTGGAGTGACTGCAAGTCTAACCTAACAGAAAAGAACCACTACTTCTTGCTTTCAGCTCTCTTTTGTTTACACTGACTGGTTACCCTGGTTACCAGGCAGTAACCAATCAATGACTTGAGGGAGGGCCAGATGGGTCATAACTGTTGCTTTTGAATCTGAGCTGAATGCTGAGGATCAATTGCAAACTCACTGAACAGTTATGTCCCATGTGGCCCCCCTTCAAGTCGCTGACTTACTCAGATTTAGAGAGCTGAAAAGCAGGATGTTGTGTTGTATTCTGCTATGTGAGACATCCACTCATTCCAGCTTTTATATATTACATTTTTGGCTAACTAACTATATTAGAAACATTTTTTATTTTGCACAGCCTATCTATTTACCCAGTTTTTATTTTTACCCTGAACTGTTCCTTTAATCTAATAGTTTTGTGCCAGCCTATGATGTGACCTGTGAAGCTGTATTAAGCACAACTAGGGTGAGGAGAGCCAGAGTAACCATATTATTTCCTGTATAAACACATTTTCCACAAATAAAGCATAGAGGCATGACGGACAGTTTTGTGTTATCTGCCATCACTAATGGATTACTTACAATACACTCCCCTAAGTCATTAATGAACAAGTTAAATAAAAGTGAACCCAATACTGAGCCCTGAAGGATCCCACTTAAGAAGGACCCCAATTAATTTGCCTTTTTTAAAGCAGTTAAATGTAAAAACAAGTGCAGGTATGGGACCTGTTATCCAGAATGTGTGGGACCTGGGGCTTTCCAAATAATGGCTCTTTCCGTAATTTGGATCTTCATACCTTAAGTCTACCAGAAAATCATGTAAACATTAAATAAACCCAATAGGCTTGTTTTGCTTTTAATACGGATTAACTAAATCTCAGTTTGGCTCAAGTATAAGGTACTGTTTTATTATTACAAAGAAAAAGAGAACAATTTTTTTTAAAATTTGGAATATTTGGATAAAATGGAGTCTATGGGAGACAGCCGTTCTGTATTTCAGAGCTTTATGGTTAAAGGGTTTCCAGATAACATATAACATACCTGTAATAGATAAAAAAAAATTTCAAAAAACTCTCACACCAGGAGGAGTATGAGGAAATCATGAGAAAGGTGTGGGAACACAGATGTATTTGTAAGACAGAATGATTATCTGTCTAGTCATGTCTTTAAGTTACATTTCTTGCAAGATAAACAGTAAGTTAAAGCATGGAGTAATGATAATCCAACTGAAAAAAATTACAAACAAAAGTATAGTATTATCAGTTTGAGAAAGTTAATACTGTACAAAATAAACTTTCCTTTGTACATTCTATTCATCTTCAGAAAACTGGAACTGTAGTTCAGCTTTGATTTCCTACTTGCTGTAACAGCAGTGTCAGCTTTTTCTTTGCTCAAACTATATTTTTATCCTTATCTCTATATATCTATATTTTACTCAGAGCAGAAGGTTGTAATGAAGAAAATGTGTCTACTTATAAAGAGCACTGTCTACTGCCTGACACAGTTATAAAGTTAAAACATCTACTGTATAGAGCATGCATTCCATGAAATAGCTGTATATTTGAACCTGTATTTTATATAGTGAATAAAGTACCTCCTCTTGTAAAATATGACCATATAAAAAAACGAGGCCGAAGGCCTTCTAATATCCTCATATTTTGCAAATGGGGGTACTTTATTTATTATAATACACAAGTTTCAGTGAGTCATGTGACAGAAATGACATCAGAACTCACCGTTTATAACTGATGACATCAGAACTCACAGTTTATAAGGATATCATTTGCAAGATATTTACGGCTTTTGTGTATTATATAGAAATACGTACATTTTCGCCAGCTTAACCTCTCCTCTACATAAATATTGCCTGCCAGTAGGCAGGGAATCACCTGGACCACACTATCTTTTTATTGGGATGGTGACTTATACCATTGACTTATACATGACTTTGACAGGTGGCGGATTTTCCGATTTGGGCATTTTGCTGCATCTGGGTATAATAAATCTTGATTCTTGAAAAATTCTTTTTGCCCCAAAAAGATAAATAAACCAGATAAATTTTAGTTTTAGTAAATAACTCCTCAAATGTTTGAGCCCTGTGAGCTACTAGATATGCATAATAATAATTATTTTGCTTTTTAATTCTGCTTCACACCAGTTTGCAGTTTCAGCCATCTCAATTACCATGGGTCTAAATTACCAAACGTCCAAATTACCCTAGCAACCATGCATTGTTTTTGATATATGCATAGGAGAGGGCCTGAATAGAAAGATGAGTAATAAATAGTAGCAAGAGCAATAAGGGGGTTGTTTACTAAAACTCAAATTAATCTATTTTTTTCTATCAAAACAGTCAACAGTCAAATATTGCCTGCCAGTAGGCAGGGAATCACCTGGACCACACTACCATGCTTAAAAAAAAACTACACCGGAAAAAGCATGGAGCTGCAGTGCAAACAATTTCACGCAACAAATATTTCAGGGAAAATATACTATATGGGGAGGAAGTTTTTTCCCCTGGACTTTATAAATGCAAGAATTCACTCTCAGTGATGCGTGACGGAAAAATTTGCAGGGACAAAAAAGTCACCAAGATAAAGTCACAGAGACAAAAAAACCCCATAAAACACCCATTGACGTTAATGCATTTAACTGCTGCCTACTCCAGTCCGGTCGAAAGATTCCTGTGGTATGCGCGTAGGTGAGGAGAGGGTGGTGTGAGCTGCCTGACACAGCCTGTCAGTGCGCATGTGCCTGAAAACACAACATTTATCAGATTATTGGGCTAAACCCAGCACAAACCACAATATCTTTTTATTGGGATGGTGACTTATACCATTGACTTATACATGACTTTGACAGGTGGCGGATTTTCCGATTTGGGCATTTTGCTGCATCTGGGTATAATAAATCTTGATTCTTGAAAAATTCTATTTTTTTTGCCCCAAAAAGATAAATAAACCAGATAAATTTTAGTTTTAGTAAATAACTCCTCAAATGTTTGAGCCCTGTGAGCTACTGTATATGCATAATAATAATTATTTTGCTTTTTAATTCTGCTTCACACCAGTTTGCAGTTTCAGCCATCTCAATTACCATGGGTCTAAATTACCAAACGTCCAAATTACCCTAGCAACCATGCATTGTTTTTGATATATGCATAGGAGAGGGCCTGAATAGAAAGATGAGTAATAAACAGTAGCAAGAGCAATAAGGGGGTTGTTTACTAAAACTCAAATTAATCTATTTTTTTCTATCAAAACAGTCAACCAAACTCTCATCCACAAATTAAACTCGTAAGAAAAATCTTTCAGTTCACAATTCTACATGTGCCACCTCTAGCCTCCCCAAACAAAAATATCACCCTTTGTCTATGGACTAGGGGTTCTTATAAGGGTTTATAGCATGCGCACACTACCCCTAGTCATCAACCACTAGCCTGGATTCTAATCACCCATATTTTTTTAAGAAAACAAATAATCTCAATGAATTGCATTTTGCAATGCTGTCCATGGTAAAGAGGCTGTACATGCAAAATATTCAATATCATCCTGTGAAGTACCTGGCTGCCAGCCATCCCAGCCATTCAGTGCTGTCTGAGCAAAGCATTTTGATGGTTTTATGAACTCTGCCTTGCAAGGTAGACAGTGGGAAGCTAAGTGAATGCACTCAAAAAGCAATTATGTTTGAATAACTTAAGAACTACCGGCACAGGTAAATTTGTGTATCTAAGAATGTCCCCTAGTTGCCAGCTTCTCTAATAACCCTTTTCTGGTACTGGAGCATTAAGAATAATAATGGCTAAAAAGTTTTCCATGTACTATTAAAAGCTTGTATGACTGGAATAAAGTACTTTATTACCAGTATTTCTAATATCATTTTAGCACAATAGGAAACAACTGAGATCATTTACTAACTAATGATAAGGATGCTCGATAAAGTAAAAATGTCTTTACCATGGAAAATTAGTGCTCAATTTTACCGAATTCAATTCATTGTGATGTAGGATTAATTAATGCACGTAACTGTATATTTTTCAGAACTACATTATCGCCTTTTTCTGTTTTTACTACTGTTTTTGGTGGGAACAGTTCTTATTTTTTCTTTGCAAATCATGCAGCAACTTAGTGCACAAAATTCTACCTATGTCTAGAATTGCATAAATACAACATATTTCAAATTTAGAAAATAATTTTTATGCAGAAAATAAGTTCCGGTTACCCTCTCAAGATTAATGCTGCCTAAGATTTCTTTGAACATTTTCTATTGGCAAATCACAACCAATCACTTCATCCAGACATAGCAATGCTAGAAAAAGAAGTTGCTGTTCTGGAAAACTCATGGGACTACCTTTGCCTCACCATGCTGCAGGTGCTTGCGTACTCCAAATCTATCTATTCCAGGAACGTTTGGCCTTGCAAAGCATACTGTTTACAAAAACATCTCAGCCTCACATTTTTATTGAAGGACTTTTCAAAATGTAAACTTGCACTCTAAACCATATACTCTATGTTAGAGTCCTGCAGGGTCTGGTACCTGTGGGTCGGTGGGTCTTTACTCATTTTTCTGACCACGCCTACTTCCAATGAGGTAACTTCCGGTTATAATGACAGCACATTTTGATTCTTGATTGGCAGCATGACAGCACATCCTGGTTCTTAATGGTCATCGGGTCACGGGTCTGGGTTGTGGATAAGGTACTTGTGGGTCGGGTAGTGGGTCGAAGCATGTGGGTCAAGGGTCCGGGTTGTGGATTGCAGGTAAGGGTCAGGTACGGGTCGCAAAAAATGGACATGCACAGGACTCTACTCTATGTATTTCAACATAATGTAATGTTTACACGATTAGTAATTGATCCTACCATCACAGTTTTTGTGCCCATTGTAATACTATATTAGTCTGCCATTACAAACATGAGCTGCTTGCTAGGGTCACATACACATACTAAATAGGCCTTGTAAGGAAAAAGAGCAGTAGCTATGATGCAACACAAATATATGGTCAATTAACAATAAATTAAACTAAGCATTATCACCATGCTATGTTTTTCTTGAAAGCTTCAGGGCAGGGACACACAGGCAGATTCAGGGAGATTTAGTCGCCTGGCGGCTAATCGCCTCTTCTTGGGGGTGACAATCTCCCCAAACTGCCTTCCCCTGCTGGCTACAATGAAAAAACTCCAGCAGTATGGAACTTGGGGAGCTTTGTTTGTTTGAAGAAACTTTGGGCAACTTCAGAAAACAAAGCACTGAAGAAGAGGCGATTAATTGCCAAGGTGACTAAATCTCCACGAACCTGCCCGTGTGCCCCTACCCTAAGTGGGTCTCAAAGGCCTAAACATAATTTTTTCCCCTTTGATGAGAAATTGTCTTGAAATGTTTAAGGATAATGGAACCTAACACAGTCCACGGTGCCCCTGATGAGACAAATCATGTGGCTAGACAACCAAGTGAAAGGGAAATCAGGTCACCTACCACCTCCAGATGTGGCTCACATAGTTCTGTTAGAAGAACAAGGAATTCTTCAAGCCAATTTAATCCACCAAGATCAGAAGACAACATCCATTCAGACCACAAGAATGTGAATTCATTGGATGATGAAGATAGGCAACAAGGTTACAGGTTTAGCTCTGAAAAACATTTTGCACTAATCACAGCTAGTATTGAAAGATATGATGATCTGTTTGGAACTGGCAAGGTCTGTACATACTTTTCACAAAAATCAACCTGTTGGAAAGAAATCACAGCATCTGTCAACAGAGTGAGCAGTGATGTTGCTCTTAACATAGATTAGATATTTAGATATTTACTTTTGTTTTCTTGCTGTTGAATCTTACAGAAAAAGAAATGGCAATTGTTCATCATCCTGAAAATGTAAGAGTGGATCATATTGTCATGCACCAACAATCTTTTTCTAGATGGACAAGAACACACCCATACAGTGTTTATGGTGCAACAATGCCCAGCATATGTTAATAACCACCACTTTATGATATTCCAACAGCTAGACACAGCAGCGGGGACGCCCGCCACACCATGCTGCGCCTTCCGGAAATGCCGGCTCCTAGTGCACATGGCAATCCTTTACGATGACCCGGATCGCGCATCTTCAGCCGATTCGGCGATTCGTAAATTGCGCCAAGGAAGACGGGATGCGGAGGTGTATTGCACAGAGTTCCGCCGGTGGGCAGTGGAAACTGTGTGGAATGATGCGGCCCTGTGCAGTCAGTTCCGTATCGGGCTATCAGATTCTATTAAGGATAGCCTGGTGAATTACCCCTTGTCTTCCAGTCTGGATGACCTCATGTCTCTAGCCATCCAGATTGATAGGAGACAAAGGGAGAGAAGGAGTGAAAGGGGTCATACTAATTTTGCTGGGGTTACTTATGTGAAACCTGATTTAGTGACCAGTGTTAAGTCTTCTGGTTCCTCTGTGTCTCCACCTCAGGAGGAGCCTATGCAACTAGGCCTATCCCACCTTTCTCTGGAGGAAAAGACATGCAGGCGTACCCTTGGGCTATGTATTTATTGTGGGGATAAGGGTCATTTTCTTAAACAATGCACTAAGAAGCCGGGAAACGCCCAAGCCTAAATGGAGAAGGGGAGTTTCATTTGGGTGCAGGCGTTTCCTCTCCCCAAATTGCCTCCAAGGTTCAAACTGACCTGGCCTACGGGCTCTGTTAACTTGTCCGCTTTTGTGGACTCTGGGGCGGAGGGTCATTTTTTAGATGCTGCCTTTGCAGCCAAACATGGCATTCCTGTGGTCCCTCTGGGTGCCCCCATGAGAATTTTAGCGGTGGACAAAAGGCCCCTAGGGTAAGGTGTGCTAAACAAGAAGACTGTCTTATCATTATGTATAAATGATTTTCATTATGAGGTTTCTTGGTTTCGCCAATTACTATCGTCAATTTATTAAGAATTTTTCTCTCATAGTAGCTCCCATTACGAATCTAACCAAGAAAGGTACTGATCCCAGCATTGTGGTCTCCTGAGGCTTTACAAGCATTTGAAACTCTCAAAAAGGAGTTCAGTTCTGCCCCTATTCTTCTACATCCTGATTCCACACTTCCTTTCATTGTAGAGGTAGATGCCTCTGAGGTGGGAGTTGGGGTAGTCCTTTCTCAAAGGCATCCGATAACCAATAAAATGCATCCCTGTGCCTTTTTCTCTAAAAAGTTTTTACCTGCAGAGGTAAATTACGACATAGGGAACAGGGAGTTGTTGGCTATCAAATTGGCCTTTGAGGAATGGCGCCCTCTTCTAGAGGGTGGTAAGCACGTGGGGATCATAAAAATTTACTTTATATTGAGTCCGCTAAGCACCTGAATCCAAGGCAAGCCAGGTGGGCGTTATTCTTCTCAAGGTTCAATTTTTCTTTAACTTTTAAGCCTGGTTCCAAAAATACTAAGGCGGATGCACGTTCTAGGAGTTTCAAATCTGTTTCCTCCGACTCTAGTGAGTGTACTCCTATCATTCCCAGGGAAATAATTGTTGCAACCTTGGAGTCTGACCTCTCTTCCTTGTTGTACCCTTTACAGTCATCTGCTCCTGCTGAAACCCCATCTGGTAAATGGTTCATACCTAAGGAGCTTAGGGAACAGGTGTTGAGAGAGGTTCATGATTCTAAAGTGGCAGGTCATCCAGGTATTGCAAAAACTATTTCTTTGTTGTCCCATCATGTTTGGTGGCCCTCCTTCAAACAATACTCAATACTCTTATTTTTAAGTTTCATGGTTTTCCTGAAAATATTGTTTCTGACAGGGGGGTTCAGTTTGTTTCGAAATTTTGGCGTGCTTTCTGTTCTCTGGTTGGTACGGAATTGTCTTTTTCCTCTGTCTATCACCCCAAAACTAAAGGTCAGACCGAGAGGGTGAACCAGTCCCTTAAGCAGTATCTCAGTTGCTACGTATCCGATACTCAGTCTGCATGGTCTGAACTGCTACCCTGGGCCTATGCCTAGCACTGACTACACAAATAGACATGAGGAGGGATGGGGAATGTGAGGAGAGCAGTAAAATCTTGGAAGTGCAGAAGGCATTGAGGCAGGGCAGGTGTAGTACATGACAGCTGATATTTTTAAATACTTTTAAATATTTTATAACAGGCATGGATGTTTTAATATATAAACACATTGGGGTGCCATATTTAATAAAAAAAAAAGACTTTTATTATATAGCTTTTTATGTCTGGATGTCAAGTACCCTTTAAAAATGCTAAAAAAACACTAAAATGACACCAAACTGAGAATGTTTAGTGTATTACAGATTAACCACGTTAAGAGGAGGCATAATTATCATCTGCCATCTCCCCCATTCAATCACAAACTTAACATAACTGATTTTCACACAGTTTATCCAACAGTTAATAACCATTAGGAGGGGATTCATGTGGCTGTGCTTAACTGCTGCAGGTTGTCTTGACAGTTTTGCTTGTTAACTGCTTGGGTCACTATTTATTTAGAGGACAGCCTGTTTGCAACAACAAAATATATTTTAAATAGCTTATTTTTAAAATACAAGGTTACAGTAAGTAACGAACAAGGGAAGCAGACACACTTTGTAGGTTAATGTTAAGCCAGCTCATTTAGGAATAGTCCAGTTCTATTTTAGACATACTGTATGTTTGGCTACTTTCTGTTCGTAACACATATTTATGAATTATTATAGTAACATAAAATTCTTTACAGCACACAAACGAAAGTCTCTTCAAGTCTGTACAGTTCAAGCATCTCATCTTTTTAAATATAGTGGCCGATTGGACAAAAAGAGCTTTTCAGCACTGTAAGGGGGTACTAAATTCACGTGAATAGATCGAAGTTCGATCGAATTTCGAACTTAGGATTTATTAGTTTGGTCGAATATGCAAAGTTTGGCATATTCGATCATCGAATAGCGAATGGTCGAACGATCGAATACATTCGAATAGATTCCAATGAACGAATATTCAATCAGCGAAGGATTTAAATTTTAAAGTTTGTTCGATTGCCTACTTCGCCAGATTGGACCGAATTTCAATAGAAGCCTATGGGAGCACTGCCATAGGCTTCTGAGGCTTAAGCTGGCCATAGATGTAAAGATTTTTGAAAGATCCAATTGTTATCGTGAGACCACGACTGTCTCAAAACGATCGTTTAAATGCCTGATATGTCCATCAACTAAAAAGACCATTTCAGGCGATATTGCCAGCAGAACTGAAGGATCGCAGCCTGCTTGCCCTGCAAACATAGGTAGATTGCATGGGGACAGATAAAGATTTTCTAACCTGGCCGATCAATCATCAGACCAATGTCGGACGAAAAATCGTAAGATGAATGATCGTTTGTATCCCACTAACCGCACCATAATTTGACAGATTGGTCGGACTTCCCTAAGATCGGTCGTTCGGCAGGGAAAGATCGCTGCGTCTATGGGGAGCTTAAGTCCTGATCGAACAGTATTCAAACGATCGAAGTCTTCGAATCATACAAATTATTTGAATGATCTAATTATTTATTCGACTGATCAAATAAATTATTTGACTGATCGAATAAATTTGTATTCGATCGTCGAATAAAAGGTAGCCTAAAACCATTCGACGATCAAATGCTAATGAAATATTGAATTTGGTCAAACTAATTTTGGGGAATAATAGTAAATTTGCCCCTAAGTGTTTTATCCTGCCAGATATTAATAGCCACTAGAAATACTTTTTCAATAGCCACTAGAAATATATATATGTATATAGATATATAATATATATAACCTCTGCTCAGGTGCACAAGGCCAATTTACCAAAGGTGAAAACAAAGCTTACCTCTGTTTGCTATAGGGAAATTTCACAGCTCTCTGTTAAATATTTATGGAGTATTTATCAAAGGGCAAAGTCTCATTTGCACCCTCTCATAAATATGTCTCTAAATATCTTAAGTCAAAAGACAGTCGAGAAATATAATATAATATAACTGTGGCAAGCTCTATTTTCACCCATTCATAAATCTACCCCTAAATAATGCATTAAAACTAGAAAGTGATTTGTCCAAATTTATAGTAAATACGTGGCTTAAGATCCAACATCAGTGCCAGAGACAACTAGTTCAGTGCAAGATAGACCATAGCAGAGGCGACAGAATAGATAGTCCTTCATGAAAACTACCAATATGCAGAATGAGCCCATACAGTAAAAGGCTGGTAACAATTGGTATGGCACCAAAAAATTTATATTTTTTGCATGTGCACTAGTCACAGGTTAGTATTGTAGATGAGTCATTTATTACTGGTTCTGGCAAAGCTGGATATTTGTCAGGGTGTTTGCATCCTGTATGCTCATATCTGATTGATTATCAAGTTGCAGGCTTCTTTAAGCAATTAAAAGGATGCCTTGATGTTTGGTAGAAAAATCATGGGATTCAGCCAAAGAATACTAAAGATAGATAAGTATTGTCTTTTTGTATTTTGTGTGGTGGCTGGTTTCTTTCAATTGGCAGGGTATTGGAGGCAGGCCCGGACTGGCCATTTGTGGGTTAGGGCAAAGGCCAGAGGGGCTGCTATAAGGTCCCATAGAAAGTCAGTATTTAGTGGGCTGGTGGGGGCTGTTTGGGCCTCTATGTGGGCTGATGGGACTCTTGTGTACCTGAAATGCCAGGGCCTATTTTAATTCTCAGTCCAGTCCTGATTGGAGGGCACGTCTTGCAAACCTGGGTATACCCCTGTTATTAATGTTATAGGATTCAGAGGAAGTCCTTGCAGTTTTATAACATATGGTATATGACAATGCCCCAATCACCAGCTTTAATCCAGGTGGTATGGATTCACAATCGATCATGGAATATTATTTCTACATTATAGTATAAAAGTGATTGGACCCACTGTCTGAAGAATTAGGCCATGAAACTAGGTTTCTATGTGATTCCTAGCAGGTGAACATGAGTAGAGAAAGCATTGGCAAAGCTAAGTGGGTCAGCAGGCAGACCTGGATTTGTGGCGAGGCTAAAAAATTAGGGACCGCTTTATAGGGAGTTGTGTCCCCAGTTCACAGGTACTTAAACACATTTGCTTGCAGGGGGGCCAGGACCACGCGGCCTAGGGGAGCCTACCTGAGAAATCCGGCCCTGTCGGCTGGTATGCAGTGATATCTTTCCAGAAATGTTTTTGAACTTTTTGCCATTTTAAGGACTGCCCCTTGGGATCGTGTGAATAACAGCTAGGGTTGCCACCTGGCTGGTATTTTACCAGTCTGGCTGGTATTTTTGATGGTTGTTCCCAATGTTATTAATAGGAAAGAAAGAAAAATATTATATTTTTTTGTAAAGAAAAGGTGGCAACCCTAATCACAGCACATGCAAACAAACCAAGGGCACACATACATGTTAGGTCACATGAGCCAGGACAAAGTTTTGTCTTTTGCTCCCATATTTCTTCCTGTTACAGTTAGAGCTGCAGTATTTCTCATCAGGTGATCTCTGAGGCAGGACACAGATCATAACAAAATGGTGTCTTACTGTAAGAGATGCAAAAGGGCAATTTTACTTAAATATATATTCCAGCTTGGTAATATTATTTAATATGCATCTGAATTTGATTTAAACAATCAGTATTGATTCTGGGGGTATAACTTTCCTTTAATTGTTCTGTGCAGACTGGAAACCTCATGCAGTAAGATCTGGTGGCAGTTGAGTAGCTGAAGTGAAAGGTGTTCTCACAGGCAGCGGAGCATGCTGTGCCCTGTTTCCTAAGGCTACTCCCATGTTTTGGCACTCCCCACACATGATATTTGGTAGATAGTTAAATGACATATATATACCCTGTTTTAATGTCATCCCAGAGTTTCTTAATGAGATAAAAATTTACAAATATAGACATTGTGCTCATTATTCTCAATTGTATTCATTCGAAACAGCTGTTCTTTTGGGGGAATTTCTACAGCACTACAGCATACAGATTTTTTTACAAGCTGGAAGACAAATTTAATTTCAGGACAAAAGAATTTCTTAATGTTGCTGAAAGTCACAGACACAAGAGCATTGTGGTAAATGAAGTATTTTCATCTGAAGTTGGAGTTTCATCTGTTTCTACTTTTCCTCAGAAGTGATAGTGCTAATACACAGACCAGATGCGTATGCTGTAAATAAATTAAGAACAAAGAAAACTTAAAGTAATATTGATACTTCTCTAAAAATGTCCATATTACTAGGAAAGCAAGAGAACGTACTGCTTTTGTAGAAAACTTCTCCCATGCCTCTCTCAGTCCAGCAGTACATGTTGTCATGATAGTAGAGAGAGTTGCGGGAGCCTTCATGCTTCTTCCAGTGACTGGAGCACAAAACCAGACTCTAACTCTTACTAAGGCACTGCACAACCTCCAGCCCAGCATGTCCAACACAACCAGCTATTTGCTTTGAGAGACCAAAAATTTGTGTTGACTGCAGTAATGTTAATGTCCCTTTAATTGAGGGTCTTTCAGTTATATGAGAGGTATTCAAAGATATACACAGGTTCTACAACACTTTTAACTGAATCCTAACAATTCATTTTTACTAAATCAAATAATTTATTTTTCCAAAAGATATTGCCCAACCACCAGTGAGAACCTGCACTGGCAATTTATTTCATTACATTTATTTGTAGGCTTAAGTGAATGATAGTTGCAGGGAGTATCATAACCATCTTTTTGTGCAATATTAACCTCACAGAAATCACTAAAAAAGGAAAATGTTTTCCCCTTATGCCATAATAACCCTTGAACTTTTTTGATGAAGACACACAAAACACCAACAGACTGATATTTTAATTATAAAGCAGCAACAGAGTATTGTTTGCTTTCACACATAGGGGGAAATGTAAATTTGTTCACGCAGAGGCATAACTGTTCGCATTGTATTGTTAATTTAATTGTGCATCGCAAACTATAACATTCGCTAAATTTCTCACTTTGTGAACATTTATTTGCATTGTGAACAAATTGAGAATGATTTTTTGCATTAGCGACAAATATTTCATCCCCCCCATAAAATCTTATTATCAATTTGTTTAAACTAAATATACCAGCGGTTCTCAACCTGGGGGTCGAACCACCCTTTCACAGGGGTCACTTAAGGGGTTCCAGGAGCAGGTTCATCTCTCTCCCCACTAGCCCTGGGGCAAGGTTGTAGCTCTCCGGGTGTTGGCGCTGGCAGTAGTAGTTCAGTAACCTGTGTAGGGAAGCCAATTGCACTATAACTTTATATATCCGCTTAGTAGGGACTGCCATACAGCTCTCCCTGCCCATTTAAAATTTGTAAAATTAACATGGTAATTGGGGTGTGACCACAAAATGTGTGTGGCAAAAAATTTTTTCCGCACTACGCACGGAAAACAAACCTTTATGCAGCCACGCTGTCTCCTGTACTTTCCTAACAATCCGCTCTGGGCTGGCAACGAAAATATTTTAATATTTTATAGTTGGGGGTCACTACAACATGAGGAACTGTATTAAAGGGTCGCAGCATTAGGAAGGTTGAGAACCACTGAAATATACTGAGCTCTGTATAAACAATCCGTTTCCTTCATCTTCTGTTGTGATTGTTTTGCCTTTAAGAAAAAAACACAATTTATTATTTAAGGGTATATAACTGAGGGATGCACTGAACCCCTTCTCATCTGGATTTGGCAAAATCCTGAATTGGCTAGATCCAAAAAAACTTGCTCTGTGCACATCATCAATTTCCACCCATGCTGATGCTTTGGAGTTTGGCCAGATCCATTAAGGCCAAGATCCATTAATGGATCTGGCCAAACTCCAAAGCATCATCACGGGTGGAAATTGATGATGTGCACATTTGCATTTACAGGTATGGTATCTGTTATCCATAAACCCGTTATCCTCAAAGCTCCAAAATAGACTCCATTTTATCCAAATAATCAAAATTTTTAAAAATGATTTCCTTTTTCTCTGTAATAATAAAACAGTATAAACTTAGATATAATTAATCCTTATTGAAGGCAAAAGCAGCCTATTGAGTTAATTTAATGTTTACATGATTTTCTAGTAGACTTAAGTTACAGAAAGATCCATTATCCGGAAAACCCCAGGTTCCAAACATTCTGGATAACAGATCCCATACCTATAGTAGGATTTAGGTTTGGTTCAGCAAGGCTCTTGGATTCAGCTACATCTGAATCCTGATTTTAAAAAGTTGAATCCGGGAATCATGAAACATTCAGAAATCCTGGAGTAACATAATTTACCCTGTTTACCCTTTTTAGCTCAAGAAATAACAGAATAAAACAGATTTTTATGTCCAAAAATTCGTGAAACAGCAAAAATTTGCTGAAATGCATTGAAGTCTACTGGTGAGAAAAAAAAATTGGACACACAACAAATTTTTTCATCCATTACGGGTGTAATTTTTTGCGCAAGATTTCACTCATCCCTACTACCCAGACTTTGAACCTAGGTTCAACTCCCATTACACACAGATGATATTGGATTTCTATTTGCTTTCTCCTATATAAGTGACCAGGATCCTGAATTCCATTGCAGCCCAGGGCGATCTGGACACGTGCACTTCCCCAAGGCAGATTTCTAATGCTCATCACAGACAAATAGGTTTGAAGCAACACATCGAATCATATAGAGAGTGCTCACCAGAATAGAAGTGTGGCCCAGGTGCTCCAGCCCCAGGCCCTCAGCCTGAGGCAAGAGATGATCATATAATAAAGTTTACATTTTTTAACAATTAATTTTCGGGTCTGATCTAAGTGTGGGGATCCAGTGTGCCTTGCACCAACTGTTTTGGATTTGCAGATTTCTAATGCTGCCATCCTCGCCCCCCCACCAATCTTAACTTTTCTGTGTTGGAGGGGGTCTGATTTTTGGGAAAAATCTACTTTTTTGACAACCTCACAAATCTTATCATTTATGGCCAACTTTAGAGCTGGGGCAGACAGGGAGATTCGGGGAGATTCTGTCGCCTGGCGATTAATCGCTGGCCACAATCTCCCCGAACTGCCTTCTCCCTGTCCACCACCTGTTTAAATCAAAAAGTGCCAGCACCAATACACACGCGGCGCGGCAATTTCCGGAATCACCCGAAGTTGCTTCGTGAGGAAACTTCGGGCGATTACGGAAATTGCTGTGCCGCGTGTGTATTAGCGCTGGCGTTTTTTTTTATTTAAGCAGGCGGCGGGCAGGGAGAAGGCAGTTCGGGGAGATTGTCGCCTGGAGATTAATCAGAATCTCCCCGAATCTCCCTGTCTGCCCCAGCCCTTACAGTTCAGCTTCATCTGACCCCTTCAACCATCTTTATCTTTTAGAGCTTATCTTATCAAATGGACTTATCTAATAGGGTCCTTAATGTAATTGAGTTCTGCCTGGGAACAGCATGATTTAAGAAAGTGTTACAGACTGAGCAAAAATAAATGGTGTATATCTGCTCTAAACATTAAGTATTAATATAAAATTGCAGACTATAATAACTACATAAACCCCAGTCCAAGGGTTACCAAAAACTGAAAAAAGTATCTAGAACACAGTGGGACATGGGTTTTACTATTGAGTGCTGTTCTTATATCTACCAGGCAGCTGTTATCTTGTGTTATGGTGGCCATACACTGAGAGGTCCGCTCGTTTGGCTCTCCGTCCACCTTCAGGTGGGCGATATTGGGCTGATCAGATCGTCGGCCCTAGGGCTCAACGATCGGATCAGAATGATGAGCAAATGGGCGGTCGGATCAATGCACAATGCACAGATGCTGCCGTGATACGACGGTATTTTTAATCCTGCCCGATCGACATCTGGCCAACTTTCGGCCAGATATCGATCGGAGCAGCCCGTCGGAGGGCCTCATACACGGGCCGATAATCTGTCGGCAGCTTTTACCTTTAGGCATCTGTTATCTGGTTAGCTTCAAAAATACTGACCAGGTGGCAACCCTACTTGGGGCAGCTGGGAAATTGACATTATGTCTAGCGCCATGTCAGATTTCAAAATGAAATACAAAAAAATCTGTTTGCTCTTTTGCGAAATGGGTGTCCGTGCAGAATTCTGCTGGAGCAGCACTATTAACTGATGTGTTTTGGAAAAAAAATTTCCCATGACAGTATCCCTTTAAATGGAATCATGATGTTTCAGTTTGAAGTTTCAATACAAAAGTAAAATAAGACAATGGAAAGGCACAGTACAAGCATTGGGTGAGATTCCCAAAGTAAAACCTGACCTTTGCTCTTACAGCACTTTCTGCTGTGCAGGTAGAGGCGGCAGGAGAAAGTGGCAGATAAGGAGCAGACTGCAGAGGAGATCATGTAGGGCCGTGCTAGCGTAGACGGAGGAACAAAATGGGGCGCTTGGGTGACTGCATCTTTATAATGCTTTTTTACTACAAAGTAGTAATGGAAATGAAAAATGGTAAAGAAAGAAACGGGGCAGGGAGAATGAGTGAGATGACAAGGCAACTCTGAAAGACCAAGCAGAGGGAGATTGCAGAGTGTGAGAAAGAAGGAGGTGCAGGAGGCGGAGGAGTACGAGACTAGAAATCCACCCTTTGCCAATAGTCTTTCTGAGGAGCCCTGACTCTGCTCGCCTAAAGTATATCTATCTATATACTGTAAGTACAGGAGCCGCGCATTTAAAAGCTGCTGCAGGTAAGAGCTGTTTTCTGAATGTGCCAGTGTGTGTGCATGTGTCTATATGTGTCTATATATGCATGCTTCAATACTAGCCTGTATACAGCAGTTCTGCTCTTGCTCCAACCCACGGACATATACACCACTTGCTTGCTTGAAATCTGATTCCTCTCATGAATCCATCTTTCCCTTCTGGGAGCAGAAACAGAGCTTGCAGTGGTATGTTCAGAGAGGCAGCAGCATCGTTTATAGCTGTTAACAGACACTAACCCAGTACAAAGACATTCTGCTTTATAATAGCTTTTCTGTACCCTATTGTATAAATGCATCATATTCCCAGAAGCAGTTTATGTAGTGATATTTCACACCAATATGCATTGTATAACAGATTTTCTATGCTGATGTGAGACATGTAACAGGGTACTTTAATATAAAAAAGGATCTGATCCATTAATGCAATGTGGGCGTGCACATGCTATTGTATGGATGGTGCTGGACCAATGCTTGCAGTTTGTTAATATTTATATATGTCTTTATCATAACTCTTTATTTGCTGGAGGGTTACATTTACCTCACTGAGAGGTAATTCATGGATTTTTCAATCAATCGATATATCCAATAAATTGATGAGTTAAATTATCTAGTGAAATGTTCTTGCCCCATTTTAAAACCTGTAGCTCTAATCATATAACTTCCTGTATAACAGATTACAGGAGAATGTTAACAGTGTCATGATGTGCAAACATGTACCTGTTAATGGCAGCTAGATGTGATCCTTAGACAGCTTGGACACCCTTTTTTTAATTACCTATTAACCATTTGTACATAGTAGATTTGTATGTTTGGTTGAAAGATAAATGTAATTAGATCAAACGTAATTAGGTAATTGTAAGCACAGATGTAATTTCACCCTAGGATAAGCACTTCCTACTTGTCTTTGATTCATAAGGTACACTAATGTGCTTCTAGTTTTACATGTACAATAAAATGTTTGGGGGATGGCTATAGCATTATCTGTGTGTACATTGTCTACTGTCACATGGTTTTCTGCCAAGCACTGCTGACTGTGTTTATTTTGTTTGCATCAAACATATGAATGTAATTTGTACCTTGCTATAGTGTACCTTGCTATAGTGTAATGTATCGAGTTTCATAAAACTCACAATGTGCTCAGTCTTTTAGCACATAATCACTTTCTACTCTTTGTTTGTGTGAGTTATGCACTGAAGAGTTTTAATAATAATAGAGCAGAATGCAACCTGTATTTCAGCTCATACTGTATAAGTAAACCTGGAAATTATGGAAATTGTTTTTATATGGATTGTCTTGTACATCTTTTGTAATGGCCAGAAGGACCTCACCTGATGTCTCAAGGCCAGGGCTTAGAAACCAGTGTAAAAAAAATGGAAGGTGAGCCAAGAATTCTGATGCTAATGCTGCATTCACAAAGCATTAATCTGTGACGTTATATGAAGTCAAATAAATACACTCATGCACATTTGGAAAGAGAAAGAAAGATACTTAAAGGAGAACTTAATCCTAAAGTTAAAAAAAAACCGTCCCCCATCTCCTCCCCCCAGCATAGCTACCCCAGGCAGATGCCCCTAAGCCTTTACTTAACCCTTCGGTGCAGATTCAGGGATCGGAGTTTGCGGCAGCCACCTTCAGGGTCTTCAGTGATCTGCAAATGCGAGCAGCATATTGGCGCATGTGCATTTCGAGCAATGTTCCAGTTTGCAAAAACCACTAATACCCCCAACCAGAATGCGGGCTCTATCAGGCCGCACATTTGGTTGGGGGTAACTGTTTTGCACAATAGGTGCCCTTTAAGTGCTACAAACAACATACATGTTTGCTTTGTATCCATACACTGGGTCTACAGACTATATGCAGTTTCTGTTGGCATTGGAATATTTTGGAGTATGTTGAAGACCAATATGTTTGAAACAGTGTTAGCCCTGCATTATTGTCCTCGAAATTTGCAAAAAATCTGTTTTTGCAGTGTATTACAGCTCTGGGTCTTGGGGGGTACTACAGGTATCGGATCCAATACCAGGAAACCCGTTATCCAGAAAGCTCAGAGTTACGGAAAGGCCATCCATCTCCCATAGACTTCAACCTTGTACTTGATCCTAACTAAGATAGAATTGATCCTTACTGAAAGCAAAACCAGTCTATTGGGTTTATTCAATGTTTACATGATTTTCTAGTAGATTTAAGGTATGAAGATCCAAATAACGGAAAGAGACATTATCCGGAAAACCCCAGGTCCCAAGCATTCTGGATAACATGTCCCATACCTGTATACATAAAATTTACTTTCTAGTAGGAGTCTGAGGGCAACGTCAACAGTCTTTCACGCCTGACTGATTTATAAATATTGAACATTTTCCATGTACCTTCTGCTGTCACGCCTTAAATCTGCAGCACTATGTTCAACTATGTTTATCCATAAGAACCAATAAGATGTTTGTTTTGAAACTGCTGACCATTAAATGGTACCTGCTAATTGGTCATTATAGGTTACTAGACACATGGTAATATTGCCCTATTATTAACCAATTAGAAAATGATTAGGAATTTGGCCAAATCCCAAACCAAAATTCTTAATTAGGGGTGTGTCTAATTAAATACAGCTATAGCAAAATCTTCAATTTAAAAACAGACTGCACTTTTGAATAGCATGGACTTTTTAATCTTTAAATTCTATGATAAATATGTGACTTAACATGGACCATTTCATTATACTGTATATGCAGACCACAATAGATTGCACTTTCCTAGAAGCACTGTATGACATTAAACATATAAAATATAGCACAATATGCCACTGCTTCCCATTCATGTTTTTATCCATGTGTGATTCTTATTTATTGATGAAACAAAAGACAGAAAATGAAGCAATAAACTGTCTGGGCTTTTATTCAAGCATTCGTGTAAGCCACAAGGTTGCAGCTCATTTTTATTTATAATAAAATACAACTATAATTATAGCTAAATTAACATGTATGTATATGAATACATATCAACATAAGTATATATAAATAATCATGCTCTTAATTTTTCACACATTTTTACCATGTACTTGTAGCACTACTGATGTTGTGTCATGGTTCTGATATGATTAGATGATTAGTGAGCTGTTTTAGCCTGGAATGCTAAGGATGTCACTGCAGGAAATCTGAAATGGAATAAAATAAATATTGGGAGTTGACATATTTTGGGAGAATTAATGTTTTCTAAGGTGAAAGGCCACTTGGAGAAAGCTGTATAAACAGTAGTTAAATTCATGATGTTATCACACCTCATTAGTTGTCATCCTATTTAACGTTAGCTTGAACTTGTGTCCGCTAAGGACACTTCAAAAGTGTAATGTTTTTTTAACTACCTACAAGTCCACACAGGAATAAAGTTTGTTTTATCACAACTCAATTGTTTATCTTTTCTTCAGAGCAGCATGATTTCCCTGTGGTCTAGTTATACAGCTTAGAATTTCCTGTGAGCTTTTTATCTTCTATTTACTGCTGAAAAAACATGTTCCCTTTTCCTTTTACAAAAATAAACAGGAAAAAAGAAAAGCACATATATCTTTGTAAGAAATCACTCACATTATATTGCTAATGTACAAATGAATTCTCATGGGTAGGTTAAATCTCTCATAACCTCCATTGTCTGTGTAACCCTTTCTTGGCCAATATTGACCAAACCAACTAGCATAGGTAGAGCATTGGTTACACGCGACTCTTTCACTCTCAGGTAGGGCTTTCGCTAAGTGGAAAATCACGTGTGAGGTAGTTGAACTACAACTCGATACTGCATATAGTGTGTAATAAAGATTGTTGGACGCCAGGGGTTCTTTGTGCAAACAAATAGAACAGTTTATTTACAATAGCAGCACAGGGTATTATATACTCACAGACAGTGGTATTATAGCAGAAATGCTTAGTACAGGCACAGCATAGATTATACCCTCAGGTAGGATACCAGGATGGGAGTTGTAGTTGCACCAGCCAGGTTATCAATGCCCATGTGGTCCGGATCCCACCAGCGGTTCAGGTGACTCAGGGTTAAATACTTTCCTGCAGTCCCTATGTCTGAGGTCCCTTCACTTCAGGCAAGGTAGAGCCTGGGGGAGAGCTACTCCCTACTATCCTCCTTGATGGGGCTTTGAGCTGCCCTTTCTCTCTTCCCTCTCTTTCTCACCTCTCCTAGAGAGTGCTATGACAGGACTATCCTATCTCTGACTAGTCCTCATTCACGGGGCCCTGTTCCCCGACTTAATACTGTAGTACCTCTAAAGGTGTGCTGTCCCTTTAGGGTAGAGCGCCTCTGGGGCCCGGTTGGCACCCAGGCTCAATGGAGCACTGCCCTCCTCCTCTGCTGCAGGCCAAAGAGGAAGTGCCACTCCCTGCAAGCACCTTTATTACTGCACTGCAGGGGTGGATCACAACCTGTAGCCAATAATATGAAACAAATCTAACCACCTGGACTTTAGTCCAATAGAAGGCAGCTAGTAAAAGGGCAAGGGAAGAAGCCATAAGGGCCATGGTACTTATGGGTCCCTACATCTGTATGACAAAGTAATTTTTATTTATGTTGCTGTCATTATGTCAGCATTGTTCAGGCTTTGGAAATGTGTTAACGCTAGTTTAGGCATATTGCATTCATGATTACTACTCCTGCATTGTGAGTACCATGGGTCACATTTTGAAAAGAATGCCTACTGTGCAAAATGCTAACTCGAAGGCCTGGGAGGCTTTCTTTGGCTTCTAAGAATGGAAAACATTTTCTGATATCTGTTTTTGTACCTTGACTTGAAAGAGGTAGAGGACAACTTCAGGTCATTTTCTTTAGTAATTGTTATTTTCTTTGTATCATAGAAATTTGGATAAATGTATGATAACTAGAGCTTTGTTGCCAGATATTATGGGCCATTATCAGCCAGATATCGGTCAGCCAAACCTGGCACCATACAAGGGCCAATAATAAGATGCTGACTTGTTCTGGAAGGCCTGACTGCTAAGCTTTTATTGGCCCATGTACAGACACTTTAATTCTCACTTACTTTTGCAAAATGGCTACATTACGTTACCTGTATTTTCACTATTTACAAATGAAAATATATATATATATATTATATAATTTCCCACAAAAATTTACGTGAGACCGAATAAGCACAACTATACAGTGCATAGAAAAGTACCTTCGATGAAAGTATTTTTTATGCAACTCACTGCTGAGGAACGTGCACGTTGCCCACTGCAATGAAGGGATTATTTACAGAATTAGGGCGAGGTGCAATGTGTCCAACATGGGATCAATACTGGGAAACTTGTGAATGATTTTTGTCCAAGTAGCAAAGGTTTCTGTCTACAGAAACGCCATGCATGTTGAACTATTAACACAAATAGATGTTATTTCTGATAATAACGTATATTTGAAAACTTTTACATAATTTCCCCCTGAATGTTTCATCCTTATATTTTAACAATATCCAATTGTGTTTATGAATGAATGCATGTTTAAGCATATGAATACCGACCATGCAGTATGATTGATATGGTTTTTAAAACCCCAGCCCATAAAGTGTTTGATACCAACAAAAGAATCTCTTCCATTATAGAGTAATTTGGCTCTGCACCGTTGTTAATGGAACAAGCAAAAAGCTGGCATGAGAGTGTCTGTTTATCAGCAGAGATGATTATAATGAAATTTAAGCTACAAGAAGCAAGAATTAACAAAAACTAAACCTAAAAGCTAGATATGAACAGGTTGGTTGTTCCATTTGATGGCCAGGGCACTACTGCGGGTGATTAGTTGCCCAGCAACAAATCGCCTCTTTTTCAGGTGACTGATCTCCCCTAAATGCCTTCCTGTCATCTAGAATATAAATCGAGGGCGGGGGATGGCACATGGAAAGCTTCGTTTTCAGAAGTTGCCCAAAGTTGCCTCACTTAGTTGCCACCTAAATTCTAGCCGACAGGAAGGTGGTTCGAGGAGCTTTGTCGCACAAAGATGAAGTGAATCGTTGCTGGGCAACTAATCGGCCCAAATATCAGCATGTGCCCTAAGGGGCAGTCAAGCCTAGTTAAGGTAACCATAAAATCAAAAATGTTTGCAATTTTAAAAGTAATAAAAATATAATGCAGGGTTGCCATGTGCTTTAGAAACACTACTTTTGTTTATACAATAAGCTGCTGTGTAGCTATTGGGTGTAAGAAACTTACCCTGGTGGTCTAGTGGGGGACGGGAGGCATCTTCTTGCGCCGACGGCTCATTAGGGAGCGCATGGCGCACTTCCGGGATTTTTAAAGGTCCAGGAGCTGACGTGATGATGTCAGCATGCATTGGCGCGAAATTCAAAGTATTTAAAGGGACATTCTGGAATTTCATATTGCCCGTTATAGGTTCTGATTGTCTTTTCCTGGTGCCTTGTGCTATTGTGCTTATTCTGCTTTCTGATCTCCTGTTATGACCCCTGCCTGCCTGACTACTCCTGAATTTGGCTTGTTCATAACTATTTAACCTGTAGTCTGACCCTGCCTGCCTGACCATTCTGATCTGATCTCCTGGTTTGACCCTTGCCTGTTATCTGACTCCGATCCTGCCTGATCCCTCTGCTAGTCTCCTGGTTTTGACCTTGGCCTGTCTGACTCCATCTGTGTTCCGCCTGTCCCGACCCGGCCTGATTTGACTCCGTTCTGTCCTGTGACCTTCTGCCCAAGATTTTGCTTAACCGTCGTGCCCCTTTCTAGCCAGAACTTTTCGCCTTGCACCTCTTGTTAAGTCCAGGTGGCATTTTGAGTAAGCTGACGGCTCCTCCCGAGGCCAAAGGCGGTCACACTACTGGTGAAGCACGAGTCGAGACCAGGGTGCTTGGCAACTGTTCTGGTATTGGGTGCCGATCCTTACATTGGGACAGCATTTGAAAGGAGAAAAGGCTCAGCTTGCACAACAGATAGCAGTTAAGCTCTGTAGAACATAATGGTGTTATCCGTTATCCACTATTTAACCAGTGCCATATGGCCTTATTTCAATTTCCGCCAGCTCTACACAGCAGTTTGTTTCTAAAGCAAACACATCAGTTTTACCAGTGAAGGGCAACAGTATGTGATATTTTCATTACTTTTATTATTATTACACTTTTATTTTTTGGTGTTATTTTAAGGTATTTGTCATGTGCTGATTTCTTGGCATAAACTTTTCACAGGGAAAGAGTAATGGATACCGAACTAAACAATTGTTATGGATTCATCCTGCAGCCAATGAGAATAATGAGCATTGTACAAAAGTTTGATTACATTTGAAAATCACTTCTGTCTGTTTTCATAACTAATTATTGTGTACGGGTTCATAATTACATTGATTCCCATGGAGTAATATTGGTAGCTAACCATGATAATTCTCTGCATTTTCTCATGAGGTTTTTACTTAATGATGGCTGTTACTGCTGCCAGAGGAGCCACAAAGTGGGGTACAGATTACAATTAATATAGCTGCCCATTTCAAAAAGCTTAGGGTATGTTATTCTTCAAATATTCTTTTTTATTATCCCAAGCCAGAATAAATATACATAACTTGGCTCTTTGTACAGATCTGTTCCTGTTGTTTTGTTGTTTAACATCTCCATAAAGAATCTTAAGCACTTCTTGTAAATAGCTTAGAGAAGGAACAAAAACAAGAGGCAGTTATAGTTCTAGATTTCAGATATTCTGAATAACTGTGTAAATTGTGTTTATATGCACTCACGTTACCTATATTCTTATCATTTCATGTATTTGTTTGCACATCCTTCAATAGTGCTTTTTTATTTTCAGATTTTATACATTTATGTATTTAAAGGGTAGTGGTAAGGGCTCTTTTTGATTAGCACTACTGCTGCGGTTCTCTTCCTGGTGCCATTGTCCAAAAAAGTGCATTTCTTTGTTTGGTCTTGCTCATCATCTCCCTTACATTTACGTCAACAGTGCTGTAAATATTTTTCCTTTTAGACGAAGTGTACCTGATCATGATATGGGTTATCTATAAAGATTTACGGTCACATTTACTAAAGGTCAAAGTGAAAATTCTAATTTTTTAAATTCAAATTTCGAAGTAATTTTGGGCTACTTCGACTATTGAATAGCCCAAAATTCGATTTGAATTGAAAAAAATTAGAAAATTCGAATTTCGAACTACTTGCCCTTTAAAAATCCTTCGACTTTGACTATTTACCAGCTTAAAGCTGCCGAATTACCATTTTAGTCTATGGGAGTCCTCATAGAACCTGTCCTGCAAAATTTTCTAAGTTCCAAGAATTCAAACAATTTTGGGGAGAAACGTTTGATCAAATCGAACGATTCTTTATTTCAACGAAAATGGACCTATTTGATTGAAATACTTTCAAAGTTTTTTTACTTCTAAAATTCGTCCCTTAGAGTGAATGTTTAGCGTCCTTTCTTTAAAGCAAGACAGGACTTGTGTTTTGTGGCAGAAAAAAAGACACAGGGGCGTATTAAATATCACTGGGCAAATTTGCACCAGGGCAGTAACTAGGTTTGCCAGCTGACCGGTATTTTATAGGCCTGGCAAGTAAAAATGATGGTTGACTCCAATGTTATTAATAGGTAAAAAAGATAAATATATAAGAAGGCCGGTATTTTTTTCCAGAAAAGGTGGCAACCCTAGCAGCAACACATGGCAAGCAATCAAAGTTTTACTTTCATTGTCTTTACTTGCAGCTGGTAGAACAAAGTTAATCATTGGCCAGGTGTAAATTTACCCAGTGTTAGTAAATAAGCCTCACAGTCACATGATAACCAGGAAAAATAGTACACTCCCTCAAAATGTGTTAGAAATTATATTAATCATTTTTTATTGGCTTATGTAAGATCTGATATGTATTCCTACTGATTACAATACATTTTCATTCAGAGGTTATTCCATTTAGTATGCTTTGTCTGCAGCGTACATATCTCACCCATTAAAGGGGTTTAAGTGAACGTTTAGGGGCAGATTTACTAAGGGTCGAAGTGAATCTTAAACTTAAATTTGAATTTAAAAATTCGAAATAATTTTGGGCTACTTAAACTATTGAATAGCCAAAATTCATGCATGCGCATTAGGCCGCATTTGCCGGATTGTATTACTGCGCATGCGCAGTAGTACAAACTGGCAAATGTGTCCGCTGCAGGGCTGGGTGGGGGGCTGGGGGTTAGCGCGGGTTGAAGGGTTAAAGGGGTTGAATTCCCCTTTAAATCTGCCGAATTGCCATTGTAGCCTATGGGGGAAATCTAAGGATTTTTTTAAAAATCGTTCAAATTGAACTATGCATTCAAACAATTTAAACCATTTTTATTTGATCAAAAACTGACCTATTCTGTCCATTTTCGATCCAAAATGGCCTTTTGAAAAATTCGAAATTTTTTCACTTCGAAATTTTATTATTTAAGGTTTTTGAATTATTTAGCTTTTTATTCAGCAGCTCTTCAATTTGCATTATAAACAATCTGGTAGCTAGGGTCCAAATTGCCCTAGCAACCATGCATTGATTTGAATAAGAGACTGGAATATGAATAAAAGAGGGTCTTACTAGAAAGATGATTAATAAAAAGTAGCAGTAAAAATGTGTAGCCTTACAGAGCATTTGCTTTTTAGAAGGGGTCAGCAGCGCTGATCTGAAAGCTGGAAAAAGTCTGAAGAAAAAGGCAAATAATTATAAAACTATAAAAAATAAATAATGAAAACCAATGGAAACGTTTTTTAGAATTGACCATTCTATTGCATATTAAAAGTTTACTTTTAAGTGAACCACCCCTTTAACTGCGATATTGGTTCCTAATAAAAGGTGAAGATACTGTAGTATAAGCCAATGTAATTGTTTAACAGGACTTGGTGCTGGACTTTATGCATTTTTTGCTTGGATTACAAGTGTTTCTAGGGTTGCTAAATCCCAATTATAATGAGGTGTCAAGTGGATGTTTACTTAATTTGTTTCACAGTAATTTTTATTTTATTTACTTTATTTTAATTACAAGATAAAAATCACCATATTTTCCACTCCTGTTTGTGTGATGTTAGTGCATTATGCTTCCACAGTTCTGACACCGAGCTTCAACCAATTCTTAATTGATTTTATTCTTGAGGTAGCCAGCATGCATATCAACAAAGTTTAACATAAACGGAACTGCACTTCCCTTATACCAGCTGCAATTGTTTTGCTACGGTGCTGTAGGCCAAAGGTTTATATTTGAGGAGGACAGTACAGGAGTTACTTTGTACATTAGCAATGACACGCCTGCACATTGTCCCTTTTCTAAATTAGCTATGTTGCCTTTGCAGTTCTATTATAACTAGCTACTGGAAAAGGGGTGGGGATCAAACATCAACTTGGCAGCATGGTTCCTTGGCTGCTGTTTATGATTCATCTGGCAAATGATCCAACATTCAAGGAAGTATACACACAAAAACATCAAATGCATCGAATGTTTAGTATTCTTATAAACTCTGAAAGCATCACTTATATGGTGTTAATTCAGAAAACAATGAGAACTGAGAACACAGTTCCTTCTATTGTTTTTGGACAACATGGACGGAATTGCACAGGCATGATTCCAACTATGAAATTAGATTTTAGAAAGAGGATTACATGATATTTTACAGTTATAAAGTCAAGTATGCTTTAGGTTTAACTACTTGCTGTGTTTAGTGTATGCATCTTGTGTGCAATCTGATTTATAATATTTCAGAAGCAAAGGTTAAACTCATGACCTTGAATGCAGCAAATATTGTCAAACCTTGGGCTGTCACTAAAAATAATGAGCTCCTCTAAACAACTAATCTGAAAATTAAAACTCATGCTCTCAGCACCTCTGCTTCTGTACAAAAAAAGTCCTTTTCGCACCTGGAAGCAATTAGTTCTCTTAAAGGGGAAGTAAAGTCTAAAATAGACTAAGGCTGTGTTTTGTATACTAAACATAAACATGAGTTTACAGCACCACAAGCCTAATCAAACAAATGATTTAGACTTTTAAAGTTGGCCACAGGGGGTCGCCATCTTGTAACTTTGTTAAACATCTTTCAAAGTGAAGCCTTCTGAAATCAGAAGGTATTTACTTGTCTCATGCCATACATATAGCACTGCCTAGATAACATCTTTGCAAGACCAAGATTCGAATTTTCACTTCAAATCAATTCTAACCTTAGTAAATCTGCCCCCTAGCTTTTACTGTTATAAGCTGTGATCTATGCCAAAGTTGAGCATTATTCAACAGTGACTTACTTTTGTGTCTAAAGCTGGCCATAGACGTAAAGATTTTTGAAAGATCCAATGGTTATCGTGAGACCACGATTGTCTCAAAACGATCGTTTAAATGCCTGATGTGTCCATCAACTAAAAAGACCATTTCAGGCGATATTGCCAGCAAAACTGAAGGATCGCAGCCTGCTTTGCCCTGCAAACATATGTAGATTGCATGGGGACCGATAAAGATTTTCTAACCTGGCCGATCAATCTTCAGACCAATGTCGGATGAAAAATCGTAAGATGAACGATCGTTTGTATCCCACTAACCGCACGATAATTTGACAGATTGGTCGGACTTCACCAAAATCGGTCGTTCGGGAGCGAAAGATCGTTGCGTCTATGGGGAGCTTAAACTTTTGCACATGCCACAGTTACTATTTCCTTTTTTCTAATATTTTGTGAGATAAAATGTAACTGTGCATTAACATTTGCAAATACAGTATGATGTTTTTAACTCATTGCTTTCTGCAGTAGTTGTTTGCTACAGTTCACTTACAAAATGAGCTAAATATGTAATTAATTATCTAATTTGAAATGGAAACTTATGTATTCATACTTCTGAAAATGTTTAAACCTTGTCTCCTTTATATGCATATGCATTTCCCATGAGTGCTCATTGGCTAGGTAGCTGTCCCTGTGCAATGATGTCCCTGTCTAATAATTTCCCGAAAATCCTACAGTGAATAAGCATGTTGTGTACAAATCAGCTATACAATTTAAGTATAACCTCAATGCATTATTTAATTGCAATAACATTCTACGACTTGTAAGAGCTGTATGTACAGTTCAGTGTAAAAAAAAATGGGTAAGTAGGCTGTGCAAAATGAAAAATGTTTTTAAGATATAGTTAATAAGTCAAAAATGTAATCTATAAAGGCTGGAGTGAACTGATGTCTAACATAATAGCCAGATAGATGTAACATTGGCAGTTAGGTTAGGTACAGAGTTGGCAGCTTGGAAGTTATATACCAATGCAGAAGACCTTTCTTATCTGAAGCCTCCCTCTTGTGATGCCCCCTGTCCTACTCACTAGCCTCTGATTTCAACAGTTGGAAAACAAAAGCAAAGATCTGATTGGTTGCTATTATCAGTAATATTTACACAGCATGATAAATGACTCTTAAGACTCTTTAATTAGTCCAATGTGCCACTACTGATGATTATTGTGGATGTAAATTGAAAGTTCATTTGAAATAATGCTTTATGAGTAAATTACAAATTATTTTTCTATTTGTCATATAATGATGTACACCAATGAGAAATCTCATATATTTGCTGTGTTAGATCTCATATTAAAAAATGATAATAAAAAATGTAACATTCTACATGTTTGGACTCTTTATCTCGGAAGTGATTTAGGATGAGCTTCACAAGCACCAGGAAATTAAGTACTGAGCAACCAGCTCTGGATTAGATCATGTCTGATGTTCAGCTCTCAGGCATATTATTTTGGGTGACGTTCAAGTACAATAATTTGTTCAGTTGTTAATCCAGGTTCATAGATACATAATAAGGCGAATCTAAAGCTAAAACATTGATATGACAAAATAGTGTAATCCCCATCACAGTAACTAATGTATATTTTATTTGGGCAATATATGAGTCTTAACCAAACTGGAAAATTAAAAGAATTTTAATAGTTTGTAAAATTGCAATATTTCTTAAAAGGGTAACAAGAGCAGAGCAAAAGAATATATATTATTGTCACCCAGGACATGCAATTGCATTTATAGGATCTACTGCGTTAGTATTCATGTTGTAATGTATTCAGGTGATAAAATGCTGCAACATGTACAGGCTATATTAGGAATTATTCACGTACAGAGTTTCTTGCATATCTAAGACGCAAAGATCTTTCTGCCGAATGACCGATCTTAGCCAAGTCCGATCTGTCAAAGTATTGTGCGGTTAGTGGGATTCGAACGATCATACATCTTACGATTTTTCATCCGACATCGCTCTGAAGATTATCGATCCCCATGCAATCTACCTATGTTTGCAGGGCCAAGCAGGCAGCGACCCTTCAGTTTTGCTGGCAATATCGCCTGAAATGGTGTTTTTAGTTGATGGACACATTGGACATTTAAACGATCCTTTTGAGACAATCGTCGTCTCGCCATAACCATTGGATCTTTCAAAAATCTTTACGTCTATGGCCAGCTTAAGAATTAGACTACTCTAATGACTTCACCAGCTATATGTTTGTCATTTTTTAGTGTCAGTATCACTTTAACAGCCTGCATGATGTTCAAGGCTTCTTTTTTTGGAGGGTTTTGCCTGAAAACTCAAATCATTTGAGAGGTTCAAGTTTTTTACTGTAGAAAAGTCGATTAAATTAGTTTTCAGGTTTCAGGACTCAAACTCTCAGAATCGGGTTTTTCCCATTTGAGTTTTTTCTTAAAGCAATACTGTCATGCGAAAAAAATTTTTTTTCAAAATGCATCAGTTACTAGTGCTGTTCCAGCAGAATTCTGCATTGAAATCTGTTTCTCAAAAGAGCAAAGAGATTTTTTTTATATTTAATTTTGAAATCTGACATGATACTAGACAATTACATCACGTACACATATTGTTACTTTCCTACCTGCCATGTGACTTGTGCTTCAGTCACTTCAGTCACTCTTTACTGCTGTATTGAGATGCAGTACTGTGTTTTTCATTCGAAAAAAATGTATAAAATGTAAAGTTTGGTGATACCTTTTATTGGCTAACTGAAAAAGTAACAATTGCAAGCTTTTGGAGCACACAGGCCCCTTCGTCAGGCAAAATACAAATTAACATTGAAAAGGCACATTATATATACAAATAGATCACTGAAAAAGGGTTTATGGGCAATGAATTAGAAAGTTACAGATAGACAGAGATAACTTGTAGAAGGTGATAAAAGTACCCTTTAAAACTGCGACCCGAAGATCTTTGATGCTGTGGCTATTGCTGCAGAAGAAGAATGTGACGATACGCAAGAACCAACTTCTAGCCTCTACAAGAACCCCACTAAAAAGTCAACATGGACACCGGGGCCAGGAACTTACCCCACACTGGACAAGTATATACACCATTTCCGCCACAAAGTCACAACTGAAATCATACATAAAAGACAAAAACAGAAGGCAAACATTTCCAAACAAGAAGAGAAAGCCATACGTACACTAAAAGAAAATAACAACATCATTATAAAACCAGCTGACAAGGGGGGTGCAGTAGTCATCATGAACATGCTAGACTACACACAGGAAGCCCATAGACAGCTGTCCAATGACTTACACTACAGAAAATTGCAGGAGAATCTGACTGATATCTATAAAAAAGAACTAAGGAAGACAGTGAAAGACTTACCGTTGGACATCAGAGACCAGCTAAACACTCTAATCCCTGAGAATCCAAAATTAGGCCGCTTCTACATGCTTCCTAAAATCCACAAAGAGGGAAACCCAGGAAGGCCAATTATCTCAGGGACTGGTACACTAACAGAATCCATCTCAGGTTGGGTGGAGAATATCCTGAAGCCACTGGTCAGAAACACACCCAGCTACATTCAGGACACCACAGATCTCCTGAACAAACTTGCCACTATAGGACACTTGCCAGAGGGAACCATCTTAGCCACAATGGATGTGGAATCCCTATACACAAACATCCCACATAAAGATGGAATTATGGCTTGTCAACATAGGCGGAGGGTTATTTTTTTGTTTGGGTAGGCTAAGTCTAAGGGCTCTTACACATGAGCGTTTTTACCTGCACTCCACTATGTTCCGTTTTGCGGAGGAGCGCAGGTATAGACGCACTCAATAGTTTTCAATGGGGCTGTACTCACACGAACGCATGTAGGTGCAGAAAGCAGGAAAAATGCAGCATGTTGCGTCTGAACCTATGTTTGGTCCAGTGTCGGACTGGGACACCAGGGGCCCACCATAAAACCTTAGACCAGGGGCCCACGCTCTGTACTAATAATCTCCGTATGCAACCTCTATTCTCCTAGTTTGTTTTCTTTACATACTATGATCAATTATTCCATCTATTTAGCCTCTTTGTTCTCATAGAAATAGGGAATGGCCATGAAATAGGCCACAAGTTTAGCAGCATGAGGGCCCACTGACACCTTGGCCCACCGGGAGTTTCCCTGATATTCTGGTGGGCCAGTCCGACACTGGGTTGGCGCCTACATGCGTTCGTGTGAGTACAGCCCCATTGAAAAGCATTAAGCGTCTATACCTGCGCTCCCCTGCGGCCGAACACAGCAAAATGGAACACAGGGGAGCGCAGGTAAAAACGCTTGTGTGTAAGAGCCCTAATGTTACTTCAACAGTTTTTACAACAGTGATTTTTCACTGGCAGAAACAGCTGATTCAATCCTATATTATAAGCATTGGAAACAGTTGTAATTCATATGACTGAGAACACAGGTAGGATTTTAGTCTAAATATGCACTACATTTGTGTGTAAGTGAAAGTAGCTGAACTGATCTGTTAGCTGATCCAGAGAAAGTGAATTGAATCGATACAAAAGTTGCTAATATTCCTCATATACTGCTAATAAACATTGTAACTAATTGTATCAACTAATTGTAGCAAATTGTTACAGTTCAGATGCTCCTGGATCACTGAGCTGCCAGACTGAAACCCCAGGTACAGAAATATTACATTTTAAACTTCAATTTTAGGAAAACAGTAAAAAGTAAAAGAAGGAAAGCAACTGAAAAAAAGTCTTGATTTCTGTTTAACATTCTGGAAGGTTAACATCCCTTTTAAAGAAACAGTCACCAATATCACAATGGTTTCCATTGAACTATTCAAATAGGTGTTGGATAAAATTCACAGAGGTGTGAAAGTGAGATCTGGTCACAGTGGTAATATAATGGCTGCATCACACCTTCATACCTTTTCCAGTTTCAGATAACACTTACCTGAATAGATCAATGGAACTACCATTGACCATTGATGGTATCTTATTTTTTTGTAATGTAAGTATGAAACAATCCCCACATACCAAACAAGCAGATGGAGGATTAGAACATGCTTTGTCTCTTGGCCCTGACCCCAGCAGCACCCATTGCCCCTCCCCCAGACAAACTCAAAGTCAGAGGTTTTTAATATTTTTTCTTTAAAATTTTCTTTAGATTTTTCATGCAAACAGTTTTGGGAAGGCTTAGCCTCCCCAAGCCTTAATGAAAATCCGCCTATGCTTGTCAAATACACCTGCAACAACACAATATACCACCAGAACCAGTTGTGCGCATGGTGGAATTTACCCTCACACACAATGCCTTTTCATTTGGCCAGGATATCTACCTGCAGCAGATGGGCACTGCAATGGGCTGTCGATTCGCACCACAATATGCAAATCTTTTCATGGCCAAATTGGAGGAGGAGTTCATGTCATCCTCTGCTACGAAACCTATGGTCTACCTCCGCTACATTGATGACATCTTAATCATCTGGACAGCAAGTGAAGAGGAACTCTTGTCTTTCCACAAAAACTACAGCTCCTTCAACCCCACCATAACATTAAAACTGAACTACTCGAAAACAGAAATCAATTTCCTAGACACCACAATCCATATAAAAAACAATACCTTGGTAACATCCATTTACCATAAACCCACAGAAAGACATAGTTCCCACCCCAAGCATATAAGAAAATCCAAGCCAAGATATAACCGCATTTGCTCAGACCCCAATGATCGGGATACAAGGCTGTCTGAGCTCAGGAGGGACTTCATCCAACAAGGATATAGGCCCGGAATGACAGACAAGCAAATAAAGAGAGCAGTTGCCATTCCCAGAGAAAACCTCCTCAAATACAAACAAACAGACAACAATAACCGTGTGCCCCTTGTTGTTACCTACAACCCCCATCTGGAGTCATTACGCAAAATCATAATGGAACTGCTGCCAATACTTCTTAATGACAAGAGATTGCAGAATATAATTCCAGAACCTCCTCTCCTATCATACAGACAGCCCCCCAATCTAAAAGAAATGATTGTACGTAGCTCTCTACAAGTCCCTGCAGAAAATGGCACATCTCCTTGCCTGCAGAAAAGATCTGAAACCTGTGCACACATACATGCAGTAGCCCATGTACCAATACCACACCGTCAACAGGAACATCACATAAAAGGTTAATTTACCTGCAAATCGGACAATGTGGTATACCTAATAATGTGTTTGAAATGCCCCACTACAGGACTCTATGTGGGAGAAACAGGACAAACACTGCGCCAACGTATGAACTCCCACAGGTTTACCATCAAGCATCGCAACACAGATGTCCCAGTGGCAGCACACTTCTGCAGCAATAGCCACAGCATCAAAGATCTTCGGGTCACAGTTTTAAAGGGAAACTTCAAGACACAACAGGAGCGGAAGGAGTGGCAATTCAAACTCATGAGAAAGTTTAACTCCCTAGAATGTGGCCTGAACAGAGACAGGAGTTTTATGTCCAGATATGACTTTAACTAAGGATATGACACCTAAAAGAAAACACAGCCAAGGACAATCTACATCTTAAAGACATTTTCCTTAAAGGAATTGTTCAGTATAAAAATAAAAACTGGGTAAATAGATAGGCTGTGCAAAATAAAAAATGTTTTCAATATAGTTAGTTAGCCAAAAATGTAATGTATAAAGGCTGGAGTCACTGTAAGTCTAACCTAAAAGAACAGGACACTACTACTTGCTTTTCAGCTCTCTTTTGTTTACACTGAATGGTTACCCTGGTGACCAGACAGTAACCAATCAGTGACTTGAGGGAGGGCCACACGGGTCATAACTGTTGCTTTTGAATCTGAGCTGAATGCTGAAGCTCAATTGCAGACTCACTGAACAGTTATGTCCCATGTGGCCCCCCCTTCAAGTCGCTGACTTACTCAGATTTAGAGAGCTGAAAAGCAGGATGTTGGATTCTGGCTATTATATTTGACATCCAGTCACTCCAACTTTTATAGTTTGCATTTTTCCCTGACTAACTATATTAGAAATATTTTTTATTTTGCACAGCCTTTCTATTTAACCAGTTTTTAATTTTACCCTGAACTGTTCCTTTAAGGTGCTGGCTGTACTAGTGTTTGCTTCCTTGGCTAAAGCTAAAGTCTTCACCCTTGGGATTTATCAATATCTTGGCTGGATTATTCTCTTTTCTCTACAGGTCACTATTTCAGTTTGTCACAGTCTGGTAAGGGAATGTGAAGTGGATAAGTTCTGGTTCCATATGCTATCCAACCCAGTGGTACCCTTATCTGTATCTTCACTTTTTTAGTTTCCAATTCCTAATTATGCACTGTTGTGTTAACCTTACCCCATTCTGTCTTAGTCTAGTTCAAACTATTTGACCTGACTGAATCCAGACCCCTGAACTATTTACAACTCACCCTAATTACTTTTATTACCTTCTACAAGTTATATCTGTCTATATGTAACTTTCTAATTCATTGCCCATAAACCCTTTTTCAGTGATCTATTTGTATATATAATGTGCCTTTTCAATGTTCATTTGTATTTTGCCTGACGAAGGGGCCTGTGTGCTCCGAAAGCTTGCAATTGTTACTTATTCAGTTAGCCAATAAAAGGTATCACCAAACTTTACATTTTATACATTCTTTACTGCTGCAAATTGTTGTAAACATCGGCAAGCACTTTGGTTTCAACTCATGAAGTAAAAATCAACTTTATTTCTTTTACTCATAGAGGCTATGACTACGTATCTTTGAAAAAGAAGACTTGATGTTTTTAAACTGCTGAAATACAGTTGATTTTTACTCCATGAGTGGAATCCGGAGTGCTTGCCGATCTTCACAACAAATTACACAGACGCCTCCTGCTACGGGTTTGGGGCTACGCACCTGGGCCACTGGATACATTGGGTGAGTGCTTTTCCCAAATCAAATTCTCAGCAAAAAGTTGGTCTATGCCAAAGCCTGGGACCTGGGGTTCACACACCCAGGTCACAGCGATTACAGGGTGATGTTTTTTCACGTCTGAGGCTAAGAATTTGTAATAATAAAATTGATTTGATTAGCAGCATGTATAAGTAAAAGATAAAGGGACTGAGTAGCTTTTATTCATATCATATATTGCACTCTTTACTGCTGTACCGAAGTTGGAATAATATCACCCCCTCCCTTTTCCAGGGCCGGGCCAGACTAGCCAGACGGCCCAGACAACCCGACCGATTGTGTTGCCCACTCAACCTTGTGGTCACATGTAAGGTAGCACCCACACATGCGTGCTGAAAGGGCATGTCACTGCACACACCACCCTCACATAGGGGTGCTTGCATAGCGCAGGACTCTTCAGACCGGACTGGGGTAGTTACGTGCTGGGCACCCCCAAGCTTTATGCCCTAGGCAAGTGCCTTATCTGCCTACCCCTAGTTCCTTCCCTGCCCTTTCCCCCCCAGCAACCTAACAGAACAAGGGGAAGATAAGCAGATAACCGAACACTTAACACAAGATAACAGCTGCCTGGTAGATCTAAGAACAGCACTCAATAGTAAAATCCAGGTCCCACTGCAACACAGTTACATTGAATAGGAGAATAGGAGAACAGCCTGCCAGAAAGCAGTTCCATCCTAAAGTGCTGGCTCTTTTTGAAAGCACATGCCCAGGCAGAATGACCTGAGATGGCTGCCTACACACCAATATTACTAAAAACTAAAAAAAAATACACTTGCTGGTTCAGGAATGAAATTTTTTTATTGTAGAGTGAATTATTTGCAGTGTAATTAAGAAATAAAACCTACATCATAAAATCATTACAGAATCCCTTTAAATAAAATACTATTCGAGTTGTGAGTTCATTCGAGGTATAAAAAACTCAAACACTTAACCTTTGATAGATAACCCCCCTGTTACAGTTTAGGGATTTTGGGTGGATAGATACAGCAAACTGCACATTGCTTTATCAGTAAGTGGATCATAAAGGGAAAACATTAGTAAACTGTAGTGAATGTTTAAATTTGTTCACCTTTGAATTAACTTTTAGGGCTAGGCCAGACGGGGAGATTCGGGGGCATTTTATCGCGAGGCAATTTGGAGCAATTTCAAAAAGCGCGCCGCTCCGTGTGGATACGCGCCGGCGTTTTCAAGCAACGCCAGTGCGCTTGGGTAAGTGGCTATTCGGGGAGGTTCGGGGGCTACAAGTCACGGCGAGAAGTCGCCAGGCGACAAAATGCCCCCAAATCTCCCCGTCTGGCCTTAGCCTTAGTATGATGTGAGTGATATCATCTGAGACAATTTGCAGCTGGTCTTCAGTTTTTGTGGAATTTCAGTTATTTTGATTCAGAAATTTTTTTATGTTGAGGAAGTACCCGTATGAACCATATATAGCTGAAAAACAAGAATAAAACTATTTGTATAAAATAATTGTTAAGAATCAGCTACATTATGAGTGTATATTCATATCAATGACAGCCCTGCTTGATCAGTGATCATTTAAATTGTCCCTAAGGACCCTCCCCCTCATGACACCCAGGTTATTTGCCCACCACCTGCCTGTGGGCCCTACCAAAATACTGGGCTAATTTAAAAAATTGAGCAAGTACATTTTACATCTTCCCCATAACACTCAGAACATGTTCACAATACACCAAAGCACCACTACCTTTATGACCTGCAAAGAAGACCTCCCCCTCTCCTTCTCTGTCCCAACTGCTATGAGCCTCCTATTAAGAAAAATACCCAACTTTGACGTGGCAATTCTACTAATCTGCCCTGGTGTTGCCCCATTACACCTGAAATATTGCTGCTACCCACTCAGGCGACTCCTATTCCACCACCTTAATAGCCTACAAATCAGACCTTCCATTGACTAGATACGCTTGTCCCCTGATGATGAGGTGATACCTGACCCTCAATTTGCCGTGAGCTTCCTATTAAAAAAATACCCAACTAAATTTGATGTGGCCACTCTACCAGTCTGCCCTTGTGATGCCCCATTACACTCGAAATATTTCTGCTACAGGCCACTCCTATTCCACCACCTTAACGGCCTACAAATCAGACCTCACCCTTTAAAGCATACCTTACCCTCAATAAAGAACAATTGAAAATGCTTCCTTTGAACAGGACCTAATGTACAGGATTTGGCTGATAAAGAAATCTGGTCCTGCAGATTTCCCTTTATGATGGTCCCTTATGCATATAAGAACTGCTACAATGTATGTTGTGTAATTATCACCAAGTAGTAAACAAGTTGTTAACAAGGACCCATATAACCAAAACACGATATGGGTCACAGTTGCGCAAAATATCCCATTCATTAAAGGTACTTGTGTCAACACTAGAATTAGGCAAAGTGAAGGAAAAGGACATTGCACTTACACTTGCAACTGCATCTTGCCCACACAATAAGTAAATCTGCTTATAATGTCTTTATTTTGTCATCCATGTTCACTATGTAATGAATAACAAACCATAGAATTGAACACCTTTAAATTGTCAGAAGGGCCACCATTCCCATTTTAAAGGACGTCAACCCTTTTCACAAAAATGTAATCAATAAAGAGCATCTCTGAAATCTTTAGATAACCTTTTAACTGGTTGTTAAAAGGTTAACAGTAAGGCTGCAGTATCCCCTTAATCAGCTACAAATCCTTCTACTACACTAAACCACTCTGCCCCTTCCCTCAGGAATTTCCTTTGGCTCTTGGCTCAGTGAGCATGCTCAGTTCCTCTCAGCTCAGATTACATAACACACCCTCCAGACTAACAGCCAGTGAAGAGAGAGCATCGCTGGTTCCCATAGAAACGGTCTGATGCTATTTTCTTCTCCAAACCACCTCTCCTGAGCTCAGCTTAACAATTACAGTGCTCAAACCCAGCAGACCTTTTTTTTTATCAAAGTATGTTGTGCCTATGTAAACCTGCATTCTACTTTACATGGACTTTACGGCATACATGTCTTATTTCAGATGATAATGTATCAGAGGGAAAATGGCCGCCAGGTGAAAAGGGGTATATGCAGTACAAATGATGCAGTTTGGGTGCGGAAGATATGCCCAACTTATATACAGGGTAGGAAAATGTAGGCTTTACATGTCCTTTAATAAAAAAGTTGTTTCTATAATTTTGTGGGTGTCTTTACCATCAGTATGGTAAAAGAATCATTTATAAATTCTTTGCTTGATACAACCTATGTAAATATACACAAATAAACATACACATATTCTTTAAAATGAGTGAGATAGCTCTGAGAATTAGGTTAGTAATGTTTGTAAAAAAAAAAAAAGAATAAATTTTTTGGGATTTATAATCTGTGAATTATAAACAATGGTGAAATTCCATTAATCTATCTGTAGGGACCATAGCATTAATGTGCCCCTATGACTTTGTATCCCTGCACTTCCTGATCTCCCTAGTTGCTGGGCAGATGCCCATGTAGCTAGATGTAAGAAGTGTGTGACCACTTCCTGTCACACTTTGGCATAGTGATTGTGAATGGGTGGATTTTCCTCTTTGGCTCCTGGTATCTGACCCATCTGGAGGTTTCTAGAGAGCCTGGATACACCAAGCCTATTTACCCTAGAGGAACTTGAACCTCTAGTGTTTAAGTTGGGGAGCAGTGAGCCCGTGAATGAGACTAGTGAGGGGCAGGATTATAATAGTTATAGTACTCTCTAGGAGAGTAAGACAGATAGGGAAGATAGAAAGAGCAGCTTTGTGCTTCATCAAGGAAATGTAGCAGGGCCTAGCTTCCCTAGGCTGTAAGAATTGACTACAGTGAAGGGACCACAGTGGATAGGGTGTCAGGTTTTAGGTTCTCCTCCCTGTCAACTCCACTGGGTGAGATCCAGACCACGTGTGAGGTATTTCTTTACTACATGTTCGGTTAATGCACCTGCATTTACCTCTAATATACTGTATGAGCTGTGTGCCTATCAATTCTGCAAATGCCTCTATACTGATTTAAGTTCCGTACTACTGAGAAAAGTTTACTAGTATGTACATAATCAACAGATACAGTTTTACATAAAAGTTGCCCTAAAGCTCTTGTACCCAAATCATTTTCCTTAATGCCTTTCAGCAACAAATTAATTTCCATGTGTTCAGCAATTAACTTCAAACCCTTGCTGATACTGAAGGCATTGCATGACTGCTCAGAAGAGCTAAACATTTTTAACTTTTTTGCTGAAAAGTTGATCTCATAGTGGTTCTGCCTTCTTCATTAACAGTGCAACATTCTTATAATAATACAGTACGTGTGAAAAAGCAGTTTAGTAATCCTGCAAAAGTTTTACTTCCAGATTATGCGGATTATTGGAGGTATTATTTCACCCTCTTCATCAATCAAATGGTATATCAAGACAAATGCAAGGCTCAGCAAAAATAGATTTACAGAAATACAGCACTATTTTATTACTTTTAGCAAGTAATAAGGCTTGGATTTAGACTATTTGCAACCTTAAACCCGCCGAATTGCTGTTTTAGTCAATGGAAAATGTCCTTGGATCAATTTGGAGTTGTTTGCAGCCTTTCTGACATTCAGGTTTTTTTCTGAATTTGAGTTGATCCTATTCACCCAAGTTGAAAAAATGTTTATTTTAAAATAAATTTTGATTGGTCGAATTTCGAGTTCATGGGAGTTTATTGGAACTCCTATAAATTAGAAATTCTACCCTTGATAAATCAGCCTCTATGGTGGAAATTTGCAAAAGTGGTGATATTGAGACAAAATAATTGGAGATAGAAAATGTCATATTTCACTCCAAAATTCACAAACCTCTATCTCCACTTTTTAAAACGCATGAGCTAATAGTGCTGCTCCAGCAGACTTCTGCACTGAAATCCATTTCTCAAAAGAGCAAACAGATTTTGAAATCTGACATGGGGCTAGACATTTTGTCAATTTCCCAGCTACCCCGGTCATGTGACTTGTGCCAGCACTTTAGGAGGGAACTGCTTTTCTGGTAGGCTGTTGTTTTTCCTTCTCAATGTTACTGAATAGTACACAGTGGGACATGGGTTTTACTATTGAGTGTTGTTCTTAGATCTACCAGGCAGCTGTTATCTTGTGTTAGGGAGCTGTTATCTGGTTACCTTCCCATTGTTCTTTTGTTAGGCTGCTGGGTGGGGGAAAGGGAGGGGGGGATATCACTCCAACTTGCAGTACAGCAGTAAAGAGTGATTGAAGTTTATCGGAGCACAAGTCAAATGAGTTTGGGCAGCTTGGAAATTGACAAAATGTCTAGCACCATGTCAGATTTCAAAATGAAATATAATAAAATCTGTTTGCTCTTTTGAGAAATGGATTTCAATGCAGAATTCTTCTGGAACAGCACTAATAACTGATACATTTTGAAAAAAACATTTTTTCCCATGACAGGATCCCTTTAAGATAAAACTAGCAAAATAATGCAAGTGTGAGTTAAAAACATTTTACATAAAAATTTTTATAAAAAGTATTTTTATTTGTTTTATTAATAAGACTGTTACACCTATATAGGGTTAGATAGAAAGTTGTGCTCTGACTATAAAATCTAATCCCTATTACTCTGCTAATAATTCCCCAATGGGGCACCTAAAAGAGGTGTGAAGTGAAGATTGAGTGAACCGAAGTGAAGACTGAGTGAACCAAAGCAGAGCAGATTAGTTTAGAATTGATCTGACACAAGGGGAAAAGTTACACTGAGCTTTATTCTATTTTTAAAATGTTGGGAGAAAATGTTGTTTAAAATGTTATTTCAAAGACAAATTCATAAAGTGTCTGTAAACTGTCTTTCTTTCAATAAAAAATCGGTTGAGGAATTTAGGGGATTTCTGTTTGTGAATATGGAGAAAGTATTTTACACCAATTTATCACCACTTTTTACTCTAAAAATTGGCTATCTCCACTTTTGTGAACTCCCACATTGTGTTGGTAAACTCAAAAGATATACAAATTAACCTTGTATACACCATTACCAAATAGATAATATAGGACATTAGTGCCATATTTGTATAAGGACGAACAGCTAGCACAAAATTTATGAAAAGTGAAATCTCGCAACAAAAACAGTTCTCCCTTGTTTGCCCTACAAATAACAGTGTTACAGCAAGCCCACAAACTTTTGGAGATAGAGGATTTCCTCCCACAGAGTCCCTTGTGGGGGAATTTAGAATTCCCTGGGCTGATAAATGTACACCCCTCAAGAACATGGGCTGAACTCCAGCTTGACACATTGGGAGACCTTTGGGAAGATAACCATCCCTTCTCCTTCCAAGCTCTTCATGAGAATAGACAAATCCCCAGTTCGCTGTGGTTAGAACACTGGAGAATTACTTCAGTTCTAAAAAAACAGTCCAAGAGGAATACCATAACCCTCGCTAATTCCCCTATCATAGACACAGTGTTGAGTCCATCCCAAAAGGGCAAGCTCTCACAGATTTATAAGCATCTGCATGCAGCGGTGCATGATAAGAAGAAGATCGCAGCAAGGCCAGCATGGGAAAGGGACATAGGCATAATAACTGATGACCAGTGGAAAATGATACTTAACACACCTGCCCAAAGCTCTATCTCGCAAAGGCATAGACTGCTCCAGTTGTATTTCATACATAGGGCATACTATACGATTCATAGATTACATAAAATGAAAATACTGCAGTCTCCCCTGTGTAATAGATGTAATCTGGAAGTAGCTAATCTAGTGCACACAATGTGGAGCTGTGAAAAACTCCGGGATTATTGGGAGAAAGTGTGTTTACGGCTGACTGGAGCTGTACCGGGATGGGGTCTGGGTAGTGCTAGAACTTGTCTGTTGATGCTGGACATAGACACCTCTTTGGATAAGCATACTCTGACCTTCATCGTAAAGGCGCTCTTTCAGGCTAGAAGAATTATCACCTTGCACTGGAAAGATAGTTCCCCTCCCACACTTCATGAATGGGTCAAAGCTATGGATGACCTTGTAGCAATAGAAAGAGCAGCTCTTGATAAAAAAGGTCAAATGCTGAAATTCATCCAAATATGGCGCTGCTGGACAGGAGATTAGGGAGGCATGGAATTTCACAAAAACTTAGGATAACTAAACCTGCACTCATACAGTTTTCAGAGATGGGTTGAGGGACTAAACCGAGCAATTTTAAGTAAAGTTACAATGTTGAGTGATCTCTGTAATGACATTATGACATGCACAAACTGTATTGATTTGTATTTTTGGTATTTATATAACTATGAAGAATACCCAAACCAATGTGTTTTGAAGATGTTTATTACTTTATATCATATGAACACATGTACAGATGTCTGATATGCTTTTCTATTTCTTTATTAATAAAAATGCGTTTTGAGCAAAAAAAAAAAAGTGAAATCTCACTTGTACAAGATTTTTGGGGGACAAATTTGTGTTTATTTGTCTGCCTAATAGTTTAATTGGTAATATGAAGAGATAGAGGTCTAATTATTTGCCATTTTCTCCAAATTCTTTCTTTAAAGGTTTCTTACTGGGTATAGTAGAAAGGCTCTCCTTTTATATAGTAAAATAGTAAGTTAGGTTGAAAAAAGACATGCGTCCATCCAGTTCTATATAAAACCTGCAAGCTAGCCTAGTTGCCTTGTCTGTACCCTCTCCATTTCAATAATATGCCGTTTGAGACATATATCTAGGACCTTACCACTGCAAAGTGGAACAATAACTCCCTCCTCCCACAAATCTATGACCCTGTTAAACCCAGCTCAAAACCTTGTAGTTCACCAGAAATAAACACTTTTTTTCATTTACTTTCTATTATCTGTTTGTGACTAATACTGAAGTTTAAAGTTAAATTGTTCACCTGTTTTTCTAAAGCAGCTCTGAGAGGGAGGGTCACCAACTCTGTAAACCAGGGGTGCCCAAAAGGTAGATCGGGAAGTACCAGTAGACCTTTAGCTGGTGATCAGTAGAGCTCAAGAAACTGTAACCAAACAGTTTGTATAAATGACCCTTCTGTTTCAATCTTTTCATCAAAAATATTTATTACAGTTTATTAAGGCTATATAATAAAAAGTTGTTAGTTAAACATAGCAATATACATTTGCTCATAAATAAATATAATAATAAGTAATGTTTTCAATGGAACAGAATACTAACAATGCTTTTATCAATGTAAATTATAATGGGGCACCATCACTAAAAGCAGACCTTGCATTAATAAAGTATGGGCACTCCTGCTGTAAACAGTTCTAAACTGATCTAAACATTAGTTGATACATTTCTTCTCTTTGTCCCTGCTGAGCAGAATCCCAGAGTTTCATTAAAGGTAGCTGTTATAATTGATACAATAGTTGCTAATAATCCTCAGATGCTGCTGAGAAATGTATCAACTAATGTAGCAAACTTTAAGAGGCCCATTTATCAAAGGTCGAATTTCAAATTCATGTGAATTTTTTTTACTCTAATAAATTCGAATATACACTAAGGGAGGTTATTTAAGAAAAAAATTTGACCGTGTAAACCTCAAACGAATATCACTAACTCGAATTGAGTTTTATCTCTGTTCCAAGGGTCAAGGTTTGATAAATCTCAATTTTTGAATTAAAATTCGAATCGAGTTTGGAATATTCACAATTCAAATTTGAGTTTTTTGACAGAGAAATTAGGGTTAGGGTTGATTTTACTTTTTGACCCTTAATAAATCTTCCCCTATAAATTCAGAATGTGCACCTGGATTACTGAGCTGCCAGATTAAAATAAACAAAAACATTCAAGTTTAACCTTCAGTTAAAAAATGAATAAATAAATAGAAAGCCATTGAAAAAAGTCTTTATTTCTGGCAAACAATCTGAAAACAACTGATCTGAAAAAAGTTTTAGAAGGTGAACAACCACTTCAATTTGTCTGCATAATTTTGTATTATCAGCAAACACCGACACATTACTTACAATACCCTACCCTCAATCATTAATGTAGATAAATGTGATAAAAGTGAACCCAATACCTGTGGGACCCGCACTAAGAACTTTTCTCCAAGAAGTGAAAGTACCATTAACAACCACAGTCTGTACCCAATCCTGTAGTCTGTTTCATATCCTAGTACAAACCACTTGACTAAGCCCAACAGACCTTAGTTTAGAAAGCATCTGTTTATTGAGCACTGAATCAAGCACTTTGGCAAAATCCAAATAGATCACGTCTACTGCAACCCCGCTGTCCAACTTCTTACTAACCTTATTATAAAAAGCAATCACATTTGTCTTGATTTGACCTAGTCTTCATATTCATATATGTTCCAATCTGCCACACCCAGACCAGTAAAATCCTAAATTCAGCATTGTCCCCTGTACTTTCCCTTCCCTTTTTTGCATTCTGGTTGATGTTATTCTTGCTCAACTACATGAAAAGTTTAGTAAAAGTTAAAAAAAAAGTTTGCTATATCCACCTTAAGCTCTCTGAATTCAACATCTTTTTGAAAAAGCTACTTAGGTCAGTGACACCTGGAAGTGATCCTGCTCAAAAGATGTAAAAGGAAAAAAATTAATGCTTACATACATACAGCGTATGAGAGCACAGGGTTAAAATAATTCATACATTTGGAGCAGGCAGTATTTTATCTAAAGATCAGTGAAATAGTTAATATGAATAATATTTTGTTGTCAGTTACCTCTCTTTCCAAATTGTCATTAAAAGGCTGTTCAGCTGACACTTGGTAAGGAATTGAGCATTAGGATTAGTGTTCTGCCAAGCCTGAGATAAAACAGCAGATATTTTAATCATAATCACAAACTGCTGGTTTTATAACAACTGTATTTCTGTAACAAAACTGTAATGTCCCCATTGTTTACTTTTTTCCAGCATTGGTCAGTTATATGTATGTTATTTTGGTTTTAAAGCTACTTTTGGGCAGAGCCCTACTTAACTTTGTATTGATTATTGGTTGCTTTGTATGTAAATCTGCATGTACAGTATGTGCAGCCATATATTGTACAGTGCTGCTGAATATGTTAGTGCTTTATAAATATGTGATAATAACCATCATCATTAGGGGACTTGAACTATAAAAGAACGATGTATGATTTATCTTAAAGGAGTTCACAAATGATGATGATGATGATGATGATGAACAAACATTGGAAATTATTTTGATTTGTATGTCAGAAGTGCTTCTGTGGTAGGGGGTCATTTCTATGTGTTATATACAGAGCCGGATTAAGACTAAACAGGGCCCTAGGCAAGGTAGTGCTTCTGGGCCC
>CM044431.1:90307034-90327526 GCA_024363595.1 Xenopus borealis
GAAAAGGACTTTTATTATACAGATTTTTGTGTCTGGGTGACAGGTCCACTTTAAGGAGCATCCCTTAGCTGCATGAGGCAATAAATAGTGCACTTCTGTATAGTATCACACTATTCATTGCTTTTAGTAAAATATGTTAACATCTTCTTTTAGTAAAATATATTAACATCTTCTGATTAAAAACTATCTAACTTAACAGCTAGATTTCACATGCAGTTAAAAATATCAGGATGTTTCCTTTCTGTATATTTGTTGCTTCAAGTAATGCAGGTTGTGGCTTGATAAGGGATTTTGGAATAGCATATCTGAAAGTTTCCTGAATGTATGCCTTTTAAATCTTGATTAGGAAGACAAACCTAAGGAATCTTGCCTGAACAAGCAGCAACTAATTTACGGGTAGAATTTGTAAAAAGATAAACGATAGCAGAAGTTGTATTTCACTTCTGGCACATAATGATTGATTACTGTGTCTGGGGAATAGTTATTTGAAACTATTTAAAATAATTATGCTGTCAGAATGTTGTATCCAAAATAGATACCACAAAAAACTTCTGCTGAGATATGGAACAATTTGTATATCTGGCTCAGTATATAAGAACAAATGTTTTAAGTTTAAACATCAAGTGACCTTGAACACAATATTCATACTTGGATAGGGAACTGGCTCAAGGATGGTAAAAATGGAACATCTTGTAATTGGACTAGTTTTGTTAATGAATTACCACAAGGGTCTGTCCTTGGTCCTTTGCTTTTAAATTTACTTGTACTTGTCCTCTGTTTATGCCGATACTATATTTTATAAAATAATAAGTTCCATCCAGAATGCTGCCAGAAAATTGGCAAATGAAATTCATTGCTGATAAATGCAAGTCTATGAACTTCATTAGAAATAACATAAATATGCTAAATGGTAATGTTTTGGGGTATCCCTCATTGAAAAGATTTCTGTGGATAGCACATTGTAACTCATTGGTAAGCTTCAAACAGTCTACAAAAGACCGAAAACTAAGAATTTTTCATCAGATTTAGAGAACAGGCTATACTCCCTTTTCTTCCCACAAACACTTCTGAAGCATTCCAGCTCTGTTGTCAAGTATATATCACTTCTGTCCTGTTTTCTGTAACTGCATCTAAAGGGCTACCCCCCACACAAAATTCTATGGAGCATTTGGAGTTTTTAATCTTGACCTGGACTCCAACAGACTGATTTTCTATGCAGTGCCTTTGTGAAAATTATTAGAAGGGGTTTTGGTAAAAACAGAGCTCTGCACAGTGAAAGAAGATTTAATTAAGCAATGGTTTAAAATTATTTGATAGTGTAATTGCTATGAAAAGCAACATATGTCTGACTATTTACATTTTTAGAACTCCTGGCTCTAACTCCTAAAATAATATTGTAAAGCAGCCAATGGTGATGAAGCTTATATAAAATTTTCATTTTCGCAATAGTTCCCCGGAATGATTTTATATTATATGTATCTAAATCTGTATTTTAAGTTATACACTCATTTATTGTACAGCACTGTGTAATATGTGTGTGCTTTATAAATACTTGATAATAATAAAGGTAAGGGACCCTTTATCCAGAATGCTCAGGACCAGGGGTTTTCCGAATAATGGATCTTTCCGTAAATTGGTACTTGATACCTTAAGTCAGGGGTCCCCAACATTTTCTTACTTGCGAGCCACAAAATGTAAAAAAGAGTTGGAGAGCAGCACAAGCATGAAAAAGTCCACAGGGATGTCAAATAAGAGCTGTGATTGGCTGTGTGGTAGCCCCTATATGGACTGGTAGCCTACAGGATGCTCTGTTTGGCAGTACACCTGTTTTTCATGCAACCAAAACTTGCCTCTAAGCCAGGAATTGAAAAATAAACACCTGCTTTGATGCCACTGGGAGCAACATCCAAGGGGTTGGTGAGCAACTGGTTGGGGATCACTGCCTTAAGTCTACTAGAAAACAATAATAAACAATAAATAAACCCAATAGGCTGGTTTTACCTCTAATAAGGATTAATTATATCTTAGTTTGGATCAAATACAAGGTATTGTTTTATTATTACAGAGGAAAAAGGAAATCATTTTTTAAAAATTTGGATTATTTGATTATTGGAGACAGCCTTTCCTTAATTTAGAACTTTGGATAACGGGTTTCCGGATAATGGATCCCATACCTGTATTAACTCACATTTAAAGCATATGCAAAACTATCTGAAAATGCAACATCCCATAGAAAGACAAATGTGATGCTCCTTCTTACACTAGGTAGTCAGAAGTGGCAAAATAACAGGATGAGCAGACCTGTGGGGGTTCTTTTGAGGACCCAGAAAGATCAATAATTACAATATCAGGCTTTTTTACTCACTGATCCATGCTAAAACAGGTTAATGAGGTGTCTGAATTACGGGTTGCAACTGGGATAGGGTCCCATAAATTTTTTTGCTGGTGGGGTGCTGAGCAGTAAGATCTGATCAGAGTCTTGAGGTCTAAGCAGTTTAAAGAGGTGCTCAGCAGAAAGAAGCACATCAAGGTTCTGCAATCAGTAATGTGGTTGAAGAGGGAGACAATGGGCCGGTGTAATGTTACAAAAGTAAAAACATTTGGATTACCTTTAAGGAAAAGATTAATAATCATTGTGGTTGCCAAATGTTAAGTACCCCTGACCCCAGTGATTATAGTCAATTACCTGAAACCACAGGCATAGTTAGACATATATATTGCATGTTTATTTATAAGGGTAGGGACAGACAGGGAGATTTGGGGAGATTCTGTCGCCTGGCGTTTTTAGCAGGCGACAATCTCCCCGAATCTCCCTGTCTGTCCCTACCCTAACAGGTAGCAGCCATAACAGCATAACAAGGTAAACATATCTATGCACTTTGAGAAGACAGTGCCTCTACTGTCCACAGAATCGTAAATAAGTCTCTTAACTGATGATTGTTATACCTTGCAACCAACTAAATACAGAGCATAAAAGTTATACAATGTCTCATATATTGCTTTCCAAATGTCTTCCATATCCTAGTAAAAAATAATTCCTAACCCTTTTAGACTGCTATTTACTCAACCCCATCTTGCACAATCATGTTAGAAGTAATATGTAATCTAACAAATGTATCTGCTCAAGTTAATGAACTCGAAAAAGGCCTGAAAGCTCTTTGAGCAAATTATCACAGTTTGTCAGACCTCATTAACATCACAAATAGATCATATTAATCTGGCCCTCCTTAAAGGCTAATGTGCAGAAAATAAGTTAAGTAAGACTTGCTTTACACTGATGATTAATAGCATGACAAAACTTGCAGCCTTCTACTTGAATTCACATGTGCTAACACAGTTTATATTAGCTGTGATTGCAGTAAACCTAAACTAGTGCAAAATGCCAGAAATAAGGCCTGAAAGGACTGCTACGCTTGCCTTATTAACGGCACATATCACAAGACAGTTTGTCTCATTTCTTTAGTAAACGTGAGCGGCATTCATTTTGACACCAGAATATTGTCAGCGATAATGGTCAATGGGTTATAGACAATTTTAACAAACTTTAGTAAACAAATCTCTTAGTCATGTATAAGCAAAAAGTACAGTGGCACACTAGCAGTTGCAAACTGCAGTGAAAAATATATTGAGGACCTCAAAAAAATTTACAGGTAATGTTTCTGGCCCCACTGGACCCTTTTTCAAGGCTTTACCAAAAGTAAATTATATGTATGGTGTCTTGATATAGGTTTGTAATTGTGGAGGAATAAGAACAACTACCCGCCCTGTCTGTGACTGTAGAGAAGTAGTAAAGTAATGTTCTGATGGCACTTTATTAGCAGTTCCACTCAAAGTTGGAGTGCTCTACCTCATTCAATTCCCATTCGGTTCCAGGTGCTATAGCAGTATACTGACCAAGCCCTCCTTCGGTCAAACACCAATCCAAATATCCAATTCACTGCAGCACACTGGAGGTTGAGCTTTTGTGCAAGAAAAGTTTTATTAGCTCATGGTAGACATACAAAGTAGGCAACGTTTCGGACCCCTCTGGGTCCTTTATCAAGCCTGTATACACCCAACACTGTGAATCCAATTAAGAAAAACAAAAGGAGGGGCAGGGAATACAACTTCCAACCCGCAATATGTAAATTAGAAAATTGTCCATCATCATTATGGTCAGTACCCACCGTTTTTAGTAGTGTATAATTATTTTTAAATTATTTACACCCAAATTACAAACATAAATGAGTTATAAAATTGAAAAAAATGCAAATACAAGGGGGCTGAACAAAGACTATACTCCAGCCTTATTTTTCTATAATTGATGGGGATATTGAATCAGTGGAATTTCTGAGGGCGGGCACCAATTTCTGTAATCCTGAAAGTACAAAGGTACTCCTAGCGTCTCAGATATCACTGAATATAGATACAATGTACAGTATTTGCATTTTTTCCCATGACAGTCTTTTGTACATGGTGCATATTTATCATTCTTTGTAAAACATTGGAGATAAACAACACCGGTTATGTTGCCTCATAGCAACCAATCAGCAATTAGATTTCAGTCACCTACAAGTTAAGGTGGCCATACACGAAGAGATCCGCTCGTTTGGCGATGTTGCCAAACGAGCGGATCTCTCCCCGTTATGCCCACCTTGAGGTGGGCGATATCGGGCTGATCCGATCGTGGGCCCTAGGGCCCAACGTTCGGATCAGTATGGGCGGTCGGATCGCGGGACCGCATCAACGAACAGATGCGGCCGCGATCCGACTGGATTTTTAATCCTGCCCGATCGACATCTGGCCGACTTTCGGCCAGATATCGATCGGGAAAGCCCGTCGGAGGGCCCCCCACACGGGCAGATAAGCTGCCGACACAGTCTGTCGGCAGCTTTTATCTGCCCGTGTATGGCCACCTTTAGAAGACAAAATCAAAGATCTGATTGGTTACAATTGGCAACATCACTGGTTATTTTTTTCTACACTGTTTTACACAACATGATAAATAGGCCCCATACTGGGTGCTAGGACATGTAACTGAATACTTGGTTAAAAAAACACCATTTTGCTCACAATTCTAGCATCATTGTGGCTAAGTGCAGAGATGTGGCCACTGCAATTGCTCCTGATATAAAGGGGAGTAGTTGCATTTGATATAAATCAAAGTGCAAGTGTCATCTAGCATTCCCAGAGCAAAGTCTTCTGGAGCTTGCATTCAAAACGGTGGTTAGCAGTTTGCTGAGCACAGGTCTGATGCGCCGGTTAATGCAACCTGATGTGGGAATGCTGATGCTCCTGCCAGGTCCACTGTAATCTGGGTTCCTATTTAATGCCATAACATTCTTACAAGGCAAGGCAGCTTATCACAAACAGATATAGAAAAGAATGTACTATATGTCTGTAGTATATAAATAATGGTTGATAATTATAATTGGCACAATAAAACCTGTGGGGGTAAAATGTGATACTGTGTCTTGTTTCAGAAACGAAACAGTTAGGAAAGTACCTTAATATTGCTGTAGCAATAAAGATAAAGCACTGTGCCTAGTATTTCTTTGTAATCAAGAAATTGATTGTACGACTGTAGCAAAATAGGAAAGAACATCTTTTAAACGTTTCAACACTGACCACAGATTTGTGAAAGCTGTAAAAGCATTATTGTGTTCCTTGGGTATTTTTATGGTCACCAAGCAAATATGCAAAGTACATTTATGTTTTACGAACATAGATTTAGATTCCCACTGTGATTTGGAGTGAAGTTCAAGCGGAAGAAATAATTCAGTCTGTGAAAACACTTTAGTTTTTCTCACATATGTTGGCTGTGTCTCCACTGAGTAAGCAGATAATGAAGCTCTAGATGCTCATAACATTTACAAGAATTCTAATTAAGAACAGCTTTAGTTTGAGCCAGATTTCTGAGACCTATGATTGAGCAATATCTACATTGTGCAGTGAAAGATTATGCATCTTACTGAAAATTAGCACACATAGCTACACACCATAATCCACATACAAAAGGGCACTGTATGCTTACCCTTTTACTGCAGAGTACTACCTTTATTAGTTGCTTGGTTAATAGGCCACACCCCTGCCTTTAATCGTTTGGCTTCATCTGAATACATGTGCAGTATACAGTTTGTATTTGCAAGTAAACGAAATCTTAAGAAAGCAGGGTTAAGCCTGAAAATCCAATCTTTTAAGGATTTTCAGGCAAAAACTCAAGGAAATCGAGTAGTTTTGTACAATTTGGGGTTTTGCTCAATTTTATACAATTTATTTGAGTTATATTATTAATAAATAAGGCAAAATTGGGCGTTGGTTGAGCTTTTTTTTTAATTTTAACTATGAGATAAATTCGGATTTTAGTAAAGAAAAAACCCTTTGATTGCAAGCTGAGGATCTCGCGTTCTATAGGTTTTTTTTAAAGAAAAACAGAAGAATAAGGCACCACCTTCAGTCTAGCACAGTTCATTTTTCTATTTTATTTTTTATTATCTTGTGTTATTTAAGCTGTATGTGTTATGAGCCGTTGACCCTCACTGGACATAACTACCACAAAAAAATCAAGTAAAACTTGCTGCATCCAGATGCTGGTGGTTATGCTTTTACACAATCTTTATACCAGGTTTTTAGAGACAGATATCTATTGCATTCTTCATTTTAGGGTTGTCAAAGCCTGCATTTCAAAACATACAGAAATGTAACAAGCAGCTTGTAACAATTTATCCATGTATTACTGGAAAATGCCTGAGTTGCTAGCTTCTGTATACACAGAGTCTGATGTCAGATAATAAACAAGTCTGAGAAAAAAAAAGTTTATGCTGTATGGCCTAACAACTACTACACCAATGATGATGAGAAAATATTCTCTTACAGGAAACAATGTGGGAAATAAGTACAAGTTGTGTTTATAGAGAAATCAAGATGTGAGACTCAAAGAATGATTTACTGCTTTTTGTTTTTTTTAAATTTAATAAGCAAAGGACTCTCATCTGCTAGTTTATTTAAGAAAACTTAAATGGAAAAACTTGATTGTCACAAAATAACACCATTCTGTACATATTTAAAACATAATTGTATCTTCAAATTATAAATTAGCTTGAATTTTAAAAATTTTACTTCCAATTGACTTCAAGAGAAACCGAAAAGGGTTTAGTTGGTGAATTTTTAATTACAATTTTGAGGGTTTTTTAAGCTCAAAAATTCAAGTTCAGAACATCAAATATATTCAAATTTGAATACATTTCCCCCTCAATGTACATCCCCTCACTGTGGAGAGTGATATAAATCACATTTGCAGATATACAGTTTTTGGAGAAATGCTTCTAATTTGTGTTCTTTCTGTAGTAGAACTAAAATGAGGAAATGAGTCAGTTTCCAACCTTATACCATTGATGAGTGTGTTGGTGTGAAAGCTGATGAACAATGTGAAAGCTATTGTTTTAGGCAGATTCTTAGGAAATCTGATAGATATCCTTTTTTCAACACATCACTTTAAAGCTCTCTAGAGACCACTGCAATTGGGTCGTTTTGGCTCAGGAATGTTAGAAACTGCAATTCGAAATCAGGGGAAAGCCAAATGCAGTGGCCTAGAAATCAGGGGTAAGCCACTGTGTCCTAATTTGAGTTAGGTTTTAGAGATTCATATTTTTTTGAATGTTCAGTGTTTTTTCCATTACTTTTTATATTGAGATCTTTTAATGATTTTCATAGCATTTGTGGTTGTAGAGGAATTGAGTTTAATCGTAGTTTCATAAAGCTCCTTTAGTAATTTCACTCATAGTTAAATAAAAAATTAAGGGAAGAGTGTAAAATGTTATGTCGTTTTTGTACTGACAACTTAATGATATACTTACTGGAGCTTAAATATAGTTTGTAGCATTATTACAAACATTCATAACAGCCATCTATTTGTTTTTGTATGTCAATTTCCCTCTACATAAACCTAATGATGTGCCTTGGGTCCCTAGTTCAATAAACACATGCTTTAAGGTGCTCTATAACTTATTTTTACCAATAATCATTTTGATCCCTGATTCCTGACCTATTCAAATATGTTTTACTAAATAAACATCTAAGATTTAAATGTGAGTAGACCCCATTTCTAAAGTGCACTTCCCATTATATATGATTAAGAATACATTTCTGTTATTGTACACCAGCTCCTTAAATGTTTTATTATGTTATATTTGTCACTAATTTGTCAAAATTGACCCCAGTATATAGATCACCAAACAAGGAAAAGAACAATTTAAAAATGATGTTAAATAACAGTGCATCCTGTCTGATGGATGCCAAAACATTGCACTTTTTCTTTTCTTTGAAACTTCTCATTTTACTGGAAATTATGCTGACACACAAAACCCTGCCACAAATCTGGATTCAAACAAGTGAGTGCATGTGTTTCAAATTTAGTATTGAGAAGATTCCAAAATAAAATGTTGCAACAGGATGCTTGTATTGTGATTGCTCAGTTTCTGAGTAAATGTCTTTCAGATTGTTATTTTTGGAGCTTTAGCCATAAGTCCTCAGGGAGGTAGATTAAATGTATGTTTTGCTTGCTTTAGGTTTTTTACCTTCTTAATAAGTAAGGGAAGACTTTCCCGAACTGAAGTTGTAGGTGAGGGTGAACAGTAAAAATGTATATAAAGACACAGCATGTTTTATCAAGAACATAGTAGCGTTAAATCTAAGTGCTAAAGATTTGTGTTTAGGAGAGACTTTATGTCTACCTGAGAGAAGCTCATTTTCATGTACATTTTATGTATTTCTGAGATATTAGCAGTCATTAAACAGTTAATAGCAAATATTTTTAAGGGTGGGGGTCCCCAACTTTTTTTTACCCATGAGAAACATTCAGATGTAAAAAGAGTTGGGAGGGGCTTAGTTATCAACCCGATATGAGTGGTTGCACTTTTCCTGAGCTCTGATCTGTGCTCTCAGAAATATCCTAACTCCCCAAGAGAATGGCGAACCTTCCCTTGTGGGTGTCCTAACTGAGATCCGATCCTCCAGGATCCACTTAGTGTGAAAACCAACGAAATCAAGGTAGACCTCTCTATTATAAAAAAAAGCGTGAGAGAGCTAAAGCAGCTGCTCAAAGGATAAGCACACTAGATGACACTTGCCTCCCTCTTCCCTGCATATGGTGCAGATGACCTGGAGAACAAGCTTAGAAGGAACAACCCACAGTGTGTAGGTTTCCCTGAGAACGCTGAGGGAGCGGCCCCAGAACAATTCCTGGAATCTTGGCTAAGAGACACCTTTGGTCATCAATCCCTATCCCAGACCTTTGCAATTGAGCATGCACGTAGGGTCCCCACCAGATGCGGACCACCTGGGATGCTTCCCAGACCACTCATTGCTAGAATACTAAATGTTCGGGATAGGCCAGACCATACCGATCATACAAAAACTGACATAGAGGCTGAGGGAGGGCACAGTATTAAGATCACACAGGTGAGCGTATAAGTCACTGCTCCAGCTGAGAGGTTGTGTTTATACCCCAGTAAGATTATTTGTTTGTTTGATTATGGGCATAATTCTACCCAAAGTTGGGTTCAGAGGTAGAAGGTGTGGAGAGGGATGGGAACGTTTAAACTGTTTAAAGATAAGAGGTTACCTGAGGTATTTGTTTAACAACATGTTAAAAAGGAAAGCACACACAAGACCCCTTACAAACTCGAAACCCTTGTGACACTTAAATGGATACTGTCATAGGAAAACATGTTTTTTTCAAAACACATCAGTTAATAGTGCTGCTCTAGTAGACTTCTACACTGACATCCATTTCTCAAAAGAGCAAACAGATTTCTTTATATTCAGTTTTGAGGCTACATGTCTACATGAGGCTAGACATTTTGTCAATTTCCCAGCTGCCCCTGGTCATGTGACTTGTGTCAGCACTTTAGGAGGTTACTGCTTTCTGGCAGGCTGTTGTTTTTCCTTCTCAATGTAACTGAATAGTACGCAGTGGGACATGGGTTTTTACTATTGAGTGCTGTTCTTAGATCTACCAGGCAGGGGAAGGGGATTATATCACTCCAACTGCTGCAGTACAGCAGTGAAGACTGATTGAAGTTTATCAGAGCACAAGTCACATGACTTGAGGCAGCTGGGAAATTTACAATATGTCTATTTCCATGTCAGATTTCGAAATGAAATATAAAAAAATCTGTTTGCTCTTTTGAGAAATGGATTTCAATGCAGAATTCTGCTGGAGCAGCACTATTAACGGATGCATTTTGAAAAACAATTTTTTTTTTCCCATGACAGTATCCCTTTAAACTGGAAGCTGAAACGTTCGTGGCCACAATAACACTAATAAGTGTAGGTTCATGTGAAACAAAGAGGGTTGGATGTAATACTTCTCCAAGAAACCCACCTGGTGGGTAGTAGGATATTAGCCCTTAAAAGGCCTTGGGTGGGCTGGCCCTACTACACCACATATAGCTCAAACTCATCGGGAGTCGCTATCTTGATATCCAAACAGGTACCTTTCCAGTTAATATCACTCAAATCAGATACAAGGGTTTCTTGATCCCAGATTCCTTTTCTTGCATGCAAGCATATATCATAAAGAGTATGTGATAGCAAAGCTATATATCCCCCCTCCATATGATCCAATATGTGTTACCCAATTCATGGCACAACACTCATACGTAAGAGTGATAGCTGCAGGGGACTTTAATACCTTGATGGATCCCACCTTATATAGGCTGCAAATACAACCCAGTGATATACAGTAATAGACACACCATCTAACCTTGCCTCATTTACTTCAAGTGTGGGAGGTGTGGAGACACTTACATCCTAATGCTAAACAATACTGATGTTTTTCAAAATCTCACTCAGTACTCTCCAGGATAGATTTGGCATTTGTTAATGGCACAGCACTTGCTAAACTAAATAAGGTGGAATAATTACCTAGAGGTATTACGGATCATGCCCCCCTGGAGACTTAACGGAGCTACTGTCTAGACCTAGCTGGTTTCTACACCCGCTGTGGCTCTCATACCTCAGACATGCCCAGCAGGCTCTGGAAGCAGAAGTTACACAAGTAGAAAATAACCTCACAAATACTACTAACCCAGAATAAACTACCCAACTGAAACAGTTACAAGGAAAATATGCTAAGGCAATGTGGGAAAGATCTCAGTACAGGCATCTGTTTGCCAAGGCACACATTCTAGAACAAGGGGAGAGGGCAGGCAGAATGCTGGCCTTACTGAGCAGGGTACAATCTATCCCCATGATCGCTAAACTTAAAAAGTTAGAGACAGAGAGTTTTCCACAGTCCCTAAAGAAATCAAGCAAATCATGACAACCTTTTATACAGAACTATAGAGCTGTAAATTAGAACAGGGGGAGACAGCACTTGATGGTTTCCTAGACCACCTTAGGTTCCCTACCCTAACAGAGGAATATAAAACTACCTAGAGCAACCCTTATCAGCGATTGAAATACAGGAAGCAATTGATTCCCTTCCATCGGGTAAAGCGACAGGCTCTGATAGTATACCAATAGAACCTTCAACACTTCCCAGAAGAATCAAATGTATGCTCAATGTATGAAGCAACAATGATTCTGTTACCAAAGCCCGGTAAAGACATAGCAACACCTGGAACATACCACCCAATATCTCTATTCACTTTAGATGTCAAACTCTTAGCTAAATTATTAGCAAGAAGGTTAAGTAAAGTTATAACCCAGATAATTACAGAGGACCAAAACGGGTTTGTCCCACACAAAACCACCACATACAATAATAGATGGCTGTTGCTCAATTTATCAATTGACCATAAGAACATAGATTTAAAAATAGTAAGCTCTAGTCCTTTTAATTAAATGGACCGCAGGTGTGGCCCCCTGCCCTTGACCTACGGTGCTCACCCTTAGTTTAAAGGGGCCCGGGTGCACATGCACATGCACATGCCCCGGGCCTATCGCTTCCAAGAAATCCTCTTTCCAAAAAAAACACAGTGTGATGGCAGGCTACTCACCGCTCCTATGATCTGGTCCGGGTGCTCTGCCCCGAACCCGCAGCTTGAGGGAGACAATATTGACAAAACTTCCACTTGGCACGCACACCACGACTCAGAAGGATACGGTGAATAAAAGGCTTTTTATTTCCCAAATTGCAGCTTTCCCATGGGAAAGTCGTGGTGTGCGTGCCAAGTGGAAGTTTTGTCATAAGAACATAGAGCAGAGAGCCGTGGCCTCATTGGATATAGCCAAAGCATTCGATACGGTCAAGTGGAAGGTTCTGAAAGCCTTTGGTCTGTACCTGTGTCAGAAGCACCCAAAATATTGTCCCTATTCTGTACCTGTGCCAGCAGCACCCAAAATATTGCCCCAAATCTGTACCTGTACCGGCAGCATTGCCCCCTAAGTCTGTACCTGTGCAACCAGCATTGCCCCCCAAGTCTGCACCTATGCCATCAGCCATGGCCCCCAAGTCTGTACCTGTGCCACCAGCCATTGCCTCCCAAGTCTGTACTTGTGCCACCAACTGGCCCCCTAAGTCTTTAACTGTGCCACCAGCATTCCCCCTAAGTCTGTACCTGTGCCACAAGTCTGTACCAGCCATTGCCCCCCAAGTCTCTGCCATTGCTTCCCAAGTCTGTACCTGTGCCACCAGCCTGTGCCAGAGCAGCAGCAAAAATATTGCCCTAGATCTGTGGTGGACTGAAGTAGAGCAGAACGCTAAGTTAAAACTTAAAGAAATTAAAAAAAAAACATTATTTCTCTTCAAAATTGCGCCCCCCCCCATGACTGCGCCCTAGGTGCCCGCCTACTCTGCCTACCCCTAATTCCGGCCCTGCCTGGATTATAGGCTAACTAGGGAAGAAAAATGTAAGAAAAATGTAAGCAAATGACACCATATTATATTTGGGCGACACACAAAATTCCCTGGCTGAACTACTGGCAATAGCAACAGAATTTGGACAAATTTTGGGCCTAAAAATTAATCCCTCCAAATAATCTCTTTTACTGGTCGATCCTAAAACAGGTCTAATGGTACTCTGCACTGCAGCACCAAACTTCAGACAGTAGACGGATTCACCTATCTTGGAATGCAAATTGCTTTGCTCTTCTCTACTTACTACAATTTTAACATAGCTCCCTACTACAATGGGCAGTGCCAGTCAAAGTCAAATTCCTAGCATGGCAATAACTTTCCTTGGGCCCTACTGGGCGTATACAACGTATAAAAATTATAATTGCCCCAAAAATTTTATACATCCTGTGGCATGCACCCACCAGGGTGCATACATGCTTTTTTGTGAATCTGGCATCCTTATTCTGACAATATATATGGAGCAAAGCCAGAAGTAGACTGTCTTTAAAAATCCTGCAAAGACCCAAAGGTGAAGGGGCCATGGCTCTTCCTGATATGCACCTTTATTTTATATCAGCCCAACTCTCACAAATCCGAACATTTAAAAACTCTCAGCCCGGGATGCCTTATACAAACTATGGCAATGTATTTTACAAACCCATCTCCCTCATTCTACCCCAGTGATCCCCAACCAGTAGCTCGCGAGCAACATGTTGCTCTCCAACCCCTTGGATGTTGCTCCCAGTGGCCTCAAAGCAGGTGCTTATTTTTTAATTACTGGCTTAGAGGTAAATTTTGCTTGTATAAAAAACAGATGTCCTGCCAAACATTCTCTCCTGTAGGCTGCCAGTCTATATAGGGGTTACCAAAAAGCCAATCAGAGCTCATACTTGTGTTGCTCTCCAACTCTTTTTTAAATTTAAATGTGGCTTACGAGCAAAAAAGGTTGGGGACCCCTGTTCTACACTATACTGGCCTGCTTGAACCCAAACAAACAGAAAGCAAATAACAACTCAATTGTGGCTTCCTAAAAATTTAGTCTCAACTGGCCCACTCAGCTGGCTCAACCAGCAATAATAGAATCACAAACACCCCTATGGTACAACAGCAAACTGGTCACTCTTGACAAAACAGCCCCCAAAAGAGTGGCTCCAGGCTGGAGTGTGGACAGTTGACCAGATATGGACAGAGCAAGGGATTGTACTGTTTAACAAACTGGAACAAACATACACCATACCCAATTCACAGTGACTCATGTACCACAAAATTCAAGCAGCACTATACAGAACAATTAAGTCTAAGCACTTGCAGGTTGCTACTTCCCCTATAATGGAGATAATGCAGTCAGAGGGTACCAGACACTCAATACCTCACTCAATATCTCTCTTCTACAAAGAGATACAAAAAGATCTACTGCAGAAAAGCAGCCCGAAAGCAAGGTCCAATGGGAACAACACATAGACACTATGGCAGTTGACCAGTTGTCCCAAGTGTTACTCTTATCTATGAATACAGATTATTGCAGCTATACCTGATACACAGAGCCTATTACACAAGAACTAGGATGCATAAAAACAACCCAGAAATCACAGCAACGTGTTTGAGATGTAATGCAGTGGGTCTTTTCTGCATACATTCTGGGCATGTCCAGAACTAAAATTATACTGGGCTGCTATACATGACCGTATAACCAAACTCCTGGGGTTCCAGCTCACTCTTGGGGGTAGATTCATCAAAGAGTGAAGTGAAGAGTGAAGTTCCGCCACTAGAGGGAAATTCCACAGCTCTCAGTTCATTTCTATGGGATTTTTAAAGGCGTATTCATCAAAGGGTGAACTTTCACTTCACCCATTGATGAATACGCCTAGCAAAATCCCATAGAAATGGATTGAGAGCTGCGGAATTTCCCTCTAGTGGCGGAACTTCACTCTTTGATGAATCTACCCATTGACCTCCAAGTGGTATGTTTTGGGAATGGACCCACCAAACCAGCTGACTCGACCTACCCAAAAAACATTAAAATACTTTTCCAAGCCCACAGACTAATAGCACAGCAATGGAAATCACTTCCCCACCCAATAGGATGACTGGGAAAAATCAGTACAGAATATGTAGAAAAATGTATTGCTAAGGCGTAACAATACATTGTGGATGTTGGAAAATGTATAACTAAATGTGGATGCATAAAACCAAAAGAAAGTTGAAAGTAACCCCAGATCCTGACACTTGACAAATTGTAGCAATATATACTTGTTATTTCTCTGAGTGTATTCTTATATGGAAATAAACTTACCTGAGTAAAAAAAAAAACAATTGGGAAGCAACGCAAGTATAAAAAAAAGTTCCTGGGTGGTGCAATTTGGTAGCCCTATGTGGAGTGGCAACCTACAGGAGGATCTGTTTGACAGTACACCTAGTTTTTATGCAACCAAAACTTGCCTCCATGTCAGTAATTTAAAAAATAAGCATCTGCTTTGAGGCTACTGTGAACAACATCCAAGGGGTTGGTGAACAACATGTTGCTAACAAGCCACTGGTTATTTTTTAATCATGAAAAAGCTGTGTCCTTTGTTATTGTTTGAGTTAAATAGGGCAAATAAGAGTAAAGTTACTCCATGTTTGGTCTTTGTGAGGCAGATAATTAGATTACCAGTGCAACGGTAATTCCCCTGCAGAATTGTCTCCTGCTTATCTTTAAACCAAAACAGTGGATGAAGGTAATGGGTTCTTTACTGCTAGTCTAATTGTCTACCTCTCAAGGACCAAATATAGAGAGTCTTCAGTCTGCCCATTTGTCATGTTTAGCTCAAGAAATAGCTAAAACATGCAAAAGTATAAAGTATATCAGCACAAGCTCTAGTCATTGAACTAATGTTAATCGAGAGATATGCCGCCCATATAAATCCATACATTTTATTACCGACTCAGTTGAAAGTGATGCTCACATCAAAATGAAGCTGGGCATGCCATAAACAGCAAGTGCTACAGGGGAAGGCTCTAAACATTTCAAAGAACTAGAGTAAGCATTATTTTTCACTTAACCCTTCTAAGTTGGGTTATACTAAATGAATGGTTGACTATACCTTAATTAAATTGTACAATAAACAATGATAAAATATATTAATATGTAATGCTTTAAGCTTAGTGTTAGTACGCATGCTAAAACATTATTATCTGTTATATACATAGCAAATGTGTCAGTGGCCTTACAACTCCAGTATCTGAGAAGTCCTGACCAAGGTGGAAGCACTAGGGAAATGTCAAAGTTCGTGGTAATTGCTAGTTGATCCAGAGGAAGGCAAAAAAAACCCATCTGAAGCCTCTCCAATATGCGTCAGAGGGGGAAATAAAATCCGTCCTGGCTCCAAAATGGCAATTGGACTAGTTCCTGGATCAACTGGTACTAAGAGCTGTATCCCATAACCCTGTATTCCCTCCCTTGCTAAAAAGCCACATCTTCCAAATATTTAGGTGGGACCAGGCGGTAGTTTAATAGGTAGGCAGAATAGGAGTGAAAATCAAAGTTCAAAATCAAGGTAAAGTCCAGGAATCTAGTTGGCAAGAATTTAGGAACACCCCAGGAATGCAGAAAACACATCCTATAATCGGGCATTGAACTAGCATCTTTGGTGTCCTTTTATTTCAAATCTGGCACCAAAATGCTGCGTCATGATGTCACGTGTCTGCGCACTGCTGTTGGCACGCTGGACCATGGGCGCCACCATCTTGTAAAAGGATTCGCCATGGACGGGAGCGCTGCATCACGCACCTGACTGTACCCCCTCCCCTGGGGGGAGGCACCAGACCACTGTGTCCTGGTTTATGGCGAAATTGTTTATAGAACTCTTGCACCAACCGAGGGGCAAGAACATCTGTATGTTTCTCCCAGGATTATTCTTCAGGGCCAAAGCCCTTTCATTTAATGAGGAATTGTAAAGACTACCTGGAGAATCTGGAATCCAAAATCCTTATACTTTTGTTGACTGTCGACAGTGATAGAAGGATGGGGTGACTGATCCAGAGAGAATTGATTAGAGATTGCCAAGACAGACTTTTTTTTTTTTGTTAAAACAGAAAAAAATAGAATAAAGATTTTTGCAAAAATATAGAGACATACTGGAAAAAAAATTGTACTGGAAAAATGTTTTGGCTCATTTTCAAATGCCGTGTTAAAAAGTGGATCAGCATTGGACCAACAGGAAAATCGATGTATACAACAATTATAAAATTAATGTGAACAATTATTGCTGCAAAAGGTGGCTGGATAATATTACTGTTTATTGCAAAGTTGCTGTTATCTATTTCAATTGGCCTTTACCTCTCCTTTTAAGCATGTGGATTAAATACTTAGGAAGGAAACAGAATATTATATTTTAAAGACAGCATAATATTACTGTTTATTGCAAAGTTGCTGTTATCTATTTCAATTGGCCTTTACCTCTCCTTTTAAGCATGTGGATTAAATACTTAAGGAAGGAATCAGAATATTATATTTTAAAGATTTTTTATATTATAAATAATTTAACAGTCTTATTAGTATTAGAATAAAAATATTAGAGAGACCACAGTTTCACAAAGGTCTGAATACTATGAAAACTATATAGGAATGTAAATTGCAAATAACTAATGATGTGAACAACATACTACAGTGTTTGCTCACTTTGTAAAATGCAGCAGTCAAATATAGGATAGGACATATGCCAAACAAGTATACCAACCTATGGAACACTTAAAATAGTTTAGGTTGGGAACAAAAGATAAGACCTCCCAGCTATACAGTAGTGATAAACACACTTCATGGTACATCTCAAAAATAACTTTGTAAAGCTTCAAGAACCTACTGTTTCAAAAGGGTATTTATAACATGTGATGATGGCAAAAGAGGTGTTAATTGCTTGACATGTACTGGATCCCTTCAGAAAACAATGTAATCAATGTAAATTTCAATGACATAAGCAATTCTGGACTCTTTTTCACGGAAGTTAACAGTTGCTATACTGTTGTTCTTCTGTATGCTATTCTAAAAAAAATCGATAGTGGTACGTCCGTCATTTTTTATTTATTTCGTGTTTTTGATTTATCTGGCATTTTGTCCTGAATTTGACCCTCTACCTTGGAATGCTATGTCTTACTGTAGGCAGTAATGTTCATAACAAGTTGAAACAAGAATAGGACAGGCCACAAAAAGAAATAAAAGTAGTGATACCAATAACATTTAAATCCAGCCTTGGAGTCATATGTCTTAATAATGTGCTTACAAACAACTTTTTCAGAAATATTCTGACATAATTGACAAGAACTCATCAGATTACTGTCATTCCTGTTAGCATAGATGTATTTGCTTTATTCTAAGATAGCATGCTGCTAGAAATGTCATAAGTAAGGATTTTAAAGTGATACTGACACTAAAAAATGAAATTTAACATATGAATGTACATTAAGGGGCCGATTTACGAATTTCATGTGAAATGATCGAAGTTCGATCGAATAACGATCGTACGAATTTTTCGTGAAATCGTAAAGAGAAATTTGGCCTCTTCGATCATCGAATATCGAATAGATCAAATTATTCGACTGCCTACTTCGCCAGATTGAACCTACCGAATTGTAATAGAAGCCTATGGGAAGCTCCCCATATTCTTCTGAGGCTAAGTCCTGCTCGAATACCATTCGTATGATCGGAGCGTTCGATCGTTCGAATGGTACGAATTTTTTGGAAGCTCGAAGGAAATTTCACAATTTTTTCGTGATCGGTATCTGATCGTATGAATTCATTGAGAAATCGTATAGCGAGTAAAATGATAGCCTAAAACAATTCGATAAGCATTCGCTGGTCGAATGCTTATCGAATTTCGACTTTGGTCGAGCTAATTCTGGGAAATAATAGTAAATTTGCCCCTAAGAATTGTTTGTTTTCTTTTCTGTTCATTTTGTCCTGCTGTATATGGTTTAAATATAATAAAGGATGTTATTAAATACGATGTTTGTGCTATCCAAGGGCCATGCATATATTCATTCTGGTATCTCTGGTTTCTCCAGAGCAGAAATAGTCTACCCTTTATATGACCTTTTTTAATCTCGTGACCAAGCTTGCTAATATTGCAGTAATTTAATACATTAATTGTATGTTTAATTCTATAATCTTTATTTATTTTACCTTTAAAAATGTTCATTTATAGATTTAGGATTAAGATTTTTTTCTCTCACTAGTCTTTATTCTCACATTTCTTTCATCAGATCCTTTAAGGTACCTGGAAGAAAGATCTGAAAAGGTTTCTAAAGCATCCTCATTACACTTACCACAAAGTTATTTTACTATTAATAACTAATGTTGGATGGCATTATAACAAGTTTAAGGTAAGTTTAAGATGTTTATGTTTATGACCCATAAACTATTTACTTGATACCACTTGCAACAGAATTGGAGGTATATTGTTCATCCATGGCACCCCAATTGAATCTGTCTATTTAAATAATAATAATAAAGCTGTTATGTGAACACAGTTGGTCAACTTACTGATAATGGAAAATTTGGGTAAGGTGGGCAAGGAAACAAATATATTTTTAAAAAAACATTTTAAAAACATTTAGAAAAAAGCTTAAAAAAAGGCAAACAAGAAACTCAAAAAGTAATTTATCATTGAAAAATAAGTTTTATGGAGGTGAACTAGTCTTTCAAATGTAACAGAGCAGAGATTTTGTCTTCAGCCCCAATCACCCACCAATAGCAGATTTAAGATATATTTATTGTCTAATACCCCATTTTATGTATAAACATGTCAGAGATTACCCAAGCTGGCAAAGGATCAAGGTAACTTCTATTTTATCTTATCATTCTTTCTAACAGAGACAGCCCATTCAATCAAACAGGCCCTGTTCCTCTGCATAAACCAAAAATGGGTGGCTTAGAACCAAAGCCTGGTAGAAACTTGCATGTCACAACATAAAATGGCATAGCCCATAACTGATATTTCTGATGTCTTAGGCCCTGAGCATACGGGGCATTGGTTCCGCTGCTCTCAGCCTGTGTTTTTTCTGCAGACTGAGAGAAGTGGATCTCCCTGTAGCTGGACAACCCACCTGCTTATAGCAACATGAAGCACAGCAACAGCAGAGATTGGCAGATATGCCCACTTTTGTGCCTTTGGGACGAACTCTACTTCCGCTGCCGCTACATGTATCTACAATAGGTTTGCCAAAAAAGATATTTGATGCCAATGTTATTAATCGGGAAAAAGGGTAAGAATAAAGGAAAGCTGGTATTTTTTTCCAGAAAAGGTGGCAACCATAAACTACAAACAGGTGGAAGCTTTGATAGTTATTCAAGCTACAGGGAGCTGCAGAAAGGTGTGATACACTTCTCTCAGCCTGCAGAGTCAATACTCCATGTCAGTCCCAGAGACAGCAAGGTGATCTGGCTAATCACATTACTAGCATCAATAATATGGATGAAGGGATCAGGTTTGGACTGGGGGCCCGGGGCCCACTGGGACTCCTGTCCAGGGGCCCCCTCTGGCCCCCCCAACCAGCTCCCCCACCGTCAAGACGGGCACATGCCGAAAAAAGCCCCATGTGCACAAGACCTTAAAGCATTGTGCACATGCGCCAGAAGTGCCGCTTTGTGCTCGTGCTCCAAAAGAGCCACTCCGTGGGGGGTTCAGAGGGGGGGGGG
>CM044431.1:90327633-90341342 GCA_024363595.1 Xenopus borealis
GGGGGGGGGGGGTCTGGCCCGGTGGGGACCGGGTTTTTTTCTGGCATCCCGCTGGGCCAGTCCGACCCTGGAAGGGATATTGTTAGCAGGCAGCATTCCATGGTTGGATCAAAGTTTTGTTTTGTTCACAGAACCAGGATGGACTTAAAGAAATGCAGTGTATGGATGTTCCTGCCTCTTGTAATGGCTGTGTTCACAGCTGTTGGATTATGGATAGTGTAAGTATATAATATTTTAATGATATATTGCTTGACTTTATTTCACTAATGCATGTAAATCTGTAGCATACTTGGACTCTGCAACAAGAGTTATCCCTCTTAGTTTTGGCAAGCTGATTCCTTTTAATATGTCCCATATAGATGCATCTGATTTTTAAAGCCACATTATAAACAGTGAAAAGTTACTTAATGAAATTTATGGAAAAGTCACACTATGCACTTTAGGAATTCTGTGTTTTTGTGATTATGAACATATTTACATTTTCACTTTTTAGATTCACCTTGCCTAGAGCATTACAGTTTATTGTGAGCACTTGACTTTAATCTCTTAAAAACTTTCCTAATCCCTTTGATGTATTTAACACACTTGGGTCAAAAATGCTAGGAATCTGTACCTTTGCTATAATAAGCATCTATGTATAGACAGATGAGAAGTGTGCTAAGGGACAGGTTTATCAATGTTCAAATTCAAGTTTTCACTGCAATTTGAGTTTTTATGTGCTAACATTCACAAATTCAAATGAGAGCTTCCAAAACATGAATGTTAAAGATTTATTAAGCACAAAAAAGATGTAAAATTTGGCATCTAAAAGCTGGCAAGTGATGTAGAATATATATATATATATATATCCAGAAGAATCCGCACTCACAGGTCTTACTAATTAAAATTTAAGTTTTTATTTTTAAACATGGAGTGACGTTTTGGCCGACCCACGGCCTTTCTCACTGTGGGTCGGCCAAAACGTCAGTCCGTGCTTAAAAATAAAAACTTAAATTTTAATTAGTAAGACCTGTGAGTGCAGATTCTTCTGGATAGATTTAATTTATTTTGCTGTCTCTGCACCCAGGCTCCTTTACCGGAGTTATCGAGAGTGCCGGTATCAGAGTGGAACATATATATATATATACATTTTTTTAAATTAACTCATTGAAAATCATGCAATGAAAAACTTTTTCCAGAAGTAATCGAATGCATGAATCAGTAAAAAAGTGGGATTGTGAAAGACAATGTTAAGAATAGGCTGGGGCACTGTGGAGGCAGAAGTTGAAAGGGCGAGTCCTTTGGGCAGGAGCTGTGCACATGGGACATGGAGAGCAAAGGGCAGGACGAGGGCGAAGAGTCAGAAAAAAGGACTGGAACAGGACGGTGTGGGCGAAGAAAGAAAAACTGGATTAGAGACTGGACAGAAGCAGGATGAAGTAGGAGGACAAGGCAGACAGGACTGGAAAGCAGAGCAGGGCTGGAGCAAGGTACAAGGTTCAGGCCTGAGCTTGGGGCATACCACAGTGCTCAAAAAGACCAGTGCTCAGGCACTGGTGGTGAGGAGAATTAGCCTTATATAGGACAGTGTCAGGCTGTCAGCCTTGATTGGCTGACCCCAATATACCAATTAGGCTGCTGCTGCTGGAAATACACTGGATAAGGTATGCCTTTGCCTTTGAAAAAGCAGATAGCGAAACGCGCGTCGGCATTGAGAGCTCTTTTTAATTGATCTTCCTTTTAGAATCACAACGGGGGAATCTTTTTAACATATTTGCTGAGGATAATCCAAGTCTTACCTGGTTCTTAACGCTTTTAATCCTCATATCTGTTTTCTCTTCCATGCACATAGGGATATGTGGTTTTTTAGTATAGTTCTGAATGATTCAAGTGGCAGTTAAATTTTGAGACCACAGTCCCTGGGGAGCAGTCTTCTCAATCTTGTGGGGTCCCGAAGATAGCCAAAATACAGATAGTTCTTACGGGACTTCTCCACCCCTCTACCATTTTCCTTTTTCACCTATACTGCAATCCAGGTTTAATGTATAACTTTATTAGTTAATTTATGTTAATTCATCACGTTAATCACAAGGAACTTTAATGATTTAACCGCATCAATCAATTTTAGTATAATTAATTATTAATAATTTATTAGAAATTCATATTCTTTTTAGCACAATTAATTGGTATTTAATACATACAAATAATGAATTAGCACCTAGCACTCATTGATTCTCTTCAATTTATATAAAGTAAATTGTCGATATAAGTTGACCAGCACTAGCACTTTATATTTATAACCTAATATTGGTCTTTTAGGTTTAGATAATTTATTTAATTACACAGATTAGTTTAATTGATATAAGGGGGGTTTTCTTTTTTAACTGTACAACAAATTAACACTAAAATTATTGTTATTCAAACTTTACATAAAGGAAAATTAGCATTATATATTTAGTTTGTATTGAAAAGCATAGATAAAAGGTGTTGCATATTCTTCAGCATAACAGCAGTAGAACCCTAGGTGGTAATTTTAGAATAGGTGGTAATTTTAGAAATGCAATATAACTGTTTCAAAGCATCACATCAAGGATTACTGCATATTGGCTGATTGTTGTCAGTAGATTAATTGAAGTCACTTATTCATATTCTTTAAAATCTTAAAACTTTTTTGTTACGCAGATATTTTATTGCCATAGAAGACAACAGAATATTTCCTTTAAACCTAGACAGGTAATCATATTTTACATATTTTTATACATACAGTAAGTACTCATGTTCCACTTTTTAACCATGATTTTACCATCCTTGTTTTACTATAGCAGACCACCCACTAAAAGGCCTCCATATATAAGGTAAATGAATGTGCTTAAACTGGACTGACTGCAATATATTTCTAATGCTGGAGTTATAATGATCTGCTTTATATTTTATAGTATTGCAGGTGACGAGCCTCCTGCAAGCTGTGTATTTAGTCAAGTCATGAACATGGCAGCATTTCTAGGTAGGTCAGAAAACCTTGACTTTATTTTAATGCAGCATAAAAATAGCAGTTGTACAAACTGGACTGTGAAATGTATATACATGATAGGAAATAGATGTGGTGGCATTCTTCCAATGATCAAATACAGTACAGTCCTTGTGCTGTTTAGCCTGTAGAAGACTACAAATTGCCATTATAAGATAAATGTTTTACTAACAGTTCTTGAAGATATAGTCTTCCCATAATCATCTCCTTGTCAGAATGTCAAAATCTTTTGAAAGTAGACTGGTTGGCACATGGCCAAGCAACTACAGCATAGTCTGACATCTCTGGGGGGCATCGGCAGTGTTATGTTTTGGTATAGTATAAACATATATATAGTGTATGTATATAGTGTAACAGTGCTTTATTACCAGCCTCATGCAGGAACCTCAACTCTAGCACTTATAGTGGTATAAAAAATACTATATATATGCACTGTATAATGTTTGTTATTTCTTGTACTGATTTGGCATTATGCATAAAAATACAGCATACAGATAAAATATTAAAGGGATTGTGCACCGAGATAACTTTTGGTATGATTTAGAGAGACAATTTACAATTTTTTATTATTTGTGGTTTTTTAGCTTTTTATTCAGCAGCTCTTCAATTTACATCTCAAGCAATCTGGTAACTAAGGTCCAAATTACCCTAGCATCCATGCATTGATTTGAATAAGAGACTGGAATATGAATAGAAGAGGGCCTAAATAAAAGGATCAGTAATAAAAAGTAACAATAAAAATACATTTGTTGCCTTACAGCGAATTTGTTTTTTTTAGAAGGGAGATAGAGACGCCCATTTGAAAGCTGCAGTGTCAGAAGAAAAAGTGTAACGGCGAAACGCGTAGGGCAGCGTAGGTGGACGGTGGGAGACAGCTCCTACTCTGTCCCAACGTAGTTAGGTAGAATTGGTGGTTGGGACACCGGAACATCCGAAGGGTTTGGGCTGACAGTGGCGAGCAGTATCAACTGTTTATGCATTTAGTGAGAAAATAGTTTACTAACGGACCTAATAGCAATTAGCTGATTTTGCGGCTGGGCACTCTCTACAGAGAGAGAGGCGATTTGGGCACCTTTAGCCTCATGATAATTGGGAGTAACGTTACCCTGTTTGCTTTGCCACATTGTAACACTTACATCCTCCGTATCTCCTCCTACAGCAGCTTTTTAATTTTATGTTTTTTAAGGCTACAGTCCTGCACTGCATCAATTGATATGCAAGTGAGTCTGTTGATGTGTGTTTTGTTTTGTGAACTCATCACTAATACTTGGCTACAGTGAATTGGTAGTTTTTAGTAGGCGCATTAAAGGTTAAGTTTTAAATAGTACTTCACGTGTTGCCCACACTTTGATCACCTGAACTGGTTTGCTTTGGAGCCACTAATTACACTCAGTCTCTCCTTTCGGAGTGTAATATAGAGCTCGTGTACATAGTTTGTCAGAAGAAAAAGGCAAATAACTATTAAAAATTTATGAAAACCAATTGAAAGGTTGCTTAGAACTGGCCGTTCTATAACATAATAAAAGTTACCTTAAAGGTGAACCACCCCTTTAAATATACCCATGGAGACAATTTCTGCTAAAGCTCTGTATTAGAGCAGGCCAGTGTTGTTCTGTCTGCTTCATGCTTGCTACATTTACCCCTATATGTAAGATAAATAAAAGGTCTGGCAGGTCTCTCTTGTCCAGTTTTTAAATTTACACACCTCATCTTATTTTAAACCATTTCTGCCTTTTCTTAGTCGTCAGTAGTAGAATCGTTCTGTTTTTCTCAAATTTGCATTCCAGGAAACCATGTCAATTCTGGAAATTCCATGGCCAATTCAGTGATTATTTTCTTTCATTTACTATATCTCTTTAACTATGTGCTTAAGTAATTAGACTATTAAGCTTTCCACATTGTTGCTTCTGAAAAGTTCATTAAATGCTGCAGTGCCATTCATCTCCATGGCTGTGTATGAATGCATGGGCAGTTTGACCAATTGTGTTTCATGGTTCGATAGATGATTAGCATAGAAGATAAGTCACATAGAATAAAAGTAAATATATTTCAGGAGGGCCATTGTAGGATTCACAAATTCAGTTAATGAGAAACACAGTCTATAATTCAACGTCCTGCTTGAACAATTGTGTCTGTGTGTGTATTGATCTGAACAGGAGCTGAAGAAAATTGTTAGCTGGGTAGAGCTGTATAAAGATACATCAACATGCACAGTCACTGCCCCCAGTTATTTTTTTAATGTAGTTGTATTTTTATTTTACTGTGTTGGTTTGAAATGGATAAATGTGAATATATGCTGCTAACTTTTGTGATTTTGCACATCAAATTTTGGGGATGTCTGAAAACAAAATTACCAATTTCTGCCTTTGCTACCCACCCTCAGTAAAAAATCTCCCCAAGAACAAATGAAGCCCAAGGCCACAGCTGGATTTAAGATAAAACACATCTGTAGTAATTGTTTTAATTTTTGTCTGCTCTGTTAATGTGGACTTGTCTCCCCAACTTTCAAAGTTAGTAGCTGACATACAGCAAGGAAAGACAAGTGTTCTTTTTTTGTTTTGCAGTGTTTTATAAGTAATCCATGTTTGTAAAAAAAACTGAACAGCTCCATCTCTATGCCTACATCTTAGAGGCAGATATTAGTATGCAGCGTCACCACTCTTCAAATTGTGTTTGCTCCAGAAACACTACTGTTGTTTATATAAATAAGCTGATGTGTAGCAATGGGGGCTGCCATTCAAATGAGAAAAGGTTACAGAGTAGATAGCAGCTAAGCTCTGTAGAACATAATTGTGTTATCTGTTATCTATTTAACCTGTGCTATATAGCCTTTTTTCAATCTCAGCTATTGCTACACAGCAGCTTGTTTATTATTATTATTATTATTATTATTATTAATAACATGTATTTCTATAACGCCACCATATTTCGTAGAGCTGTAAAGTAAATGTGATTATACAACTAAATCACATGAATTACATACATAGAAATATGAACTATAGTAGTGTTTCTGAAGCAAACAGATCAGTTTTACCAGTGCATTTAGAAACTGGAGACTTATGCTGGCCACAGATGCAAAGATCCGAATGTACGAATCATTGTACGATCGGTCTTTCCCATCTCCCGACCTGCCACTAACCATTCAGATGAAAGTCTTACCATTCCAACCAAATAAAGTAGTTAAAGAACAGATCAGCCTATGTTCTGCCCCTGACAGCAATCGTACGATACACAAAGCTAGTGACAGTCTCCCACTGAAAATCGGACGATTGGCAATACACGCAGAGATATCGGCAGCCGACAGAAATTTACTAAATTGTCCAAATCAACCAAACGACCGATCTCCGCTGGACGAAAAATGTCGGGACTCTCCACACATGTTCCGAAAATCATACCAATCCTTGATTTGTACGATGAGATCTTTGCGTCTATGGCCAGTTTAAAAATTACTACAGAGTTCCGTTCTGTAACAAAACATTTTCTTAAACCAACACTATTTATGTTCATCAGAAATGTTAGTATTGCTGTATGCAGAAGCTATTAACAAAAAAACACATTTTATTTATATAGATATATATAGATGAAAATAGGCCTAAGCATTTGTAATACAATATACTGTGCTTGCTGCCTCCTTTCTTTCTGTTCTCCTTTTGTATCCCATTTTCTAATCCATAAAAAATGAAAACAAAAATAATTTCTTGGTGGCATCATTTCTCTTTCTTATGATTCCAGCCTTAGTGATTGCTGTCCTGCGCTTCATACAGTTAAAGCCAAAAGCAATAAATCCTTATCTCAGTGTGAGCGGCCTTGTTGCCTTGTGCTTGACATCGTTTGGCATGACCCTGCTGGGCAACTTTCAGGTAATTTATTATTGATTGTTTACTGTGTTATTATGATCCATATTTTAAAAAAGTGCTGCAAACTGTTGCAATATTCAGAACATGGGAAAAGCAATGAGAAGACCGATACAGGCAATGCAAACTGGAGGCCCCTGTACAAATGGTAGAGCCTGTGCCTAAGCATTTTATGCAAAGAGAAGTATAGGGAGTTAAAATATCTAATAGGTTACCAATGTATGCAAAATAGTTCATGTCTAGACAGGGCTAAAGTTATTTTGAATTGTGTTTCCTGTATTTGAGCAGGTGGGAATGCAATTTAGAAAGGAAAAATCAATAAATAAGTACTGAAAAGATGTAACTTTTCTCTTTAGTTGCCTAACCCCTGGATATTGTTCCTCTCTGTAATACAGTGTTGGAAATAGTTAGAGGTTTCTGTATAACTTTGATAAATCTGTAAGTATGAATTATGGTGGTTTACAGGAATTCAAGGGGGGAACTCCACTCCTAAGTTTGTATGTTGCATGATGAAAGAAAAATGTCATATAAAACAACATTTACAGATAAAGTACATGTGTATGCTAGTACTGTACTTTCTATTTTATAAATTCTTTAAATATAGTAGGAGGAGAGCTAACTTCTACTAGCACAAACAAGATAGAAAAACTGTTTTCATTGCATTTACAAATAACTTAAAATTGATTGAACATTTTTAATGAAAGGATTAGTTCACCTTGACGTTTACTTTTAGTATGTTATAGAATGGCCAATTCTAAGCAACTTTTCAATTGGTCTTCATTATTAATTTCTTTTATTGTTTTAAATAATTTTTCTTTTTGCTGCTGACTCTCTCCAGCTTTCAAATGGGATTCTCTGATCCCATCTAAACAAATGCTTTGTAAGGCTACACATTTATTGTTATTGCTAGTTTTTATTACTTATGTTTCGATTCAGGCCCTCTCCTTTTCATAGTCCTGTCTTTTATTTAAATCAGTGCATGGTTGCTAGGGTAATTTGGACCCTAGCAACCAGACTGCAGAAATTGCAAACTGCAGAACTGTGAAATAAAAAGCGAAATAACTCAAAAACCCCAAATAATAAAAATATAAACCCAATGGCAAATTGTCTCAACATATCAGTCTCTACATCATACTAAAATTTTATTTAAAGATGAACAACCCCTTTAATCAGTTTTGGAAAGTTGATTAGAATTACATTTTACAGAATGATAAAAAACTGGGTGGAGTTCAAACCAGTATTTGATGATTCAAAGCGAGATAGAGATAGACTCTTACACAAATGTACCTAGTAACATAGTCATTTGAGTTAAAAAAGAGTAACACATTTATCAAGCTCTCTCCATATGTTATACACTGGTGACAATATTGTATGTTTTTCATTTTTTCCAGCTGAAAAACAATGAGCAAATACATAACGTTGGAACATCCATGACCTTTGGATTTGGAACTCTAGCCTGCTGGATTCAGGCTGCGTTAACCTTTAAAATTAATATAAAAAAAGAAGGAAGAAAAGCTGGAATCCCCAGAGTTTTATTAGCAGCTGCTATAACCATCTGTGTTATTCTTTGTATCCTTTACTGTTTAAAGTAAAGCCTAGTGGTGATAGTAGTGTTTAACCTATGTCTAGCATAGTTACTGGTTATTGTGTTAGGGATAGGCAATCTTTGGCACTTCAGATGTTGCAAAACAACAACAGCCTAAAAACAGGGCAGGCGGATCTTGGTAGATGTAGTTCTGCAACAGCTGGATTTATATTGGTTGCCTATAATTGTCATGTATTCTTTAAATAACTTGTTATACAACTGTGTTTAAATCAGTGGGTGACAAAAAAAAAACAATATTTTATATTGGGTTCCTTTTATTTTGCTCAGACTAGAATAGTGAATGCATTGGGTCACTTTCCAAATTTTGCATAGAAATATGAAAACAATAATACCTCAGAGCTATATTTCTTAAAAATGAGATGCATACCAGGCAACCTGCCAATAAAAATATACACTAGTTTAACAAGAAAGTGAGCATGACAACATAGCAAAATGTGATGATGCAAAACAGGACTTTATGGCACTGGTATGAACATTGGAACACATGAGGTATAAGAGAGATTTAATTTTACCAACATCATATAATAATAAACAGTTTTATTAGGTAGTAAATTAACTTTCATTTTGATTAAATGATTATGTAAAGTTTTTATGTAAAGTTTGCTCTTTAGCTGCCCCCTATACTTAGGGGCACATTTACTAAGGGTCGAATTCGAATTTCTAAGTAATTTTGGGCTACTTCGACTATCGAATAGCCCAAAATTAAATTTGAATTGAAAATATTTTGAATTACTGTCCCTTTGAAAAATTTGAATACTACCATTCGCAACCTTAAACCTGCCGAATTGTCATTATAGCCTATGGGGGACCTCCCATAGCCTTTACAGGCAATTTGGCAAAGTTTTGCAAATTCAAAGTTTTTGAAGGGGGTATTCTTCGAATTGAACTATGTGATCGTTCGATTCGAACGATTTGAATTGATCGAGAATTCAAAGGATTTTGCGCAATATCCTTCAAATTGTTCGATTCGAACAATGCAATCTAATGAGATAAGATTTTTATTCGATTGACCTATTCCATGGCCCTAGTCCATTTTCGATCAAAAAAGCCCTTTAAAAAAACTTAGAGGGTCGAATTTAGTTTTTCAACTTCGAAATTTCAGCCCTTGGTAAATCTGTCCCTTATAGGGGAGGGGGGATGGGTTTTGTGCAGGGAGGGTAGACTTCTCCTTTAAAGGTTCCAGGAGGTCCCCCATAGACCATAAAATACCAATTCATTAGGTTTAAGTTGGCAAAGTGTCGAATTTGATTTTTTTTTTTAAATAGACAATACTTTGAAATTTTAATTTTCAATTTTTTTCAATTCAAATTGTATTTTGGCCTATTTGATAGTTGAAGTACCCAACAATTACTTCGAAATTCAAATTTTTTTAATTCGAATTTTCACTTCGACAATTAGTAAATGTGCCCATAAGTGTATTTATGAGTATCTCTTGCCCTCTTACCCAGCATGCATTATGTGTCTTGTAGGGATGTAGTGATTCCAGGATTTGGCCTTTTTTAGCTGTATTTAGATCCCGCTGCATCCAAGTGCATGCCTGAATTGATTGCATAAAGTCAATTTTTTTTTACGCCTTTCTTCCTTTTGTATTTTAAGTCTATCCCCTTCCTCTCTACCCCATGTTTCTTGCTTGTTTCACAACCCTCCCTTCACATATTTTCCTTCCACCTACCTCCATACTCCACCTACCCACACCTTTATTGGAGTGCTCCAGTTGGCATACATAGTGCTTAGTAGCTCTTCACAGAAATGCTTCGATCATCAGGATAACAGATGGAGCTGCAGAGAATCTGAAGTAAATGACACCCCTGTGTCAGATATGGCACCTTGCATTTTATTAAGGGGAAATAAAATGCCAAATCTAGTGTATATTTAAAAATATCAAAGGCTTCAATTATGACTCCCTTCAGACACACCCATGATTTTGACTGCTATATCAGTGAAGGTTAGGGGCACATTCACAACATTGTTATTTTATTTAATTACAGATTACAGACTACTTTCACAGTTTCTTTGATGAAACTCTTAGTGGAACATTTACTATGGGTTGAAGTGAATTTTCGAATAAAATTTGGATTTTTAAAATTCGAATTTTGGGATACTTCAACTATCAAATAGCCAAAAATTTTATTAAAATTGAGAAAATTCTAATTTTGAAGTACTTTCCCTTTAAAAAACTTTTAATTTGATACTTTGCCACCTTAAAGCTGGCGAATTGCCATTGTAGATTATGGCGGACCTCCTGGAACAATTCCTGAAAATTTTTCTAAGTCCTTGAAATTCAAAAGTTTATTTTTAAAAATCGTTCGAATTGAACGATGCATTCAAACAATTCAAACGATTTTTATTCGATTGAAAATTGACCTATTAGATCGAAATAGTTTAATGGCCCCCCCAAAAAATTTTATGGTTGATTTGATTTCAAATTTTTTTCTATACAAATTTCGACCATAAGTAAATCTGACCCATAAAGTGTTGTTTTTCCTTAAAGGGATTGTTCACCTTTTTATTCAGTAGCTCTCCAGTTTGCAATTTCAGCAATCTAGGGTCCAAATTACCTCAGCAAAAATGCATTAATTTGTATAAAGATTGGAATATGAATAGGAGAGGGCCTAAATATAATTATGAGTAATAAAAAGTAGCAATAACAATAAATGTTTAGCCTTACAGAGCATTTGTTTTTTAAGATGGGGTCAGTGACCCCATTTGGAAGCTAAAACAAACCAGAAGAAGAAAGCAAATAATTTAACTATAAAAAAGAGAAAACAAAGTGTGATTGAAAAGTTACTTAGAATTAGCCATTCTATAACATACTAAAAGTTAACAATGGTGAACTACCCCTTTAAGATATGTCTGTACCCAACCACATACATGCAGAACCACTCAGTTGGCTTCTTGTTTAGGATGCAATGGTTTCTTCAGCTTTGTTGTTTTTTTTCCCTTAACTAAATTGTTCAGATTTTATCTTCATGTCACAGAACCTGCACATTTATGCCCCACGTGTCCAGTGGGTTCTTGTAATGTGTTTCTTGACGTACTTTGGCACCTTTGCTGTGGAGTTCCGTCACTGCCGATTTGAAATCATTTGCATTGAAAATCAGGAGCACCAGGAGATTTTCCACAGCTTCTCTGAGAACCTTTCTGATGTATGCTCTGAATACCAAACTGATCAGGTGTAAAGCTCACACTAGCTGCCAAATTCAGCAAACATAACCAATCTACTATACACTATAAACTTAGGAATCAGAACACTAGTTTTGTAATGTGACAAATGAGGATTACTAACAACTTATACAATTCTTCATTTCTTTTGCGGTGTTTTTAAAATGATTTCTTTTTTTAAACTGTGTCTTGTATTTGGGATGTCACAAGTCAACAAGTTAAATTCTTGGTATGTCCCTGTAGAATTGTATGAGTTTCTACATAGTTTCCAGAACTAAAAGCTAGCCACAGTATGAGTGCATGTGAGCATCAGCAGTACATTACTAACTCCAACACTCGTTTCATGACATATGTGTTATTCTATGTGTTCTAGTATATAAATGAACACATTCCATAGGATGTTAGCAAATAACAAATATGCGTCATTATTACAGATGTTGTGTGTCTTTATGCAGGTGAGCACATAAGCATTTTAGTGAGGGTATTAATGCTAGGCCTAATTTACCAACAAGGCAAAAACACCTGTATTGGCTATACAGGTGTCTGGAAGGCACCAAACGTGAAAAATGTAGAAGCCAGTTTGCTACCGCCCTCTAGTTAAGAAGCTTTGTATTATATTTGCAGCTTGTGTATTTGTGGTAATATGATGAAAGAGAGATTTGGGGGCAAATTTACAAAAATTCACCAAAAATCCTACGAATCTATTCGAAATTCGATTGGCATTCGAATATCGAATGCTTATAGAATAGTTTTAGGCTATCATTTTGCTCGATATTCGATTTCTCTTTGTATTCATACGATCGGATACTGATCATTCGATTTCACGAAAAAATCTTACTTTTTCCTTCGAGCCTCCGAAAAATTAGTACGATTCGAACAAATTGTACAAATGGTATTCTAGCAGGACTTAGCAAACGAAGCCTATGGGGGGTTTCCCATAGGCTTCTATCGGTATTCGGTAGGTTCAATCTGGCGAAGTAGGCATTCGAAGGATTTTAAATCCTTCGATCATCGAATTATCGAAATTTTGCATATTCGAATATACGAAAAAAACGTACGATCGGAATTCGATCATATTCGACCGAACTTCGATCCATTCACGTGAATTTTGTAAATTTGCCCCTAGAAGTGCATCACCACTCACTTGTGATACATAGAAATAAATAACAGGGTGTGCAAGTTAATATAAGTTTTGTATAAAAGAGGAGTCATTTTGATGGCTTTGGTGCTCTCAGGGAGAAGCACTAAGATTAAAATAGCCTTGCAGTTGCTTCCCATTCACACTGACACTGTCAACATTACTTTTTATGCCTGAGTTCCAAAACACCATTGCCTGCCATAGCTAGCATGTTCCAAATTCACAGCTGTAAGCAGGAGAGTCATTCTGACCATTATGATTCACCCAAAGACACTGCAGTGGTCAAAACTACCTGTGCGCGTGTGGCCTTACAGTAAAATTTGCACACTAGAAAAACAATACTTTCAATAATAATAATCACTAATTATTTCATGCATATTTTAGTTCTAGATATTTTCATATTAAACATAATTTTTTAAAAACTTTTATTCCTTTTTTTTTGTATTGTAACAGTTAGAGTCCTGTTTTTAAAGAAATACATTTCCTGGTAACCAATGGGACTAAACAGTTGAAGAGTTTATGTTTTTTGAGGTGGCGCTTGAATAATTTGAGCAGGATTAACAATAAAATGTTTGTTTATAACAATAGTAAACATACTAGTATACAGGGCCGCCGTCAAAAATCACATAGTCCCATACAACAAAATGTTCTGGGCCCCTGATCCCTTCCCACCACAGTTGCCACTCATGGGACCCACATACCCATAACACAGTAAAAAGGCCACACAGACATGAGCGCTGAACAGTAACTTTTAGCCAAAGGATTATTAAGCCTGCCACCCCAGGATGGTAGGTTCTTTTACGCCAACCAAAATTGCACTTAGTTTTAGATTTTGCCTGCATTTCTACAGATACAGAGCCATTTGGTTTAATAAGCATTGGTTGCCAGTGCCCCCTACACTCCCCCACAGTTAAACAAAAATTGGTGGCCTGGTTTCCCCCC
>CM044431.1:90341509-90383764 GCA_024363595.1 Xenopus borealis
TGGAAGTATAATATATATATCCTAGTATCCTATTCAAGCAAGACTGCAAATCTGTCACAATTATGGTGCAGAAGGCTGAACAATACTTAGCCCATTTTTCTTGCCAAATAGGATTTTAAAGCGTTAAGTGCAGGTTGTGTGGTACATGTCAGTTCTGTAAATGGAGGGGGCTCTGGCCAAGACAGAGAGCAAAAATGTTATTTTGGTTGGGCAGAAGTTTGTACAGCTTCAGGGGGACACTTCACATTGAAGCAGAGTAGCAGAATTAATGTTGGTATCTCTTTAAGCAATCAATTCAAGTGTGTAATGAGCAATTTCCAGGCCGTGTATAGAATTGCTCATAAGTTTATCTGATAACTGTTACGTTTTTATGTCTGAGTGTGAAAGTGATTTCTGCCAGAAAGCAGTGTGGTGGTGCACAGATATTTCGCTTTTTAATTAGTGAAATAGTCACAGCATATATAACCTAATACACAGTAAGGAACTAGATCCCCCAAACGTGATTTTCCGGTGTGAATCAGTAGTGAGAAAGCTGCCGGGGCTCTGGCCCAATCGCACCCCTGCTCCCCGGGTAGTTCCGCCACTGCTAATCCATTGAAAGAGTGCTCTTATTTTTCATGGCAGCTAGACTAGAAGACGGTAGAAGGGAGGAAGTGGAGACGTGCACTCCCCACCACACTGTTCAGGAATGACTGAAATATTGCTAGATGGCCATCAGAAGCAGATGCACTGATTGGTGATACTGCTTTAAACTGGAAAATGATGTCCTGTGTCTCATATTCATTTGCATAGTTACAGTAAAAGCCAGTATTTGCACTTATTCTACTATACTGCCAGTTGTAGCATCACTACTTGCCCCATGTAACAGCATACAGCACCTCTGGGATGAGTATGTCACAACACAACCCCTTGCCGAGTATAAATACTGTTAGTTTATTGTGATATTTAAACTGATGCATAATTGGACAAAGATTCATTTAGCAACCTGGCCAGTGGAGCAGATTCGTATGTGTATGGCCTGCTTTATATTGTTGCATTAGGATTTTATATGTGTGTGCTTGGCATTATTAGGAAAAAAAAGATTAACAAGGTAGTCGGTTCTTATTGTACTGAACAGTTTCTTGTTATGTAGAATAGGAAAATTATTATATTGGTTTCCTTACATTAAGGAAGTTAACATTTTAAATGTGAATTGAATTATTCATGTATACGAGCCAGAAATTTTGTTTTGAAAAAATACTGCTCAAAGCATGCACACACATATATACAGTACATATACACATATGTATGTTTTTTTCTCAAAATCATTTGTTGAATATTTTGTTGATTTTTTTTTATATTTCCACTTGATGTTTGTGTCAGATGTTTGGCAGTGGTTTTGTTATAGTTACAACTCACTTTCAAGTCAACAACTATCCTGTGAAAATAAATAAATGTGAATCAAAGAATGCAGAATGTTTTTAGGAAACTGGTTTTGTATTTTGTTGGAGAAAACTTTTCTAAAATAGCAAATCAAATACCAAAAATATCTAATTAAATGCTGTTTTGTTGTTGTATACTTCCCATTGTACATCAGGGGGCAGATTTACTAAGAGGCAAATTTATCAAATTCACATGAATGATTCAAAATTCGATTGAATTTTCAAAAAGATTAGAATTTTCAATTGTTTTTGAAGACCACTTCGACCATCGAATTTTGAAAATTCGATCGAAATTCGAATTCAAGGGGTTTTAATTTGATACAAATTCGATGGTCAAACCCTCGAATTCTACCCTTAGTAAATGTGCCCCGAAATGTACATTTCAGGCATAATAGGAGAAATACAGTCTTATGAATGCAAAATTTATTTTACATGATTATTTACACTAGTTTTTGAGCATAAATCATACAGCTTATTAATAAACCCCATAGTTTCATTTTTAGACATGATTGTTTCACTAGCTTTCAGGAGGCTGAAGGGCAAATATTTTGTGCACTGTTGTAACAGGTTTTAAAATCCTTATCACGATTCAAACACCAGAAAATTAGCTTTCCTTTTTAACAACATGCTTGTTTAAGGGTAAGGGCACACCTGGCGATTCTGGGAGATTTAGGGCGATTGTGCCGGCTATAATGAAAAGTTGCCTGTAGCATGACGCACGTGGAGCTTTTTTTTCCCAAAGTCGCTCGAAGTTTCCTCGTGTGGCAAGACGGGGAAGCGGTTAGGGGAGATTAATTGCCAGGCGACTAATCTCCCAGATTTGCCAGGTGTGACCTTACCCTAAAAGACCTACTATTAATTAAAAGTATTACTCTCTGTATTATTATTGCAATTATTGTAATATCCACTCTAAGCTAAAAGTGGTACACTCCCAAGAAGCCAACATTGGGCCTCTGCTTAGCTGGCAAAAAGCCGAATCAGCAAAATGTGGAATGTGGGAAGTCAGATGGAAAATAAGTAGTGACAAAATTATTTATACCGGAATGGGATCCGTTATCTGGAAACCCAATATCCAGAAAGATCTGAATTACAGAAAGGCCATCTTCCATAGACTCAATTTTATTCAAATAATCCAAATTTTTTAAAACTATTTCCTTTTTCTCTCTAATAATAAAATAGATCTGTGTACTTCATCCAAACTAAGATATAATTAATCCTTATTGGAAGCAAAACCAGCCTATTGGGTTTATTTAACGTTTGCATGCTTCAGTAAGACAACTATAGTTTATATAAACATGTAACTGTGTAGCCACGGGGTCAGTCATTCAAGCACAGGATACACAGTATATAACACAGTAGAGAACAGATAGATTTTGAAGAATCACATTGTATAACTTATATGTTATCTGCTATGTACCCTGTGCCTTTTCTCCTTTTCAAGCTTTGAATGGCTGCCCCCATGGCTACACAGCAGCTTGTTTAAATGAACTTTAGAAGAGCAGTGCAACAATACATTCAATACTTTAAAGCACTTTCATCTTTGGTGTTACTGTTCCTTAAGCTGTGTATGGACAGTTATAACATGTCAACAGTATACCGAACACCGAAGGGGCTTTTAATAGCCTCAGCAACAGGGGGTAAGCTATTTATTATAATATGTTTCAGTGAGTCATGTGACAGAAATGACATCACTAACCACTGTTTAAAAGGATATTATTTACAGTATATTCATTGCTAGTGTGTACAAGTATGGGATCTGTTATCTGGAAACCGGTTATCCAGAAAGCTCAGAATTATGGAAAGGCCATCTCCCATGAACTTACATGATAGAAAGGTTTTCTTTTTTTCTGTAATAATAAAACAATACCTTGTACTTGATCCAAATTAAGAGATCATTAATCCATATTAGAAGCAAAACCAGCCTATTGGGGTAATTTTTTACTAAAACTCAAATTTATCTCGTATTTTTATTAAACTTAATCACTAAGATAGCCCAACTCCCATTCAGGATTTTATCTTGTTTGTCAATAAAATAACTTGAAAAAGTCGGGTCCAGAAAAAAATCAATAAAACCAAGTGAAAACTCGAACCATTTTTCAGAATTGCTGCCCGAATCGCTCTTTTTTTATTATTGTTCAAAACCCAGCATAGATCACAATATCTTCAAATTGTAAAAGGGACATCTGCCATTGACTTCTGCATGACCTCAAAAGGTTTGAAATGCTGGATTTTCAGATTGTGACTTATAACAACTTTGGGGTATAAAAAAACTGAGGTTTAGTAAACAACTCCCTTAATTTTTACAAGATTTTCTAGTAGACTTAGGGGATTGTTTATTAAAATTTGTTTTATTTTTTTCTCATGTTTTACCAGAAACCAACTCTTCCATCCATGAATATGGCTAATTTGCTAATAATTAAACTGGAAAAATTCTAAGTTTTATAAATACCTAAAATTTTTCAAATTTATAAGCTTTTTATAGTAAAAACAGCATCAAAACACCCGAAAATCATGACCACAAAAAAAATCTTCAAATAGTTAAAGGGACTTCTGTCATTGAAGTTTATAAGAATTTGACAGGTTTTAGCTGGAGTAAATTTGGATTCTTTTGCTGCTTTTGGTGAAAAACAATTTTTTTAAGAGTTTTTAGAGGAAACAAAACTTGACCTTTAATAAACAGACCCTACAGATATGGAGGCTCAACTGTCATGATTACATGCTAGTCATACAGCGAGCATTTCAATTATAATATCACAATGAATGTATGGGATACATACAACGCTCTTTATAAATATATAGGGGCCATTTATCAAAGGTGGAATTTTTTAAAAATTTGAATATACTCACAATTCAACTGGGAGGTTATTTAAGAAAAATAATCAAATGGCTTTTATTCGATCGAATGGTTCCGACCCAAAAATTTGAATTGTATTCAATTTGTAAAAATCTAGGATTTGTACAAATCAGGAAGGCTATTAACACTTCCAAATGGCTTAGAGGACCTCTGCCATTGACTTGCACATAAAATTGGCAGGTTTTAAGTTGCGTTTATTCGATTTAGGACTGTTTCCATGGTCGAGCTGTGATAAATCTTACATTCAAATTTACATTTGAATAGAGGATTTAAAATTCAAATGTGTGACTTTTTAAATTAAAAAAATTAAATTTGAATTGACTATTTGACCCTTGATAAATCTGACCCATAATGTGCCATTTTTCCTGCCCCCCCTATGTCAATTCTTGCTTGTTTAATCAGGCATTGTTTTGTAATATTGTCTCTACTCTACATATATACAAAGTATGATAATGTGTATAACTTGTCCTGCATACCTTTAATTCCTGCTAAAACAGAATGACTGTGGTATTTTGAGAGAAGCAATGGTGCCACAAAGTGGTACATGGTACATTTTGTCAGCCGCCCTTACTTTCCTCCACAAGGGCAGCAAAACCTCCAAGTTTCCCAACTCACTGGCATTAATGTAAATCGCTAGTGGGAAAACATAAGCACTACATAGTACCTATGTAACTGCCAAGTTTATGAAAGTGGGAAGGAAGCTTAGGACGAATTGGCATGAGTGCCTGTGCCCTTAATATGAAATTTGCTTTGTATATATATAAGCAAGTCCAGTCTGGTGCACTCAGGAAAAATAAGGTATCGCCTGGGTGCCGGTCAAAACCAATATTCATAGTGCACAATAAATAACCACACTCACAGGGCTTACTAAAAAATGAACAAAAGTGTATTAAACGTTTCAGCATTTAGAATTGAGCCACCTTCAGGAAGTAAAACACTGTACCCACCTGCCAGTTATATATATATAACTTTTAATGGCGCTCCAGTAGTAAAAATTAGATCTGTGGGTCATAATTCTAAGATTTTTAAGGTCTGCTTGCAAAATTTATATAATATATAGATGTGTGTAAAAATTTAGGAAAATTACACATTTTAGAGATATATACAGATTTACAGATATATAAATATATATATATACAGTATATATATCAGTTAATTTTGTTTACGTTATTTACCATTATTTTTTTAATAAACTAAGCTAAGCTTATTGAAACCTGTTTTAGTCTTCTCATATGGGGAACACAATAAGCTCCAATTATTGTATATTTTTTACTTTCTTATATTACTGAATTCTTAAAGCCAATTGTATCAGAAATACAGATGTAAAGCTGATAAATGAAATATGTCTAACATCCCATCTCTTTTTTTCATCTGGGTGTCTGACTGACCAGGGCCCCAATGATGACATGCAACCCTATAATCTTACAGATAATGTTATAATAATGCCATAGTGTGAAATATGACAATCAAACACTTAGCAATAGTACAATTAGGCAAGCCTCCTCTCATAAGTCATTTAAACAAATACATTTGTAAATCTTAAAATAGAGCTCTAATATACTTTTAACATCAGATTAGTTACTAGCAGACTAATTGTTGGACGCAATAATTGCCCGCTGGCTGTAGTCCTTACTTGAAGCCTCAGCTACTCTGGAGCTAAAGCTAGTCCTACAGAAATCAATTACTTTTAGGGCTTAGTAAATCAATGGAGCTTTAATTTCAGCCTGTTCTAGCTCCTGCAATATAACAATTCCTGCAAAACAAAATGCAATCCTCATGATAACACTACAATACCGCTTGCAATTTTTTATACAGTATAGATTTAATGGCCAGTAAGTGTATCCATATTACTCTAGAATGATTTACTACTAGGCCAGGGCTACGCAAGTGTCTTTATAATGATTTAGTATGCACAGAATCCAGGATTGAGATCGTTATTCAGGAGGATTCAGATTCAGCCAAATCCTTGTGCCTGGCCGAACCGAATCCGAATCCTTAAAATCATGTCACATTTCATCACAAAACAAGGAAGTAAAAAAATTGCTTAGCTCCCACCTCCCCCTCACTAATTTGCATATGCAAATTAGAGGTCGGATTCAGTTCGGTATTCGCCCAAATCTTTCGCAAAGGATTCAGGCCGAATTCAAAATAGTGGATTTGGTGCATCTCTATAATGAATCTTAATTAACTTAAAATTTATTGCATACAGTTTTGGTTGCAGCTTTGCAGTCATGTGCAGATGCAATGCTTGCAGTATTCCTATAGTTAATGCTATAGATAAAACAGGTTACTGTATGGGGCAGATTTATTATTATTCCCCAAAAAAATTTGGATTTTGCTCGATATTCGATTAGCATTCGATTTTCCAATGCTAATCGATTAGTTTTAGGCTACCCTTTTATTCGATCTTTGATCATTCAATGATTGAATAACGATCGAATAACGATCATTCGAATGAATTATTCGAATAATTTGTACGATTCGAACGATCGAAGACTTTGATCGTACGAATCCTATTTGATTAGGACTTAGCCTCAGAAGCCTATGGGAGGGCTCCCATAGGCTTCTATTACAATTCGGTAGGTCCAATCTGGCGAAGTAGGCAATCGAATAAATTTTAAATCCTTCGCTGATCGAATAAGCTTAATTTGCATATTCGACCAATCGAATTTATCCTACGATCGGAATTCAATCGAATTCTATAGAACTTCGATCTATTCACGTGAATTTAGTAAATCGGCCCAATATATGTGTGTGTGTACTATGGCACTTGGAAATAATGCAGCAGCATTAGAAACTAATCACAATGACCCTCCCTCTGAAGTCAGCAATGATATTGCAGGGTTTTGTTTCTTGCCCCCACAGCAGGGAAATAAGAGCATAAATATCTCCTAACCACATCATCGGATACGGCTATGCTGGGCAAAATTACTTGTCCTAATGCAGCTACCCTTTTATCATGGGAATAACCTTTTATCAAGGAATATGCTGGTGTATTACATTGTAAATTCTTGTGAGCAAGATCTTATTTTTATTCAGTTTGTTAAATAAATGTAAGACCCCTGTTTGTTATAAATGAATGTAATGCATTGTGTAACTTGCTGGTGCCACTTACAAAATTATATTGATAATGAGTTAATCTGAGAGCATGAGAATTGAAGTCTGCACACAGTCAGGGTATGCTACAGCAAATCTACAAGAATACATTTGTTACACTGAAAAAGTAGCAAAAAACCTGTGGCATGAAAAACCCAGTAGGTCTGATAGCAAATCTGCATGACAGATTAATAGTTAGGGGTTTAGCTGCAGATTTTCATGTTTATTGTAGATTTGCTTAGACTTTCAATTTAGTGTGCTGAAATTTGTATAAATTGTGTTGAATCTCTTCAGAAATGTTGAACAAAATGTGAATTCTTAAATAAATTACAATAAGATGGGGTACTGCTGTATTTTACAGCATGGCAGTCACTACATGATGCAGACTATTTACTTTTAACGTGAATTTTTGGTATGTTCTTATTGGTGTCTATGTATTTTAAATCTGTAATGTTTCACAAGATCACAATATAAAAAAATAAAAAGGTTTCTAAATAAATCCAATTCTGTGCATAAGTTCATTACCAGTGGACAAAAGACTTGATATCTGCCTTACAAAATAGGCATGGTTTATCCCAAAGAAATATAGCCCTGCTCCACAATTTCCAGTGGGACATATTTTTGTATTAGTCAATCTACAAAAAATTACTGTGTAAATCATTTTTAATCAATTTTACACCAGTGATCACTTGTACTTTGCAGACTGAGTGACTTTAATGAAAATCGCTTTTGGATGTAAAACAAGCTCTTTACATGGAGCTGTAAACCCAAGACTACAATTTTTACTCATAGAAAAAAAATTCTGATAATTCTGAGCAACTTTACATTGCAATATTATTATTATACATTTTCAGCTTTAAAGTTTGACAATAAAAAAACGTAGCAAAAGTCTGCTGATATGTAATCCCAGAAATTACATAATAATTATGTTCAGAGCAATCTTTTAGCCACTTTTTACATTCATTATCTTTGACATTTGGTTTCCAAGATAAAGACAATTTTAAACTGCTCAACATCACCATCTGCTGGTCATTGTGCCGACTGCATACAGTCAGAAATAAACCATTTGCAATTGGTCTTTTTTGCCTTTTTCTTACAGTTCTTTAATTATCTAGCTTTTTTGTAACTTAATTTTTATTAAGGTTTTTTTTTTTTCCATTTTTTTCACATAAATAAGAAAAGAAAGGTTAATACATGGTAAGCATTTAAGTCCAGTGATTAATACATGTCCAATACATTTGGAGCATGAGAAGGTACCATTCACATGTTTTATAAAATTGGTAAAGTTTATCAAACTAGACAGGGATAACAGTTAACTGGGTTTCCTGGGTTTTATGAATTATCTTTCAATGCTCACTGCAAATAGGTGGGTTCTATAGATCTTCTCTTTGGGCTTTACTAGAGACTATAGAAAAAGGCCCTTATATTCTTCGGTGGTAGTAATGGTATCCCATCTACACCAGATCTTTTGGAATTGGGGGAGAGTATGTTTAATTCTAGCTGTCATATATTCAATTTCTCTCATATCTGCTATCCTATAAATTATATACTTTTATGTTGAGGTGTGTGTTTTTTTCCAATGATGGGTGATCACTAATCTGCCGACTTTTAGGATGTAATTGACCAGCCTTTGTTCAGCTTTAGTGATGTGTTCTAAAAGTTTTTCAGCTAATGTGGTAAGGGGATCTAATGTGATTTCTGAATAAAATATTTTACCCAAAAGGTTTTCTACAGATTTCCAGAATGTAGTTATTATGGGGTAGTGCCACTTTATATGTGGCAAATTTCCAACCATCCAACAGGCTCTCCAACATTGTGGGGTGACTGTAGGGAACCAACCATACAGTTTGCTTGGGGTGTGGTACCAAAAGAACATTGTTTTATACAGACTTTCCTGCTGTCTAACACATGCAACATTTCTTCTAGCGTTCTCCTAGATGTCTCCCCAAGTTTCCAGCTATATTTCCTGAGCTAGATTCTCTTCCCATTTCTGCATATATCTGTGCTTAGGGAAAGGTTCCATTGGTAAATCTGTTAAGAGCTTATAAATTATATAGGCTCTTTGAGGGAGTCCAATTTTATATAGCTGCTCAAATCCCGAAAGGGGAGTTCGTTGCCCTTGGCTAGGTAAAATTGTTTGGCACAAGTGTAGGTATTCAAAAAAACTGTGCTGGGGATATTTGGTATTTAGTCTGTATTTCAGTAAATGTTAGAAATGTATTTGTGAGGGGATTGATAAAGTCATGGACTGTAAAAAGGTGTTTGGAGCTCCAATGCAATTTAAAGGCCTCTTGCATTGCATTGTCTAGTACCAGGGTTAAAGGTAAATGAGGGCTTATTAAATTGTATCTTTGCTTACACTGGTGCCAAATATGTAGTGTAAATATTATAGGGTTGAGGGCTCTGGGTGGTAGCCTGACTTTTGCCCTATATACCATAGAAATGTGGCTAACTGTATGGGGATATCCATAATGTCTCTATGTATGCCCATTTTGAGGTTGGCTTATATGTTGACCACCATGCCACCTGACATAGGTGGGCAGCTATATATTAACTTTAAATATTTGGGGTCCTTATTCTGCCCTGTCATGACCATTCAAGATCTACGGTGTTCGGGTTTTCCCCATATAAATTTAAGAACATGGTCTGTAGCTCTTTAAGGACTGCCTTCGGTACCAAAATAGGTAGGGTTTCAAATAGGTATAACAGCTTTGGGAGGATAGTAATTTTTAGTGCTGTTATTCTCCCCAGCCACAAAATAGACCTTGAAATAATCTTTCAAGGTTTGTAAAACTTCTGAAGATATGTTGGGTTCATTCAATAAAGACTCATTAAGACGCCAATGTGCATTTCATCTTGGGGGTTTGGATAGTTCTATGTCCATTATAATCGCTGAGTGGTCCGACCAGTGGATTGGGATAATATCTGAGGATGAAAAGAAAAAGGAGAATTCTCTGGAGATCAGAACAAATAAATTCAATAGTTGTGGTTGGGGTCTGACTAAATCAGAGATTAAAACTAAAACCACACAGAGAGAAAGAAAAGAACCCCCTCTACAACTGAATATTTCTTAAGTAAATTCCCGTATTAATTGATATCCTACAGAAAATTAGGTAAATTTCCCCACGCTTGTCCACCTTATGTGGAGTTCAAGTAGTTAACGTAAAGTGCTAGTGTGTGGACCGGATGAATAAATACAATAAATTAAAGATATAAATTAGGAGGACATTAGGAATAATTAATATTGTAAAGTGCTAGGTGCATTATAAATTTATACAAAATTCATTATAATATTTAAAAAAATTATATAAAGTGCTGTACTGATCCGACATTAATTCATTAAAATGTCCTGTTAATTAACGGATCTGTAATTAATTATTCTTAAAGTGCAGTGCTCGTAAAAAAATAGATATCAAAATGGGAATAATTAATCCAAAATTTTCATTAAAATCAACTAAAATAGGTTAGGCTCGTCCCAGTTCAGAGAAAATGTAGGAAATAGGAAACTTAGTGGGTGGAGGTGTCCTGTAGGTCCCTATCTCATCATTGGCTAATCTTGGGACACCACAAAGAAGAGAAGGCAGGGTTACCAAGACTGTGGTCTCAAATTTAACTTTACTGAGCTGTAGGAGAACTATATTGCCCTAAAAACCACAAATCTATGGCCCCATGTAAGTCCCAGAATGGGATGACAGAGAATAATTGGACAGTGAACTGGACCACTCAGATGCCCACCTATGTTATCCTCCTGACCGTGTTATTTGGAGAGAGGAGAGACTGTGGTAGATTAAAATTAGGTTTGAGGAAACAGCAGATAACACCAACGCGCGTTTCGCTAGATGCTTTTGTCATTTACCTTGACAAAGCTTCTAGTGAAACGCGCGTTGGCGTTATCTGCTTGACAAAAGCTTCTAACGAAACGCGCATTGGTGTTATCTGCTGTTTCCTCAAACCTAATTTTAATCTACCACGGTCTCTCCTTCTCTCTCCAAATAACACGGTCAGGAGGATAACATTCGCCTTGACAAAGCTTCTAGCGAAATGCACGTTGGCGTTATCTATCTGCTGTGCTCTATTGAATCTGCTTCTGGGGGAAGGTCCAAATTAATGGAGGAGAATAGTGTGCATAGATATTTTCTAATATCTTGTGCAGTCACTTCCTCTCACCCTTAGATTTTTCCTCTGGGATCTATTTTCCAGATCCTCCGTCTGTGATTTTAGGGTGGTCATTTTGGATCTTAAAATATGGTTTTCCCCCTCAAGCATGGTATATCTCTGAATATGGTCATCTGTAGTATTCTTTTCTGCAAAGAGGCATATGGGGTTTCCTGGTCTCTCTCTGTGTGCCCCAGTGAACTAGGAGCTGAGGTGTCATGCAGCTGGTCTAAGTCTGAGTCCTCTCTGCCATCTTATGTAGGCCTGCGTGTGGTTTTCATTTTATGCAAGTATGGGGACATCGTTCCCGCAATTCCTTCAACCGTTTCTTGCCCATCGCTGTGAGCTCAGATGTTTTCTGTAGTACCCCGTGCTGTCCGACTGCTATAGCTATGACTTTAGCAAGTGTTTTTGCTTAGTCGGTACGGAGCCTCCCTGTGACACTTGTTGCTCACTCCATTGTACGCATGCGCACCTGTTATTTAGCTTTTTGTTCAGCAGCTTTCCATTTGGTATTTTTGCAGCAATCTATTGCTAGAGTCTTATTTACCCTAATGACAAGGCACTGTATTGGACAAGATATTAGAATATGAATACTACAAAAAGAAAAGTAATACAATGTAACAATACAATTGTAGACCCAGAGAGCAATAGTTTTTGGCTGCTGGGGTTAGTGACACCCATTTGAAGGCTAGAAAGAGGCAGAAGACAAAGGCAAATAATTTAAAAACTACACTAAATAAATAATGAAAACATAATGAAAAAATTATTGCAAAGTTTGATGTTTGGTCTGCTTTGACAAATTAAGTTAAAGTAGTAATCTGATGTTTCTCAAGTCAGAACAAACATCAAAGCAATTTTTTAGAGTTACTTATATTAGATATACTATGACCTAAATGAATGAAAATCTTCATAGTCATGTCACAACTAGTGATGTGCAGGTCGGTCTGAAGTCTGTGGGACCTGGTTTTGACCGACTTCTACATGGTGTTTTGGGCTACAGGAGGATGCTGGCCCGACTTCTACTGCCCCACTTCCACTCATACCTTTTTATATACCTGCGCCGGCATGCCCTGCCCCCTTCCATGGTGTCACAGGTGGGCGGGTATATAAAGAAGGGAATGTGCCGAGTTAGGGCTGTGTGCTGCCAGATAGGGTTAGAATCATGTGTGGGTCAAATTTTACTCTGCACGCACTTCACGAATAACACTTTTTTTCCCGCAGTTAAAGGAAAACTATATTCCCCCCGAACAATGTAGGTCTCTATAAAAAGATATTGCATAAAAAAACTCATAAACCATTTTCAGAATGATACACTTTTTTAGTAGCATGTGCCATTGGGTCATCCTAAATAGAAAACAGCCATTTAAAAAAAAAAAAGGGCAGCCTCCTGAGATCCAAGGTGCACACAAACATACCAAACAAACTATAAAGTTCGATCACACGAGCCAATTAACAGACAGAGTTCTGTCTTTTGCTTCAACACTTCTTCCCTTTACAGTTAGAGTTTAAATATTTCTGGTCAGGTGATCTATGATCAGGAAATGGTTTGTCCACGAAACGCGTCAAGCATATGTGGCTAATAGCTCTGTTATCGATGTTTTAATTTATTTGGAAATAAACGGATGTTTTTACTGTCGCTGGTGCTCCGTGTGGATCAAGATTCTTTGGAGATTTCAACGCATTAGGAGCGGCTTGGCGTGCAGCACAGCTGACTAGGGTTGCCACCTGGCAGTTTTTTTATCGGCCTGACCGGTATTTTTGATGGCTGATCCCAATGTTATTAATAGGAAAAAAAGCTGAATATATAGGAAGGCCGGTATTTTTTTTAAAAAAAGGTCGCAAACCCACAGCTGACATGTATTGACGGGATTGTGAGTGCTCCCTTTTGTATGTTCTACATGATCTCTGAGGCAGCACACAGACCATCATGAAATGGTGGTTCAATGCAAGAGATACAAAAAATAAAGTTGGTTGCCCGCACCTCCTAACACATCAATGGTGGTGAATTAATTAGTCAAAGGTGAATGTGCTGACAGCTTCTTATATCTTACATACATATATGGAGGAAAAGGGGGAAAGAGAAGCTATAAATGTCGCACCATTCGAACTATAACACACCATATATCAGAGAGAGAAAGGCCTTGTATATCAAAATCAAGAATATACTATATATAGAATATATAGTTATCATGTGGTGAATTAGATAGAATTAGTTATTCATGTGTAGTGTCATATCTAATTAATTTATATGCAAAAAATTCATAAGAAAAAATCATTCATGAAAATTCATGGACAAGTGAGAATCAAAATGAGGTTTGAATTAATCGAAAAAATTACTCCATTAATTTCATCTTAAGGATGAGTGACGTGGAGAATCAGTTGATAATAAATTAATTAATGAAACGAAAAAACAGGAAATGTGCGTGTTTGGTGCAGCTGTGCTTATAATTGATATAAATTATTTGATTCAATATACAAGGGTCTGCAAATGGATAGTTAGAGTGAAACTGTGTAGTATCCCTCGTCACTCGTTGCTACCCTAATTGGCCCTAGCGACCACATACAAAAAAGGGGTTAAAATATAACTTTTAATAGATATGGTTAAAAATCCACCCATGGTTAAAAAAGAGCATCATTTAAAAACACTAAAAGCAGGAAAATAAGCTGGTCTGAGTGTAAATAGGAACCAGCACTTCAATTCTCTCTAGAGCCCTAATAATTATCACACCTCCTGTCTTCGGCGATATTGTGGGAGAAACAATCGATTTTGAAATATATGGTGAAGAGTGACAGCGTGACTCTAAGGTCAAAATTGTGTTATATCCGCTTAAGCCAAAAGTTAGTCATGCAAACAGAACTGCCTGTGGAATAGTGCACTATCTCTAGTCCTCTCAGAGGCACCTAAGTGAGGTGGTGGCCTAGTCCCTATTTACTAGATTCCAGGGCAGCTGTGCTGGTCATGGCAACAATAAAGTCAAAGCCTCTTTGGCGAAACGCGCGTCAGGCGCAGAGCATCCATTTTTCTCTCCATCCCAGACTTGGGCCTCCTTTCACCAGCACGTAGTGGATCGGCGCTTTTACTCAGCGGAGAACATGAGGGAAGTATAAAGGGATTTTTTCTCTTCTTTATTTACAACGCAGCAATTTGTTACAACTGCCAGCCAATTCACTTTATTGTTGCCATGACCAGCACAGCTGCCCTGGAATCTAGTAAATAGGGACTAGGCCACCACCTCACTTAGGTGCCTCTGAGAGGACTAGAGATAGTGCACTATTCCACAGGCAGTTCTGTTTGCATGACTAACTTTTGGCTTAAGCGGATATAACACAATTTTGACCTTAGAGTCACGCTGTCACTCTTCACCATATATTTCAAAATCGATTGTTTCTCCCACAATATCGCCGAAGACAGGAGGTGTGATAATTATTAGGGCTCTAGAGAGAATTGAAGTGCTGGTTCCTATTTACACTCAGACCAGCTTATTTTCCTGCTTTTAGTGTTTTTAAATGATGCTCTTTTTTAACCATGGGTGGATTTTTAACCATATCTATTAAAAGTTATATTTTAACCCCTTTTTTGTATGTGGTCGCTAGGGCCAATTAGGGTAGCAACGAGTGACGAGGGATACTACACAGTTTCACTCTAACTATCCATTTGCAGACCCTTGTATATTGAATCAAATAATTTATATCAATTATAAGCACAGCTGCACCAAACACGCACATTTCCTGTTTTTTCGTTTCATTAATTAATTTATTATCAACTGATTCTCCACGTCACTCATCCTTAAGATGAAATTAATGGAGTAATTTTTTCGATTAATTCAAACCTCATTTTGATTCTCACTTGTCCATGAATTTTCATGAATGATTTTTTCTTATGAATTTTTTGCATATAAATTAATTAGATATGACACTACACATGAATAACTAATTCTATCTAATTCACCACATGATAACTATATATTCTTGATTTTGATATACAAGGCCTTTCTCTCTCTGATATATGGTGTGTTATAGTTCGAATGGTGCGACATTTATAGCTTCTCTTTCCCCCTTTTCCTCCATATATCAATGCAAGAGATGTAAAAGGGCAATATTTACTTAAATATATATACCAGGTAGGTAATATTCTTTAATATGTCACTTGATTTGCTCAAAAATTAATTTTCTGGGTATAGTTTTCCTTTAAGACACTGTAGACAATCAGACCAAATAACCAGCAGAAGGTGATGTTATTACAAAATGGTTATATAAGAAGTTCATACGTGTAAAATTGTCGATACATTGGAAAGAAAAGGAAAAACAATTATGTTAATTACTAAAATGCCAAGACGATCCAGGGACTGTTCAGATTGCCATCTTGGGAGTCAGGAAGGATTTTTTCCCCTCTGAGGCAAATTGGAGAGGCTTCAAATTGGGTGTTTTGCCTTCCTCTGGGTCAACAAGCAGTTAGGCAGGTTATATCATCAAGGTACTCAAAGTGCACTGTCACCATGTGCCCCTCCCATCCTCACTGACTGCTTGCCTGCCCACCACTGTTTAGCAAATTTTACTTGCATGTGAGGGAGTCTACCATACAGCAGACTGTGTGGTCCTGGCCTCCTGTCCCCCAGGGTCTGCAGTATGGCAGTTAAGCCACTGCCTGTGGAAAAGGCATTATGTAAACAGAGAAGGTCACTTCTGATAACTTAATATAAAATATCAGTTCATACATCCTGGGAAGTTACTTGAAGGTAGGGTTGCCACCTTTTCCTGTGGCTGAACCCGCACAGGTGGGCGGCCCATGACGTCAGTGGGCGGACCTGTGACGTCATGGGGCGGAGCTATGACAACGCGATCGCCGATTGGCCGTCAATCAAGCTAATCCCGCCCGGTAATTCCTTATTTGGAAAACCGGGAAGGAAGTATTGACCCGGGCAGCCCTTCAAAATACCGGGCTGTCCGGGTCAAAACCGGACAGGTGGCAACCTTACTTGAAGGGATTCTGTCATGATTGTTATGGTGTACTTTTTATTTCTAAATTACACTATTTACACTGAAAATAATTCACTCTACCACATAAAATTTAATTCCTGAACCAACAAGTATATTTTTTTTAGTTGTTAATATAAATGTGTGGGCAGCCATCTCAAGTCATTTTGCCTAGTCATGTGCTTTCAGAAATAGCCAGTGCTATACTATGGAACTGCTTTCTGACAGACTATTGTTTCTGGGACATGAATTGATACTATTGAGTGTTGTTCTTATATCTCACAGCTGTTATCTGGTTACCTTCCCATTGTTCTGCTGATGGGCTGCTGGGAGTGGAAGGGAGGAGGGTGATATCATTCCAACTTGCAGTGAAGCAGTAAAGAGTGACTGAAGTTTATCAGAGCACAAGTCACATGACTGGGGGCACCTGGGAAACTGACAGCAGCACTCGTAACTGTGTTTTGAAAAAACCATGAATGACGAATTCCATGTTCTGCATCAGGATATTTTTAGGTTTATATCCCTTTTAAGAAATCTTGTTGTTCATTTAGATTTTATAAGTGTCACTCTACTGTATGCCCATGACCTTTAAGTATAATTTTGTTTACTATATTGTATTAATGTTCAAAAATTGTTCCTTACGTTGGAAATCGCTGGTTCAGTTCCTGATAAAAAATCTTAGAATGAGCATAACTAGATGCTAAAAATTAATGCATATTCATAATATACATGTCAAGTTCAATGAAATGGAATCATCAGCACTGCCTGGGGGAGATTTCCCTCTCCTGTCTTCTCCCACATTCAAATTAACCCCACTATTATAAACAACTAGAAAGCCCCAAGTTATCTTCCAGTGCTTGTTTTGCATAATTTTCAGGTTATAGTAAAGTATTAATATTTATATTAATGTACTTACAGTTCCCATGCCCTGTGTATTGCCTGTGTAGTTATTTATGCTGTTTGTGGTTTAGCATATTGTTTTTGCATATATATATATATTAATACGTCTTGCTAATATAGCAGATATTTGTTAACTCCAGCCTTTATAGATTACATTTTTTGCAAACTAACTATATTGTAAACATTTTTTATTTATTTTTTACATAGTTTTATGTAACGCTGTTCCTTTAAAGGAAACAATGAAAGTGTTCTAAAGTAATGAAATATCATGTACTGTTGGTAAAACTGATCTGTTTGCTTCAGAAACACTGCTATAGTTCATATAAATAAGCTGCTGTGTAGCAATGGCAGAAATTGAAAAGGGGCTATATGGCACAGAGCATATCTGCTATCTGCTGAGTAACCTGAGCCTTTTCTCCTTTGAATGGCTGCCCCCATTGCTACACAGCAGCTTATTTATACAAACAAGAGTAGTATTTCTGAAGCAAAACACAGCAGTTTTACCAGTGCAGGACAACATTGTATTTTATTTGTATTAGTTTAAAACACTTTCATTTTTTAATGTTACTGTTCCTTTAAGAAAACTGTTACTGTTCTACACTGTAAAATATTATAATATTAAAAAAACAACTTCAGTAGTAGGGTTTAACTGGTCATGTGTTTCCAGCCCAATGAACACACTCAAACAAAAACTTAAATACCAATATCTTATATTTATTTAATATTGGACTCAAAGGGGCAAATTCGCTTTCGCCAGCGCTACACAAATTCACTAAGATGCGAATTTGCGCTCAGGGCGGTGAATGGTAGAGAAGTAGCGGTACTGTTACTTCGACAGGCAAAGTGCATTTACGCTAGCGATGCCTAATTTGCATACAGCGTGAACTTAAGCGTATAATAGAGGTGTATGTTACAGCCACTACATTACACTACACAAGCCCAGGAAACCTTTAATAAATAAAATAAACTTGTCCTATTGTCCTAAACATTTGCCCCCTGTATAGCTGCCATATATTAGGAAATGTAGGGGGGACGGAGGATAACCCTAAAAAAATGTTCCCTGTTTTTCATACCCTACCAAAGGTAAAAGACGCCAGCGTTTTATGGGACTTCAAACTCCTATCTATTGTATTGAACTTCGCCAGGTCTGACCTGGCGAAGTAACGTCTAGCGTAAGAGGTAACGTTCAGAAAAATCATCTTAGTGAATTAGTGTAGTTACGTCCCTTGGTCAGTGCACAACTTTGCCTGGCATAAGGGTGCGAAGTTGCGCAAGTCTATCTACTTCGCTAGCGAGTTTTCAGCAGGGACACTGTTATTTGGATTTGTCTTCATCAGTTAACCCAGTATTGCCAGGCCTTACTGCTACTACAGCCACGTGCAAACCTGCTTTTTCAGCAGCAAAAGCCTCTGTGGAGAGGAAAAGAAATGGAAATTATTGCAAGATTCATCATCATCATTATACTTTATTTATATAGCACTAACATACTCCACAGCACTTTACAGAGATTATACTGTACATGATTCACATTAGTCCTTGCCCCAGTGGAATTTGACATTAGTCCTTGACCTAGTGGAATTAACAATTATAGCAGTTATATATGGTTGCTAGGCTCTAATATATTCTAGCAGCCAGGCAGTGGTTTAATGAGAGGCCAGGATAAGAATAAATCAGAGCCTGAATAGAATGTTTTTATAAGTTGTAAACAGTAACAATAACAATGCAATTGTTCCTCAGTGTTTTTTGCCTGCTCAGGTTACTGAACACCACTTTAAAGCTGTGAAAATGAAAACCATGAATAGGACATGATTCTAAAACAATAAAAGTAAACAATGTGAACTACCCGTTTAAGTTCTGCGGTCTGCAGCACCTCCACACTGAGGAGTGGAAGAGCAGCTTGTAAAGCCGATCACTCCCTCATTGATTGTTTCCCAGCCCTTAGGCAACAAGTGACCCCTGGGTTGTGATCGCCCAGGGGCCACATTGCAGCGTTCATTGACATCTATGGGTCTGCCTCTCTTCCTGTGACCCCTCCAGAGAGATATGCACCTTCTAGCCTAGGTTAGTGTTACACACACACACACACAAACATCACGTATTACACTAATACAGACTTATTTTTATACTTACATGCACTTGCATACATTTTTGGAGGATCAAGGGGGTTTCACAAATTCAAAGAATGCATACATGCACATGCATTTGTGCATATGACACAATTTTGTGACTTTTTTAAAAATCACATTGTCTGTTTTTTTTTGCCTGAAATAACTGTTTTATTGCCATTGGGAATACTGTATTTGTTAACCACACTGCACAATACATTTTTGAGTATTTAGGCGATTATATTACAATTTTGATGCATTTTAGCGCATTTTATTGCATTTGTAGGTGTTGTTCTCTTGTTTTTTGTTGGTACATTACAAGAGGGTTTCTCTATATGGGTGGATAAGTGTCTCCAACCTTTTGTATTTAAATTAGACTCATATCTATGGGATTCCAAACATGTCTTAAATAAACTGCATAATTTGATATGGGATGAATAATATATCTGGATTACCTTGGATATCAAATCATTGTACTCAAGCATTCCCCATGACTTAGGCATTGCTTCCATTGACTACTATATATCACATTTTTCCAATTATTCTGCAGATTTAAAACAATTTCTTGTAGAATCTGTAATTTTTTTACTGTATCACAACTATTTTATGTTTGATGCCGGTTACTACCTCCACAGATGTGGGACGACAATAAGGGCTGCATTTGCACCCTCATATATCCGGTGGGAGTAGTTCCACATCTTTGGTACTTGCCCCTTTAGGGAACAAATAATGTTGAATGGCCGCTATATTGATGACTTGTTAATTATATGAAAACAAGGACCTCTATCCCCTGAGACACTCCTACAGTATGTGAATGACAATGAACCATGACTCAAAATGGTCATCGGATTGATTTTCTAGACATCTCACTTAAAGGCAGGACTGGACTGAGAATCAAAATAGGCCCTGGCATTTCAGGTACACAATCAGCCCAATCAGCCCACATAGAGGCCCAAACAGCCCCCACCAGCCCACTAAATACTGACTTTCTATGGGACCTTATAGCAGCCCATCTGGCATTTGCCCTAACCCACAGATTGCCAGTCCGGGCCTGCTTAAAGGTGAGCATGGTAAACCAGTAGAAAGTGAACTTTATAGAAAACCAGTATCGTTTAATACTTTGCTCCCTGCAACAAGCTGTCATACACATCATACAATAAAGGCCATACCATATTCACAGTTCCTTCAAGTAAGACATAACTGTACAAAAGTAAATACGCACCAACAGCATGCAAGTGAATTAAAAGATAGGCTTCTAAAAAGGTCTTACTCTCAAGAGACTGTAATTCAAGCTTACAATAGGGCAACTATGTGTACCCAAATAGATCTTATATATCTTATAAGATAGAAATAAAAGACACCATACTATGGTCCCGAGAAAGATGCACAGAATGTCTCATTGTCTTAAATATATTGATAATGGGTTGAGTGCAGAGGACCTCTTGCATTTGTCTATTTGTATTTTGTGGTCACAGCCTAATTGCAAATGGTTTTAAAAATTAGTGGTGAGCACAACTTTTTCTTGTTTGTTGTATTTATACTGGAGCAGTGACCGGATAGGTCCGAAATGCGTCAGGCAGTGATGCGCTAAAGTGTTTTTACATTTTTTCTACTAGCAAAATATAATAAAGGATGAACACTTTTTTAAATTGGAGGTGTGGTGTCTCCTATTTTTTTTTTATTCTAATCTTGCAACTCCATTAGCAGCACTTTTCAGAATACTGGGGAACCGAAGCGGAAAACTTTTTGGTGAGGCTAGAGCTGTCTAATTCTACTTTTTGTATGTTACAAGATGTGGGGCTATAATGGGGTAAAATGCAAGCTTTGTGACAATTTTCAGAGATTTCTTTTAAAAAAATGTTTGTTCAGCATAGCTTTGCAGTTTGTAGTTTGCAAATTTTTGCCAAACAAAAATTTGCCAGGATGTATACTTTCTGCAAATATATTGTTTCCTACGGTCACGGTACTCTTAGGGGGTCTTATGGCCCATAATACACATTCCAGGTGCTTATATTTCAGCAGCCAGAGTGTCATATGTGGACATGCACTATTTTAATTTGGGTGATATTTTTATTAGGGATGCACCGAATCCAGGATTCGGTTCGGGATTCGGCCAGGATTCGGCCTTTATCAGCAGGATTCGGATTCGGCCGAATCCTTCTGCCTGGCCGAACCGAATCCGAATGCTAATTTGCATATGCAAATTAGGGCCAGGGAGCTAAATCACGTGACTTTTTGGCACAAAACAAGGAAGTAAAAAATGTTTTCCCCTTCCCACCCATAATTTGCATATGCAAATTATGGTTCGGATTCGGTTCGGTATTCGGCCAAATCTTTTGGGAAGGATTCGGTGCATCCCTAATTTTTATGGCACATAATTTGGTAAATCTATGCATATATGGGCATTAAAGTGTTCAGTAGATCTCTGGCATTTATATTCAGGACGGTTTTTTTTGGTACCTAATGCTATGTAGGAGATAAGATGCTAGGAATTGGCAGCTTTGAGGTGATTTTCAGGTTTTTCAACAAAAAACAATTATTTTGGGAAAGCATTAAAGTACTTTGGAGTAGAAAGACATTGATTCCCATTTTTTATTTGGCGGAAAAATTCAAAAATTATGTTTGTTAATTATTTAGTAGCTGAATTGACTTCCAATAAAAAAATGTATGCGCTAACTTCATTTTGAGGTCTCTAAACGCCAGATATTTAGGTAAACAGATGCACCGATGGGCATCAAACTGTTCAGTGGACCCCTGGCTTTCATATTACTAATGTTTTTTATTGGTGCCTATTGCTATGTGGGAGATAGGATACTAGAAAGTTGAAGCTGAGGCAAATTTCAGTTTTCATCAGATTTTCAATTTTCATCAAAACCAGCAATTGTTACTAAGTAACTTGGAGTAGAAAGACATGGTTACCCATTTTTCATTTGCCTGAATGTATACTTTTCAAAAATAGATGGTTTCCCTGGCATTCATATTTAGGATGTATTTTCTTGGTACCTAATGCTATGAGGGCAATACGAAATTGCAAAATGAAAGTTTTGAGGTTATTTTTCTGAATTTTCATATATTTTTAGAGAAACCACAATCAGAAAAGTGTTGATGTTTGGTAATTAGGAGTGGAAAGAAAGGGTTACCCATTTTGGATTCAACAGAATCTGTACTTTACAAAAATGTATGTTTTCTTGGGGTAAGCCTACTGTTTACAGGATGTATTGCCTTTGGAATCCAAAGTACAACATATTCTACTGTAGTGCTTAGAAATTCTGTAATTTACTGTTGGGAATTTTGATCTATAGAAGTCTGGTATCTGGTATTGGCGCATTCCACTTAATCCAAGTGCCAGGTCAAACCAAATAGAAAACCTTGAAATTATGTGACTTTTCATCATGAAAAAGGAAATTGAGATTTTTTCACCCATGCATGTGATGTTATAATCGATATGATTATTTCTGTGATATGATTTTTCTGTGATGCTTTATCTGAAAAAGAACTGTAAACAAAGCCAGGTGAAAGGTGGCGATAGGTATTGCTACTGATCAAGAAAGATCTACAACATGTTGTTTTTAAATTTTAAACTACTTAACAATCTATGCTTAGATTTAAAATAACGTTTAATATGTTATAAAATGGCCAATTCTAAGAATTATTTCAATGGGTCTTCATTTTTTTCTTTTTTTATAGTTTTTTTTAATTATTTGCCTGAGCCCATCTAAAATACAAATGCTCTGTATGGCTACAAATGTTATTACTACTTTTTATTACAGATCTTTCTATTCAGATCCTCTCCTATTCATATTCCAGTCTTATTAAAAACAATGCATGGTTGTTAGGGTAGACCAGTAATAGCAATAAAAGTGTAGGACACTCTGGAAACCACTCGTAGATCAGACCAGGAAACTCAGTTTAAAAAGTAGAATATCTTTATTTTAAACAACCATGTTGTTATATCTTTATTTTAAATAAATATCTTTATTTTAAACAACGCTTTGCGAGTTTCGTGTCCATCTGACACTTAGTCATAAGCTTAACCTTGACTGCACACAATGTCAGTATTTAAATTTAGACCTAGATTGCTGAAATTGTAAAATAGAGTGCTGCTGAATAAAAAGCTAAATAAGGCAAAAACCACAAATGATAACAAAAATTTTAAACCAATTGCAAGTTGTTTCAGAATATCATGGCCTACACTATACTAAAATTTAACTCACAGGTGAAAAACACTTTTAAAAAAATTTACACCTCAGAAAAGGTCTTTCCAAAATAAGCAAAATTAAATTGAACATCGATTTTGCAAGATTGTTGATGTGCTCTGAGGCAATGGTTTGACACTGTACTAACATCTATAGTTCTGCTTTTTGCTACACCAGCTGCTTAATTGATCAAATATTTTGAACACTTGTGATTTTCGTTTTATGTTATTGATTTGAATAATTTTGTTGCATTTTTAGGTAATTTAATTTAAATCTCAAACTCAAATAATGAAATAAAATCACTTCAGTGGGTTTCAATTTGTATACAGGGTCAGAGTGCCCCAGGAAAAAGCCTTGTGGGGCCTGGCCTTGGTGGGCCCCTTGGCCCTTGCTTTAGTTAAAACTTGCGATAGCTTTATAAAATAATCGCTTTTGTAACGTGCAGTCCAGATTATACAGGCAGTGTGGGCCTCACTAAAATCAGCATTGCATCGGCCTACCACCTCCCACTGCCTGTGTCCTTCACTTTGCTGCCACTTTCTGCTCATAGTTGCTGCCAGTACTGTTGGTTGGAGCCAAGGTTGCTGATCCTGCTGTTATCACGTGACCCTGCTATGCGTCCTGGGTCTCAGTAAGGGACCTCACCATTGTCCTCCACAAGCCTCCCTGATACCTTTACACCTATAATCATGGGGAGAATAGTTGGTGCAACACCTGTCACTGGCAATGAAACAAGACTATTATGCATGTATTAGTGTTGGGGCATGAGAATCGTATGGAAGATTAGGCCGGATTCTTTCTAGAAACTAATGCTACTTGAAGCATTATTAAAAGGAATATTAAAAGAGATCCATAAGTATCTGGGTTTCTCCAGTGCTCACAGAGCACACGATCCCTGATGCATCAATTCAGCTCCCTCTGTGCTACTTGTAGCTTTCAAACAGGAACTATGGCAATTTGCTTTCCCAGCTCTGTCTTCCCAATCTCTGAAACACTAAGCAGCGAAAATGCCCTAGCATTGCCCTCGCAAACGTTACGTGACGTTTTTGTCAGCACTACGTTAATTCACTAAAGTGTGAAGTTACGCTCAGGGAGGTGAATGGTAGCGTAGTTGCGCTAGTGTTACTTCGCCAATCAAAGCACATTTACGCTAGTGATGCCTAATTTGCATACGGCGCTAATTTCAAAGTATAATAGAAGTATATGTTACAGCCGCTACATTACACTACACAAGCCCAGGAAACCTTTAAAAAATAAAATAATGGTTTCCTATTGCCCTAAACATGTTCCCACTGTATAGTTGAGTTGCCATATGTTAGGAAATGTAGTGGGGGAAGGAGGGTAACCCTAAAAAAAAAAAAGACGCCAGCGTTTTTTTGGACTTAGAAAAAAAATTCAAGTTTTTTTTTCAAACTCCTATCTATTGTATTGAACTTCGCCAGGTCTGACCTGGCAAAGTAACGTTTAGTGTAAGTGGTAACGTTCAGTAAAATGGTCATCTTAGTGAATTAGAGTAATTACGATCCTTCTTCAGTGCGCAACTTCGCCTGGCGTTAGGGTGCGAAGTTGTGCTAGTCTATCTATTCTACAAGTTAGTGAATTTGTGAAGTTACGAAATGACGTCACGCTGGCAAATTTTCGCTAGCTTTAGCCACTTCGGCCCTTTAGTGAATGTGCCCCTTGGTATCCATGGACCCTGACCTCTCTCTTTGGGCCGTGTAAGAAAAAAAGGCATTTGCGTGCAGGTAAGGATGAAGCAGGGTTGCGGCTGCAGAGGTCTGGGGGTTTTGCGGCCTGGGAGAGGGGCCTGTGAGACATCAGCCACGGTGTATATTTAAACACCAGATTTTATTATGCAGTTGTGTATAATAACAAATTAGGCTGTAAGATGGGGGGTTTTGAATGCAAAAGACCAATTTATAAAATCCACTGGGGCACATTATTGAAAACTGAGCAAATTTGCACCAGAGCAATTACTAATAAAGCATAGAGCCATAGTAGCTCTACAACTCCCTTTTTATTTCCAACTGCATGCAATTTCACACTCAGGACCCCATAAATATCAATAATTTGCCCTGTGTAAGTTTATGGTTAGTTACATACTGAATAAAATGGTCCTAGGGTCCTGAATAAAAGGTAAGTAATAAAAAGTAACAATAAAATATGGTCTCACAGAGAAATAGTTTTTGGCTGTGGGGGTAACATATTAATAGTTTAAGGGGTGATTGCCCTTTAAGTTAACTTTTAATATGTTATAGAATGGACAGTTCTAAGCTATTGGTCTTTACTAGATTATTTTTTAGTTAGTTGCCTTTTTCTTTCTGACTCTGTCCAGCTGTTTAATGGGTCACTGCCCCTCATCTAAAAAAAAAAAAAAACAAATGCGCTGTAAAGCAACAAATTTAAAAACCCAGACTTTATTAGATTATCCAGTGCAGATCACAATGTCAAGTAACAACTTCAGGGACATCTGCTATTGGCTTGTACATGAGATGGCATATTTTTGGATTTGAATTTTTAGAAGCTATGGGATATAATAAATCTCTAAAAAATGTCACATATTACACTGTTAAAGACATATAGTTATAATCTTTGTGTGTTCATGACAGTGCCAAAAAAACTGCTAAGTACAGAAGAAAGTGTGTATCTTAAGATCACATTTCATAATGTGACACTGACACCCAGTGGATGGTTAGATAATACCACCAAAAGACAAAACTGACTTATCCTTAAAGGGGTTGTTCACCTTTGAGTTAACTTTTAGTATAATGTAGAGAGTGATATTCTGAGACAATTTGCAATTGGTTTTCATTTTTTATTGTTTGTCGTTTTATAGTTATTTAGCTTTTTATTCAGCACCTCTCTAGTTTGCAGTGTCAGCAATTTGGTTTCTTAGGTACAAATCCCCCTAGCAACCCTGCATTGATTTGAATAAGAGACTGGAATATGAATAGGAGAGGGACTGAATAGAATGATAATTAATAAAAAGTGGCAATAACAATACATTTGTAGCCTTACAGAGCATTTGTTTTTAGATGGTGTCAGTGAGCCCCATTTGAAAGCTGCAAAGAAACAGAAGAAAACTGCAAATCATTAAAAAACTACAAAAAATAAATAATGAAGACCAATTGAAAAGTTTCTTAGAATTGGCCCTTCTACAATATACTAAAATTTTACTTGAAGGTGAACCACCCCTTTAACATCAGTCAGAAAAAGAATGTTCTCTGGTGAGCAGCCTATGCTGTCTGCATTTTTTCTGTAGCTCTTACCTTCTATCCAACAGTAGTAGGGATGCACCAAATTCAGTTTTTGGTTCGGCAGAATCCTTCTGCCCAGCCGAACCGAATCCAACCCCTAATTTGTATATGCAAATTAGGGGCGGGGAGGGAAATTGCATGACTTTTTGTCACAAAACAAGGAAGTAAAAAATTTTTGCACTTGCCATCCCTAATTTGCATATGCAAATTAGGGTTTGGATTTGGTTAGGTATTCGGCCGAAGGATTCAAAGAATTCAGGGGTTCGGCCGAATTCAAAATAGTGGATTTGGTGCATCCCTAAACAGTAGTATCAAAGGGCCCATCCAACATCTGAAAATAATGAATACGAATACATAATGACATATGACAATATGACCATCACATTTTGAGGAATAATATTTAGAAAGATTAAAACAAATTGTTAAAATGCAATTAACATCACCACTTAGACACCACAAACTCCTTTGGGTTAGCAAACAAGTATTTGCTGATGTCAAATTATGCCTTAAAAAAACATATAGTAGTTAGTTTCATTTAGGACAGCAAAGTCTAATACAACAGCCTGTGTATTCAAAGCCTAATTTATGTCTAGGACAGAGGGTTCTTTGTTCAAGAAAACAGAATAGAAGCAAGCCCACCAACATTTCAATGGGAAAATCCAACCTGGTGCACTCACAACCCATAAAAGACGCCTGGGTGCTGGTCAAAACCAGTATGCATACAGTACCAAAAAAACGCACTCCAAGGACTGACTTAGTGAAGCAAAAAAAAGATGATTTATTTCAGTGTTTCGGCTCCATTACTTGGGCCGTCATCAGGATGTGAATCGTACCACACTTTATTACTCCTTTTAAAATAAATGAATTGGCGCCAAACAAGGTAGTATGACGTCATCAGTAAGTGACTCCATCAAAAATGAACCCATCATATAACATGTTAACATAACAAATCATCGTTCCCCTAATGTGTGTGTATGTGAGATAATACAAGTGGATGTGTGAATTAAAAGACCATCTCTGGTCTGCCCACTCTTCCCATAGTCAGGACAGTGAGTCCTTAAAAACACTTACCCCGAGTAGAGAGATTTTACTGCTCTCAGTGTACGGAACGCATTTTATGACATTGTCATGTCAAAACAATGTCCTAAAATGCGTTCCGTAGACTATGTCCTAAAATGTGTTCCGTATCAGTGCCCTTCTAGCACTCTTTGCAGATTATCATGCCAGTCACAGTGGCCGGCTCTCCTTGTTCCCTAAGCGGTGTGCCTCCAAGACTTAACGGAACTCATTTGTAACCAGGCCCGCCATCAGGGGGGAACAGGGGGGACAAGTGTCCCGGGCCTGGGGCTATAGGGGGGCACGGCAGCGCTGCAATATTCAAAGAGCCGGGCCCCCTTTACGAGCGCAGCAGCCAGCGCTCACCTCGCTGAAGTCCTGCGCAGAATGCGGAAGTGCTGAACGTTTGCGAAGTCCTGAAGCGCCGAAAATACCCGAAATCACGAAAGGAGCCGACACTGAAGTCCTGAAGAGCTGAAAATACCCGAAGTCACGAAAGGAGCCGACACTGAAGTCCTGAAGCGCCGAAAATACCCAAAGTCACTAAAACAGCTATAACTGAAGTCCTGAAGCCACGAGTTCAATTCTACTCACACCAATGTGGGTTTTTTTTTTTGTTTTTTTTTTTAATCCTCTGGCCACCAATATTTATTTTAATACTCTATAGGCCCCTGCACCAAATTTTTTTTTTTAAATATTTTTTTGGGGCCCCAATTTTTTTTTAACTTGTCGGGGGGGCCTGACCACCAGTTTTTTTTTTTTTATTATTTTTTGGGGGTCCCAATTTTTTTTTAACTTGTTGGGGGCCCTGACCACCAATTTTTTAAAAACCGTTTTTTTTAATGGGGGGGTCTGGCGCCAAATTTTTTTAACTTATAAGGGAGCCTTGGGGGGGTTACGTTTTTAGCGCTGATGTCTGTGTGTTTTTTAACTTTGATGTGGAGTGCGCAGGGATTAGGGGCGGGGCTTGGGTGCTAGGGTGGGCGGGGCCCAGGGGGCCCCGAAAATTTTGTTGTACGGGCCCCCGTGATTTCTACTGGTGGCCCTGTTTGTAACTGGCAGCTTCACCATCATTGTTCTGCCCTCGTTGATGGAAACCCGACTCTCTGGATATTCAGCACAGTCCGCTGTGCTTCTTCTGTACCCAGGGCTTTGGCATAGTATTCACATATACACCTCTTCCTGCACAATGTGATAAAAAAAAATAATACATTTTAAAATTAGGTTTAAAATTAAACATAGCAATGCAATGAAGATTGCAGTATAGTTTGTTATTACTGCATTTATAGTAGGAACAGCTTGATAAATGCAGTTTTTAATCAATGGCTCTTTATGTTCTTTTTCTGTGGACAAATACACAAGCAATTTTCTGCACATTAAGAAAACACATAGACAATTATATTCCTGCAATTACTGTTTTCTGCCATTTACACCTGTATTTCAAAATCTCCCACTCACCTTTTCAGAGTAATTTTAACTGCTACTGCACCATGGCTTAATATTTAGTTTCGCTCATTCTTAACAACCTATAACCCAAGGGCATGTCTATGAATGCCTTCTAATGAAGTTGTGTACTGGGCAAAAAATTAGTTACACTGCATAAAACCCAAAAAAGAAATTGTGCAACGCTGCTGAATAAAAGTAAGTATGGATAGGCACAGTAAGTCAAAGAAAACAGTTGTTTTGTCTGTATTTAATGCTTCACTGTAATTGTGCAAGAAAAACAAAAAGGGTAAATAGAAGGGGTTAATTACGGTATTTAGGGCACATACTGTAATCTTTGAAAAAATATTAGGATGGTAATGATGAGTATTTCAAAATTTTACTTTACTAGTCAACTGGTATAGCAGCTGTCTGATAAAGTGCAGATGAATGGTGCTAAAGTTGGACCTTGCTGCTTAAAAGAACAGTAACAGTTTTTGTTTTTTTAAATTAGTTTCTTTGTAACGAAATAAATGACAACACAGTTTAAACTTTAAATTCGCAAAGTTTTTATTAAGAAATTACTTACCGATTCTCTGCATGCGCTCCCCTTCTGAAATGGCGATATGGCGACGTTCCATCGTGTGGTGCTTGATTTCTCCTCCCTGCCTATCGCCTTTAGAAGGCATTGAGGAGAAATTGAGCAGTGCATGATGGATTGTTGCCATATCACCATTTCAGCAGAGGAGGGCATGCAGAGAATCGGTAAGTAATTTCTTAATAAAAACTTAGGGAATTTAAAGTTTAAACTGTGTTGTTAGTTTTTTTTGTTATAAAGAAACAATTTTTTTAAAAAAATCTATTACTATTCCTTTAAAGGAAACACTACTCCCTGCTTTGCAGCTCTTTTGGTTTCCAACTCCATCACATACAGCGTGCATACCTCCCACTGTTCCTGCGCTGCCGAACCTGTCATGTCAACGTGGAACTTCCTCTCAACATGTGGGTGTTCACCAGTGCTTTCTCCTGGTCGCTCCTCCACATTTCGAGGGGAGTCCAGTGCCTCAATTCCATTGCTATTAGGTTCCGACCTTTCACCATATTCACATAGCCATCAAGCCCTGTCAGATACCTTTGTTTTTTTTAAAGGCACAACCACTGTACCATCATTGGATATTCCAGCCTACTGGTATGAAATTCTGCTCAGGGACACTCATCTTCCATAGCCGTACTCCTCCGGAGTACAGAGAGTTCCTAGATAAATTAGGCACTTATTAACAGTAACAAGCAACAATGTATAATCAATTGTGTTACATAGATTACATTTATATGGTACATAGTAACTTTAGGAAAACAGTCTATGGAGCACAAACTGGAGACTAAGGGGCACATTTACTATTGGTTGAATTTTGAAGTGAAAAAACTTCGACTATCAAATTTTTTTAAAGGCCATTTTCACTCGTAAATGGACCATATAGGTCCATTTTTTATAAATAAAAATTGTTTGCATCGTTCGAATGCATTGTTCAATTCAAACAATTTTCAAAAAATCCTTTGATTTCCCAGGACTTCGAAAACATTTCAGTAAAGCTTCAGTAGGTCCCCCATAGGCTAAAATGGCAATTAGATTTAGCTGAATGTGTACTTTCCAAAAATATATGGTTTTGGGGGTCAATGTATTTTTTTTGTTCTTACCCTGCAAAAAATCCAGTAAATGTGTTGATTATTTAGTAGCTGAATTGACTTTCAGAAAGAAGTAAAAAAAAAGTGAGACCAAGTGAAAAGAATTTTTATGTGCTAACTTCATTTTAGGGTCTCTAAATGCCCGATACTTTAGTAATCCTATTGTGAGTGTTACTCACCCTGGTGGTCTAGTGGTGCGGCGGGGACGCCCACCGCTCCTTCCCCCCTGCTGCCATGCTCCATAGTGCGCGCGCGGCGCATCTTAAAGGCGCATGCGCGCTGGCGTCATGACGTGGCGCTAAATTCAAATATTTAAAGGGGCATTTTTATTAAACTCATTGCCCGTGATAGGTTTTGTTCCTGGTGCCTGTTCTTTATGCTGTAAAGCTTCTAGTCTGTCTGATACCTGTATTTGACCCTGCCTGGCTGTTTTTGACTACTCTGATCTCTGGAACCTGACCCTTGCCTGAAACCGACCTTGATTCAGTTTAACCCATTGACTGACTTCCTGGTTTGACTCCTGCCTGTTGTTTGACTACCGATTCTGCCTAATCCTACCTGATTGATCACCCGGTTTGACCCATTGCCTGTCTGACGTCTCTTCGTTATCTGCTTGCCTCGACCCAGCCTGTTTTGACCATGAACTTGCCTACTCCTATCTGTACCGTGACCATCGGCCTTAAAGACTTTATACTGTCGTGCCCCATTGCTAGCCAGAACTCCTGCTCTGCACCTCTCGTATAAGTCCAGGTGGCCTCTGAGTAAGCTAAGGGCTCCTCCCGAAGCCAAAGGCGGTCACACTACTGGTGAAGCACGAGCCGAGACCAGGGTGCTTGGCACTTGTTCTGGTATTGGGTGCCGACCGTGACACCTATGTACAATGGGCAACAAACCGCTCAGCAGTCTCCTGGCATTCACATTTAGGATGTATTTCTTGGTGTGTAATATTATAAGAAAGATAAGATGCTAGAAAGTGTAAGCTTTGAGGCTATTTTCAGGTATTTCATCAAAACCAATAAATAAGTTGAACTGCAGCTCACCAATAAGCTTTCCGTGGTAGTCCTGCTGAGTACTGTGTTGATACCCTCATGAACAATTCAGAATAATAATGGTTGCAGTACAAATCCACGGCAGTAGTCTTAGGACTGCTAAATTCCTTTAATGGGGAGTGAGAAGTGAGTGTGATTTGGATACTCACTCCTAAGACTACTGTCGTGGATTTGTACTGCAACGATTATTATTTCATCAAAACTAACAATTTTGGGATAGTATTGCTACACCATAGTTTGGAGTAGAAAGACATGGTTATCCGTTTTAGATAGGTGTCAAGCTATTTTCAGGTATTTCATCAAAATCAACACTTTTGTAAAAGCATTGTTTGGAGTAGAAAGATATGGTTACCCATTTTGTATTCATCTGACTTTCCAAAAATATATGGGTTTGGGGGGGGGGGTGTCAATGTATTTTTTGTAACACAGTAAGTTAGCTTGAAAAAACGACACACGTCCATCAAATTCAACCTTTTGATTCTATTTTAACCTGCCTAGTTGGCAATCGGACTAGTCCCTGTACCAACTTGTACTATGAGCTATCTTCCATAACCCTGTGTTCCCTCACTTGCTAAAGAGTCATCCAACCCCGGATATTATTTCTTGGAGCTTAATGCTATAAGGGAGATAAGATTCTATAAAGTGGAAGCTTTGAAGCTATTTTCAGGTATGGCATCAAAACTAACAAAAAAGACAATGTTTAAAAACATTTTTTGGAGTAGAAAGAGATGGTTACCTATCTACTTTAGGGCTTTGAAATTCACTACATTACTGCTAAACTATACCACAAAACTATACATATCTGGTATTGGCACGTTCGTGACACTTGAGGCTTTCCAAATCAGTTGAATTTTTGTTATAGTTTGTTATACTTTTCTGGTATAAATACCTATACCGTCAGTTCTACCACTTCAGGAACTGGCGATGGACCATGGGTAACTCTTGTTCCATTTCCATATCTATGTCCTCATCTACTTTTATCCTGTTTGTGTTCCGCTCCATGTCTCCTCTGCTCAGCCACCTGTCCTATCTCCAATCCCCTTCCCCCTCATCCACCCAACTCTGGTCTCTGATCCCTTCCACTTTATTCCCCATCTGTTCCCATCCACTGTACATCAGTCATCCTAACACCTCTCCATACCTTCGGCATTACTGGGAGACAGGCAACCAAAGTGCCAGCAGGGGTGGATAGGGAAGGCAACATGTTGTTCAGTGGTTGGTGTGACAGTCAATGGTAACTTATAATGTCCTTATATTTTACAATAGGGAATACTTTATTCACTATATGATTTATAATTTGGCTATAGGGAAAAACTGTAGAAATAAGTATATAATTAAACAATTGCATAAAAAAAACAACTGAAGTGCTCTAATTCAGCACAAAAAAGGTCCTTGTAATTGCAATGCTAGTTACTCAAGCCCAGTGAGAAGCTTCCAGGTATCCAGAAAACTATAAAAATTAGCTAGAGATATAGTACATTTTTTTAACTTTATTTGGTCATGTTCAGGTAACTAATGCTATTGTATGGAATGTGCTATTCTTAGCAACTTTTCACTTGGTCTCACTTTTTTTTTACTTCTTTCTGAATTATTTGCCGCCTTCTTCTGCCTCTTTCCAGACTGTCAAAAAGCATTGCCCTTTGATATTATTATTTTCAAAATTTGTTAATTTGTTAAGTTTCTCAGTCAGACCACTAGCTAGTTAGCTACTACATTTCAAACTGGTGAACTACTAAGATACATAAAACTACAGAAATAAAATGAAGACCAATTGGAAATTGTCTTAGAATATCACTGTCTACATCATACTAAAGGTTAATTTATGGTTAAACTGCCACTTCATATGTATCGACAATGTGGCACATTTTGGGAACTTCCCACATGCTTCAAGCACCCAAATCATTTACCAGGTCTTGATGCTTATGAACATGTTAAACTTATTGGACTTATTAGTTTATTATTATTATTATTGGAGTTAGTTTAATTTAACTAATTTCTGGAGTTGTGGCTACCTTGCTAGTTTACTGCTTATAATTCACCAGTAGTTTCTCTTCCCACATAGAACGTCCTGATGAATAAACCCAGTGGACATTCATATCCCTTACCTACTATGTTCTCTGAAATATCAAATGATCTATTTATATCTTTATATAAAAATATCACATGATATTTCAGAGGACCCAGTAGGTAAGGGATATGAATGTCCACTTTAAGAAAAGTCGTCTTTAGGAAATTCTAAGCAGCTAATAGGGTAACATGTTTAATGTCCTTTTAAACAGCAGAAGTTATTTTATATATATCCCAAACTGTGGTGGCTGTCAAGGATTCAAAAGCAGTGATTGCCAGAAGGAGGCAGCACCATAAAATTGCTACACTTTGTAAATATATATATGTCTGAAAGTTTCTACAATTCACAATTTATTAATGTAAAAGGTACACTCGGCAAGTAATCACTTGCAGTGATTTCCCATACAAATGCAAGCAGTTCACAACTACAATGCAAACAAAGGTTATGCAAAAGAACTGCAAACAAATGTAAATGAAGATATGCAAGTAATTCCTGTCTTGAGGTCTTAAAAAATTAAATAGATGAAAGAAGTGGAAGCATATGGCTACTTTGTTTACAGATGTTAAGCAAAAAATGCTTACAATCCTTCAACAGCATTTCTTGTATGCAATATGCTGCTGAATGGAATGTGTGGCTATAGTTACTTAAAGGAAAACTATACCCCCCCCCCCACACACAATGTAGGTCTCTATAAAAAGATATTGCATAAAACAACTCATATGTAAAACTCTGCTTCATGTAAATAAACCATTTTAAAAATAATATACTTTTTTAATAGCATGTGCCATTGGTTAATCATAAATAGAAAATTGCCATTTTAAAAAATAAGGACAGCCTCCTGGGACCGTATGATTCAACGGTGCACACAAACATACCAAACAAACTATAAAGTTAGGTGGTTCAAGGAAAACTATACCCCCAAAATGAATACTTTAGCAACAGATGGTATATATCAAATTAAGTGGCATATTAAAGAATCTTATCAAACTGGAATATATATTTAAGTAAATATTACCTTTCTACATCTCTTGCCTTGAACCACCATTTCGTGATGGTCTGTGTGCTGCCTCAGAGATCATCTGACCAGACATATTTCAACTGTAACAGGAAGTAATGTGGAAGCAAAAGACACAACTCTGTCTGTTAATTGGCTCATGTGACCTAGCTTTATAGTTTGTTTGGTATGTTTGTGTGCACCGTTAAATCATACGATCCCAGGAGGCTGTCCTTATTTTTTAAAATGGCTATTTTCTATTTAGGATGACCCAATGACACATGCTAATAAAAAAGTGTATTATTATGAAAATGGTTTATTTACATGAAGCAGGGTTTTACACATGAGATGTTTTATGCAATATCTTTTTATAGAGACCTACAATGATCGGGGGTATAGTTTTCTTTTAAATATATATAAAAGGTTGGTTAGATTCTTTAATATGTCACTTAATTTGATATAAAATATCTGATGCTCAAGTATTCATTTTCTCACATCTTCAGTTATACTACCAAGGTTTGTGGTGTTTTGACATATTTAGTATATAAATTCACAACACATTTTTAGTAGCATTCATCCTCCATTTTTATTTAAAGTAAAATATGATTGCACACTGTATTTTGTATATAGTTCATTTAATGTTAAAGATAGAGAAATATAGTTCGGCTAAAGTTTACTTTTTTTACGACCCCTCACACCATCTGGTTATATTATACTGCCCCTCCCCCCTCATTCAATGAAGCATATTATTCTCTACATAAGAAAATAATTGATTTAAATTAGGCACTGCTGTGCACCTCTAGATTAGCCTTTCTGATCTTCCTACAAGTGCAACCCTATTTCTTGTGCAGACACTGACTGCATAAAAACAACCACAGCTTGATTTCCTTGGTCCATATAAAACACATGATTTAGTGAAGAATTAAAATACACATATATCTTTGCAGCATCTAAAATACAGATATATGTTACTCTGGTAAACACTCAACATAGATAAAAATGAAACTGTATTTACTGATAAGCAACTAAAAATTGTATTATTGTATCAGAGGTGCCCAAAAGGTAGATCGGTAGACCTTTAGCTGGTGATCAGTAGATGTCAAGACACTGTACACAAACAGCTTGTCTAAATCACCCTCCTATTTCATGATTTTCATTCAAATATTTTTATGCTAAGAAATCGTTGTTTGTTAAACATAGCAATATTCCTATAAATCAATATATTTAAGTAATAATATCCATGGAGCAACATGCTAACAATGCTTTTGTGGATATAGATAATAATGGGACAACATCACAAAGTAGATCTCGCATTAGTAAAATATGGGCGCTCCTGTATTACATGAACAAGTTTACTAGAGAAGTAAAATGACTTAAAGGGCACCTATTGCAAAAAAAAAAACCAAAGGTGCGGGCTGATAGAGCCTGCATTCCGGTTGGGGATAACAGTACTTTAAAAAAAAACAAAAAAAACGCCCCCTGCATGCGCTAGCAAACTCAGACTAGGAGGGAGACAATGGAAGCGCATGCATGCGCATAGTGAAAAGTGCGGTGCAAGTTTGCTAGCGCACACGAGGGCTTTTTTTTTTTTTTTAGTACTGTTATCCCCAACCAGAATGCTGGCTGTATTAGCCCGCACCATTGGTTGGGGGTAACTTTTTTTTGCAATAGGTGCCCTTTATGGCTTTGGACATTGACATTTACAGAGAAGGATAAGTCAACTCCATCTGCTTGCTTATGAATGCAGATCAAGATACACATAAAGTTTGAATACATGAAGTTGGGCAGAATGAACACATTTATTTTTTAAAGTGTGCAGCCTTAAAGTTAATTTTAGTTCATTTTAGTATGTTATAGAATGGGCATTCTTAGCAACTTTTCATTTGGTCTTCATTATTTATTTTTTTAGAGTTTTTAAATTATTTGCCTTGTTCTTCGGATTCTTTCCAGGTTTCAAATAGGTGTCACTGACCCCATCTAAAAACAAATGCCCTGTAAAGCTACATGTGTATTGTTATTGCTTTTTTTTCCTGTCTTTCTATTCATAGTAACATACATAGTAAGTTAGGCTTAAAAAAGACACACGTTCATCAAGTTCAACCTTTTTAACTTTTTTTTAACTGCTAGTTGATCCGAGGCCTCTCCAATTTGCCTCAGAGGGGGGAAAAATTCCTTCCTGATTCCAAAAGGCAATCGGACTAGTCCCTGGATCAATTTGTATAATGAGCTATCTTCCATAACCCTGTATTCCCTCACTTGCTAAAAAGCCATCCAACCCCTTCTTAAAGCTATCTAATGTATCAGCCTGTACAACTGATTCAGGGAGAGAATTCCACATCTTCACAGCTCTCACTGTAAAAAAACCCTTCCGAATATTTAACCTCTTTTCTTCTAAACGGAATGGGGGACCTTGTGTCAGCTGGAAAGACCTACTGGTGAATAAAGCATTAGAGAGATTATGATATGATCCCCTTATATATTTATACATAGTTATCATATCACCCCTTAAGCGCCTCTTCTCCAGCATGAACATCCCCAATTTGGCCAGTTTTTTCTCATAGCTAAAATTTTCCATACCTTTACCAGCTTAGTTGCCCTTCTCTGTACCCTAGTCTCTAATACAATAATGTCCTGTTTGAGTGAGAGAGACCAAAACTGTACGGCATATTCTAGATGTGGACTTGAATATTTTTACATCCCAGGTGCATGACTTTACATTTATCAATATTGAATCTCATTTGCCACTTATCTGCCCAGATTGCCAGTTTGTCAAGATCCTGTTGCAAGGATGCCACATCCTGGATGGAATTAATTAGGCTGGATAGTTTTGTATCATCACACTGGAACAATTGGTCAGCACTCACCCAAACCACAATTTCTCAGCAGGTGCACGTGCAAAGACGTCCACTCCAACCAGATGAAATATCAGTAATGAAGTCCACACCACCATCCACTTCTTGTGAAATCATAAAACGCCTTTATTGCATAATTTGGCTGAGATCCCAAACAAACGACGTTTCAGGCCTACATGGCCTTTTGACAAAAGGCCATGTAGGCCTGAAACGTCGTTTGTTTAGGATCTCAGACAAGTTCTGTGTCATCTGCAAACACTGATACATTACTTACAACACCTCTACGTGTATGGCCACCTTAACTGTTACAGCTGTCCCTCTATCATGCTGACTGTATGTACACATGTTTATACATAAATGTTTATATATAATAAAATATACCAACATAATCTGTTGCAAACACACATATCTGGGGTTATTTATCAAAGGTTGAGTTTGTGAGGTTTTTTTATACCTTGAATAAACTCACAACTCAAATGTTTTCTTATTTATGAATAAACTCAAATGGCAAAACCTTGAATCAGTGAATTTGGGGTGATAATACCTTGAATTGATTAAAAGAAAAGCAATTTTTTTTTTAAATCAGAAAGTTTTGCTTTTTTTAACCCAAAAATTTAAGTTTTTACTGAAAGCTAACCTCTAAAACTCATTTATTTTTTCATGGAAAAAGACAACTCAACCTTTGATAAATAATGTAACTCCCATCATGTCTAAAGAAAAAATGTATAATTTAAGTATGGGAAATTAATTTTACCTGGAGAGTATGTCATTAGCCTGACAGTCAATGTCTCCAACTTTGCAAAACATATTTCACCACATTTCAGTCATTACACACTTTAAAAACGTGTGCTCTATTTTAGTGGAGGTGGCTAGAATTCTAGACATCCCTTTTAAATTCAGCAAGTATACTATTTTTTTTTTTTTTTTAAACTTGCAGAGTGAATCTTGGACAGAATGGTTTTACTATATGTCCAAAGATGTGTCTGAAAATCTACTCATTGCAGACGAACACATGCAACACAATTCTACACTATAGTGAACGACAGTGTGACAGACTAACTTGCATGAATAGTTTAAATCTTTATCTATAGTTCCCTATACACCAAGCACAGCACAGGGAGTGTGGGAGCTGCTAAGCAAGTGTTACACAAGATGGAAGTGTTGCATATGAATTGTTAGGTAGTGTTAAAAAACTCAAGGCATTGGCGTTTGCTGTGTAAGCTGGTCGATACATTTAGTGCGTTTATATTCTTTTTTGTTTTTGCCTGAGTTATAGCAGCAGTTCCATGTAGTATATACATGTGTGAGATATTGTGGGATTTCAACTTGGAATCTGAACCCGCATACTCTAGGGGAGGAACTTGCAGCACTGAGGGCAGTGGCATACGAGGGGGAGGAAAGGAGGCTCACAGAGTAACCATTGGCAAGGGCCAGTGTAGTGGGGGTTGGAGAAGGGGCAGTGGAGGCTAATGATGGAGGAAGGTTTGTTACAGTGAGGAGGAGAAATAGGGGACAGAAGGATAGGGGGGCTGGTCCACAGCTCGTCCAAACAAACAGATTTGCCATTATGGTTGAAAATGCTGGGGAGGACAGCTCTGGTGTTTATGGAGCAGGCTGAATGTCAGAGCACCCTGGGAGGCAGTGGCTCTAATACGGGTAGTGGGGGAGTGCAAGGAAGGAAAGGCAGGTTTTAATAATAGGCTATTAATTTAATAGAAAGATGCATAGGGTAATCTGACGTAAGGATACCTCATGCCGAACAGTCTGCTGCTTGCCTAGTGCTAGGGTTCAGCATGTGCCGGAATGAGTGGACAGATTATTGGGAGGTGCTGGGGAAGACCCGACAGTCTTGGTACATACACATAGGTATCAATGACAAAGTTAGAGGATGATTTTAAAAAAACTAGGTGTAAAGTTGACGGCTAGGACTTCCAAGGTAATTTTCTCAGAGATTACCTGTGCCATGAGCAACGTTAAGAAGACAGGTGGAGCTTGGGAAGATTAACGTGTGGCTGAAAGATTGCTGTAGGGAGGAGGGTTTGGGCTCTTTGATAGGGATAGACTGCATCTCAATGATGATTGTGCAGTTAATTTGGGGGAGAAAATGGCTAGACAGTTGGAGGAGATTTTAAACTAAGTGTAGGGGGAAGGGTTCAGTAAAGTATGTCTGACTGGTAAAATGGGAGAGATGGAGGTGCTGGTGGGAAAATATGATGTGATTGGTGTGGCCGAAACATGGCTGAATGGGTCTCATGGCTGGGCAGTTCCTATTAGTGGCTAAACTTTGTTTCAGAGGGACAGAGACAATAGAAAAGGAGGAGTGGCATGATTTAAAACCTAATATAGAGGAGGTGATGTTAGAAAATGAGGGGGCTGAAGTTTTATGGTTGGAGCTCTTCACCGATTGTAGAGAGGCCAGTAAATTAATTGTAGGAGTATGCTACAGACCCTCAAATGTAAGTGAGAAAGAGGAGGATAAGCTCCTGATGCAATTAGAAAAGGCTGCTAGTTTGGGGAAACTAATGATTATGGGGGATTTTAATTACCCATATATTGACTGGAGCAACATTACTGCCAGGATAGTTAATAGGAACAAGTTTATAAACTTGTTGCATGACAATTTTATGGTACAAGTTGTTGAGGAGCCAACCAGAAAAAATGCTATAATGGATCCAGCGATCTCTAATGACCCAGAACAAATGGCAAATGTGCAAGAAGAAAAGGAGAAGATGGGTATTCCCAGTGCATTTTCTTATATACTTAACATCCTTTGTAGTAAAAGTTTAACTCTATTCTTGGTTTGCCGTACCAGTTTGCGCATTGTCCATCCAACAGTTCCATATATTTCCAAATTTTTCTGGACACCCCCGGACTAAGTAGACTAGTTTCTGTCGTGGAAGAATATTTTCTATTAATTTTTTCCAGAAGTCCAGAGTGGGTGGTTCCATAGCTTTCCATGTCAGGAGTATTGCTTGTTCTGGCATAATGCAGAAGTTGAGAATGCATAATCTGTCACTAGAGGGGAGACTTGGCAACATATCCCAATAAGCAAAATTCCAGGGTCTGGATGTTAGGTGGGCCCAAGAAGAGTCTATAAAATTAAGTATTGATGTCCAGAAGCGTTGTATTTCGGGGCATTACCAAAACACATGTAGATAGTTACCTTGCTCTACATTACACTTTACACATACATCTGGATATCCTTGGTATATCTGTGCCAGCTTGTGTGGAGTTAAATAAATCCTATTCAAAAATTTCATGTGAATTTATCTGTCTTTTATTGAAATATTTATTTCAGGAATTTGATCAAATATATCCTTCTAGGAGCCCTCCTCTAATTTGCCCACCTACTACTAATGTGCTATTGGATCGAAATCTCCTTGCAGGAGCACAGCGTAGAGCCAGCTACCAGGTTTAGAGAGTTCAGGCCTACGTAAATAGTGTTCAAGTGTATTTTCTGTCAGACTCAAGGGTCCATTTGAAAATTGGGCTATGAATGCATGCCTGATCTGTCGAAATCTAAATATCATGTTGTTCTGTAGCCCTAGCTCTTTTTTCAGTTGGGAAAACTGCTTAAAGGGGTGGTTCACCATCACCTTCAAGTTAACTTTTAGTATATTGTACTAATATTGGTCTTCATTATTTATTTTTAATAGTTTTTTAATGATTTGCAATTTTCTTCTGTTTCTTTGCAGCTTTCAAATGGGGGTCACTGACACCATCTAAAAACAAATGCTCTATAAGGCTACAAATGTATTGTTATTGCCACTTTTTATTACTTATCTCCTATTCATATTCCAGTCTCGTATTCAAATCAATGCACGGTTGTGATCAGAGCATACTCTTGGGGTAAGAAGAACAAAATCTACCTTCCGTAGTGCCTGGGGGCAGGCCAAAGCCAGATGTATGTGGGAGAGAGCTGATGTGGTCCCTGTTTAACATGAGAATTGTTGTTCAGTGGGGTGAGACCATGTCCAAATATCTGTTAAATTAGCTATCCTGAGCCAATCACCCAGCGCCTCAGAATCCCCTTTAGATGGTCGAAGTCTGTCAGTTATACGGACAGGGACCGCATTAAAATCCCCAGACCATAGGGTGGGGAGGTCTCCTATCTCGGCCACCTTCGCAAGGATCACCTGTAGTAAATTAAGTTCACCGGGGGGGGGGGGG
>CM044431.1:90383879-90422068 GCA_024363595.1 Xenopus borealis
GGGGGGGGGGGGGAGAGTAGACATTAACCAGTATCTTGGTATGTAACCTATTGTTACCTTCAAAATTATATATCTGCTCATTCTGTCAGCAATAATGGTCTCCACTGCTGGTCTAACTGTTTTTCTAAATAAAATAGCTACCCCCCCTTGAATGTGATGAGTACTCTGCATGGCAAATGGGACCCAACCATTGCTTCCTCAAGGCCCAGACCCTTTGCCCAACTAGGTGGGTTTCTTGGAGTAGTAATATGTCTGCCCCTTGTTTCTTAAGATAATCTAATACCAAGGAGCATTTAACTTTATTGTTCAGTCCCCTTACATTCCAGGAGATCAGCCTAATCTTTGTCTCCGCCATGATGTGAAAAGTCTGGAGTGTAGCACAGGCTGGGACACAATGTTTTGATAACAGTATGTGGGAACGCATCTGAAAAAGAAGAAAAGTCAGGAGTTTGAGAAGAGAACATTACAAACAATAAGCCCCAACTCCCTCCCCTCCTACCTGGCATTCCCCCAAACATAGGAGATACATCATTCCCAAAACAGCTTTCTGGAGTGAGAGCTCACAACTGTAACCAGTAACTAGTCTATAGGTATTTACCAATTTAAAAAAATCATACTGTAGGTGATTCCCATATCTCGTAGAGGCCTTTTGACTCCATAGAAGGTATTGCGCTGGCATTGCAGATCTGCGAGTAGTCTGGATAGAGAGACACACGGGTTCCCTGGTAGAAGACGTCACCTTTTCCCCTTGCAGCTTTCAGTGCAGTGTCTCTGTCTCTATAGTTCTGTCACTTTATAAGAAAAGGTCTCGGGGGGTATCCAGGAGGGGGGGGGCACGTGTGGGGACCCTATAAGCCCTCTCCACAACGAATTGATGTGAAAATAATAAATTGGTTACCCAATGTATCTTTCAGCCACTGCTCATCGAACGATTTGGGATTTTGGCCTTTGCTTCTTTCTGGGAGCCCCACCACTCTTATGTTCGACATCCTCTGACGATTTTCCATGTCCTCCATACGGTCTGTTGCTTCTTTCAGCAACCTATGCAACTGTGTGATCTCATTAGGCAAAGTGGCTATATGGTCTTCCAGAGCTCCCACCCACTCCTCCACAGCTCCTGTTCTTTCTAGGATAGCCTGCATATCATGCTAAAGTAGTGATATTTCCATCTTCACTTCCTTTTTCCCTCCACTTCCATCTTAGTGGTGAGAGTTGCAGTCAGTGAGGTCTGGCTGGAGGTGATAGCTGCAAGAACACCCTGCATAGTTGGAGCAGTGGTGCTCTGTGTTGTGCTCTCTGTTTGATGTTGTTGCTCCAGAGGAAGAGAGGAAATGCCAGGGCCATCTTGGTTTGCCCCATGAGCATACTGCACGAGTTTTGCTGCACCTTCAGCACCAATTACTTTGCCCCATCATAGGTTCGTGCAACACTGGGGTATCGTTGGTGGACTGGGTTGTGCTCACTGGTGTTTTTTGCAGCTCTGTGGCAGGAGGAGAAGAGCAGGCGCCATCTTGCCATTTTTTCCGAGCGCAGAAACATAGGTAATAGGAGCTAATTGCGGCTGAGGCAAATACTAACCCCAAAACGTTTTTTAACTATATTAATAGTAAACAGATATGGGTTGAGAGTTTTATTCCTTTAAATAATTGTACTAGTATGGTTGTAACAGATACAGAAAAGGCAAATATACCAAATCAGTTCTTTTCTTAAGTGTATACAATAGAGGAGTCTGAGTTCCCAGATGGCTTAGCTCAATCTAGTCCATAGCTGACCCAGGATATGCTTCAGAAAGCTTTAATAAATATTAATGTAAACAAGGAACTTATTTGTGATGTTCTCAGATTTGCTTTCATCTGGTATGGTACCTATGGATTGGAGAAAGTAAGTTTGACATTTGGAATGGGCAGTAGATGTGGGTGGGTGGTGGCAGTAGATGTATTTGGATTTTGCCAAAGCGTTTGATACCGATACATTTGATACACAAATGACTGATTTCTAAACTAAAGTCTGTTGGGCTTAATAAAGGTGTTTGCACATGGATAAGAAACTGGCTACAGGATCAGATACAGAGGGTGGTTGTTAATGGTACATTCTCTACTTGGAGTAAGGTTCTTAGTGGGGTCCCTCGGGGCTCGGTATTGGGTTTGCTTTTATTTAACTTGACCATTAATGACTTAATGGAGGGTATTGTAAGTAATGTATCAGCATTTGCAGATGACAAAAAACTGCCCAATTAATTCCATCCATGATGTGACATCCTTGCAACAGGATCTTGACAAACTGGCACTCTGACAAGTAACATCAATGAGGGGGACAAAAGAACAGGATGTAGGATTACTGCTAATGCGCAAGTTTATTGCAATCCACACGATATGTTTAGGGCATCTCAGGTTCATAAAACTGGCACTCTGGGCAGCTAAGTGGCAAATGGGATTTGGGGGCAAATATACAAAATTCACGTGAATGGATTGAAGTTTGATTGAATATGATCGAGTTACGATCGTACGATTTAATCGGATATTCGAATATACAAATTTGGCCTCTTCCATCATCGAATACCAAATTATCAAATGATCGAATATTCGATAATTCAATGATCAAAGGAATTAAAATTTTAAAATCCTTCGAATGCCTACTTCGCCAGATTGAACCTACCAAATACCAATAGAAGCCTTGGGAACCCCCCCCCCCCAAAGGCTTCTTTTGCTAAATCCTGCTCGAATACCATTCGTACGATCGAATACTTCGATAGTTCGAATCGTACAAATTTTTCAGAGGCTCGAAGGAAATTTCATGATTTTTTCGTGAAATTGAACGATCAGTATACAATTTTATGAATTCATCGACAAATCGAATATCGAGCACAATGATAGCCTAAAACTATTTGATAAGCATTCGATATTCGAATGCTTATCGAATTTGGAATAAATTCGTAGGATTTTGGGTGAATAATAGTAAATTTGCCCCTCAATGTTGATAAATGTACAGGCATGCACCTGGGATGTAAAAATATCCAAGCCACTCATGCCCTTAATGGGACTGCACTAGGCAACCCCATTATGGAAAAGGACCTTGGAGTCCTAGTAGATGATAAACTTGGCTGAAGCAAGCAATACCAGTCAGCAGCATCAAGGGCAAATAAGGGTTTGAGCTGTATTAAGAGGTGCTTAAGGGTTGATATGATAACTATGCATAAATAATAAAATATAAGGTGATCATATAATAATCTCTATAATGCTTTATTCACCAGTAGGTCTTTCCATCTGACACAAGGTCACCCATTCCAATTAGAAGAAAAGAGGTTCTGCCTAAATATTCGGAAGGGGTTTTTTTACAGTGAGAGCTGTGAAGATGTGTAATTCTCTCCCTGAATCGGTTGTACAGGCTGATACATTAGATAGCTTTAAGAAGGGTTTGGATGGCTTTTTAGCAAGTGAGGGAATACAGGGTTATGGAAGATAGCTCATAGTACAAGTTGATCCAGGGACTAGTCTGATTTCCATTTTGGAGTCAGGAAGGAATTCCAATTGGAGAGGCTTCAGATTAGTTTTGCCTTCCTCTGGATCAACTAGCAGTTAGGCAGGTTAAAAAAAAGTTAAAAGGTTGAACTTGATGGACGTGTGTCTTTTTTCAGCCTAACTTATTATGTTACTAAGTATTAAAAGGGCCATTGATTCTTGGCAGGAAGGAGTCATTCTTCCACTGTATAGAGCACTGGTAAGGCCCCATCTAGAATATGCCGTACAGTTTTGGTCTCAAGTGCTCAAACAGGACATTATTGAACTAGAGAGGGTACAGAGAAGGGCAACTAAGCTTGGTCACCCATTCCGATTAGAAGAAAAGAGGTTCAGCCTAAATATTTGGAAGGGTTTTTTTTTTTTTTTTACAGTTTATCAGGATTGCAATAATACCACATATGTAGGAACAGAATTGGTCAAAACTCTCAAATTCGAATTGAAAATTATCCAAACTTGATTCAAGTTTTAATTCAAATTTCGAGATATATCACACTCTGGCCCTTTAAGAACTCAAATTTGACTATTCGCCACCTAAAACCAGCTGAGTTCATGTCAATGGGAGAGGTCCAGGGACCACTGTTAGTAGCCTTCCTGAACTGAGTTTGGTCGAATTTGATTTGAGTTTTAAAATTGATAAAATTTGTACGAGTTTAAGATATTCAATTTTTTTATTAAATAACCCCCAATCGACTTCTGATTATATTCAACAAAATGTACATTGAAACAAATACAAACTGCACAGTTACACCCTCTTATTTACAGTATGTAAACTTGAATTTAACCAAATACTGAATCCACCACCAAAGATATGCCCAAATTCTGAACCAATACCAAGCTAAAAACCTAATTTGCAAATTCAAATTAGAAAAATAAAAAATTGTTCCTGCCTATATATCCAAAAATTCCAACTTAAAGAGGTTGTTCTCATTCAAACAACTAATTGTTTTCAGATAGATCACCAGCAATAACAACTTTTTACAATTAATTAATTAATTTCTAAAACAGTGGTTCTCAACCTTCCTAATGCTGCGACCCTTTAATACAGTTCCTCATGTTGTGGTGACCCCCAACCATAAAATATTAAAATATTTTCGTTGCCAGCCGAGAGCGGATTGTTTGTTTTCCGTGCTTAGTGCCACACCCATTTTGTGGCCACAACCCAATTACCATGTTAATTTTACAAATTTTAAATGGGCAGGGAGAGCTGTATGGCAGTCCCTACTAAGGGGATATAGAAAGTTGTAGTACAACTGGCTTCCCTACACAGATTACTGAACTACAACTCCCAGAACCAACATCCAGATAGCTATAACCTTGCCCCAGGGCTAGTGGGGAGGGAGATGAACCTGCTCCTGGAACTTCTTAAGGGACCCCTGTGAAAGGGTCATTCGACCACAAAAGGGGTCCCGACCCCCAGGTTGAGAACCACTGTTCTAAAACATCTCTGGGTCTGGGGGGTTGCTAACCCTGTAAACTGTTCTAAATTGATACAATTCTTCTTTGTCCTTGCTAAGCAGAATCCCTGGGTTTCATTACAGGCAGCTGTTAGAATTGATACAATAGTTGCTAATACTCCAGAGTTGCTGATGAGAAATGTATCAACTAAATGTTGCAAAACTGTAACAGTTTAGAGTCTGCACCTGAATTACCGAGCTGCCAGACACCAGAGACACGAACATTTGAATGAATTCCTCAAGAAGGCAGGCCAGCCTGTGGCTGCTTTACTTCAAAACAAGTGTATGGAGTTGTCATGGAGGCTAGGAACGAAAAGATAAATTAACCCGAAGTTTCTCTTATCTTGAAGTAAAGCAGCCACGGGATGGCCCACAGTGTTGAGGAATTCATGCAGGCAGGCCCGGGTTTGTGGTGAGGCCACATAGGCCCGGGCCTAGGGTGGCATGCCACCTCGCCGCTCTGTGTGGAGCACCGAGGATGCGCTGCACCCCGGCGCTCCCATGCTTAGGGCGCTTGTGCACCAGTGAGCGTCAGTCTGGAGCTCCACGGCCGTGCTGCCTAGGGGCGCCCGCCCAGCGAATCTGGTGCTGCATGCAGGCTGAAGTTTGTGCGAATAGAGAGAAAGGGGAGCTGGAGCACAGAAAATCATGATTTTTATGAAAAAGGTACAGAATTTTTAATGGAATATTGAAGATAAGTTTATTTTTAGAAAGTGAATCAGTTAAAAAAAATTTTGACTTTACATACCCTTTAACTTTAACTTTGATTTTGGAAAAACAGTAAAAAATAATAATGGAAAGTAATTGAAAACTTTCTGGGGAACAATCTGAAAAGAACTGAAAAAAGTGTTTGAAAGGTGAACAACCCCTTTAAGGCAAGTCAGTATTGTGGCTTAGCCAACACCATGAAAACAGCAGGACAATTCAAGCAACTCAGTGAAATAGCCTGATTAAACAAAAATGTAGCTTTTTGCACATTAGACTTAACACCATATTTAGCATTTCCCTTAGGGGATGCTTTACTAATGATCTACTTTGGAGGCAATGCAAAGTAAGAAAACATGAGATATCCGAACATCTTTGATGTTTTCTTGCACAGTTTTTTTCACACTTAAAAAATAATTACACTTTCCCTAGAAAGCACATCTTTAGGGCTACAGTTGCCATGATGTATAATCCACAGTGCCAAAGGACCCCCAGAAGCATCTTTGTTGCATGTTCTTCTCTATGACAGTCCTGACCTATAGTTAGACAGCAGGGCTTGTTTTATTTGCATTACTGTAGGCCTTGAAAATTAAAAAGCGTCATCCCCAGGATATCAGGTCACTTAAGCATTTCTGAGCAGAGGTCTGCTTGTGACCACTAATAATAATTTACTATGGCATGGCAGTGTTTGACGGTATCTTAATTGCCTTTGTTTTGCACCCTAATGGCTGTAGCAGTCATAAGACCCTGAATTCTATTAACCTTTTGTTTGTTGAATGTTTTTTGCAACCTCAAGGCATAGTGCTCCGCATTGCATTAGAACTCCCATATAATTTAGCTTGTCCTGCAGCTGTCAATTTACTCTCTCTTTCTGTTCATTCATTTTTTTAAGTGATTGATTTCTATTTTTGGCTCACCCTACTTTTTCTGTTTTCTCTTCCACTGCAGCACTCTTTTACTTCTACACCCCAACCCCCACAGTGTGGCACTGTTATTGATCTGTAAAGTGCTAAGCAGACCTTAATTTATGCACTGTTCATATGCAGAGTTATTGTTCCAGGACGAATTCCCTAGCAACATACACCACTGAGAAATACAATAAAAGAGGCCTTGTACCCGCACTAGTAAGAAAAGGTACAACAATGTGGATTAATCAGTACTGTTATAATATTCAGATACTTTATTGATGTAAATGTTTGATTTATATTTTACTAGTCAAGCATTTTTATTTTTTTATTGAATGTGAGTGGAATTCATGTAATATCAAGTAATCCTTTCTACTGACCTATTTGTTCCTTTCCGAGGTTTCCATGGAAATGCCTTCTGGCTATTTTAAGCTTGTAAGAGTTCATGTCAGGAGTGAATATTACAGTTAGAAAAAAAAGTCTACTGAGAATAGATGCGGGGACTTCACTCACACAGGAATCATTTTCTACACTGTATAATTTAATAAATAAAGCTTGGTGTTTTCAGACTCCCCAAAGGAATTCGAAAATTATAGTAATTTTATTTTGTTTTTGTAAAACAAAATAAAATCAATGTGTTTTGCTACAATAAACGTTTTAATTATAATAGGAAGAAGAGAAATGTAGACTGACATTTAAGCAATCACTGAAAGGACTGTTTTGTAAGAGACATAAAAGATATAACATCTGAAGTACACTGCAGCAGTTTACATTCTGATGAACTGCAAACCTGAAGGAAAGACATTGTTACAAGTTTCTGGTTTTCAAGTATTAAATTAGCATTTTCCAAATCACAAGTATGAAATTACATTTTACTAAAATCGTTTGCATCAAACAATTCGAACGATTTTATCCATTCTTCCATTTTATCCATTTTTTTATTTGATCAAAAATAAAGAAAAACAATTCGATAGGTTGAAAATGGCAAACTAGGCAGTCGAATAAAAATTTAAAGGGGAAGTTACTCGACTGTCGAATATTCGAATAGATTTTTATTCGAATTATTCAAATCATTCGATTCAATAGAATTTTCAAAATTCACTGGTCAAAGTGGTCTTCAAAAACCCTTTGAATTTTTTTTTTTTTTTAATTCTATCAAATTTTGAATCCGTCATGTGACTTTGATAAACCTGCCCCTAAGTCTTTCTGTTACCTGGATCACCATACTTCATCTGGAAAACCCCAGGTGCCAAGCTTTTCAAATAAAAGAACCCTGTATATGTTGCCACTCAAAGCATTCAACAAGTTGTTCCCAAACTGTTCTTTGGCTCTCCTGGAGGGAATTTAAGAGTGGTGAAGTGGGGCTCAGACTGAAGGTCAGTTAGGTTAAAAATTGGGAAAAAGGGACATTTTTCGATACACCTGAAAATCCATCTTGACAGTAACATTTGTGGTGAATATGTATGTGCTATCCTAGACATTCGCGCTGCACTCTGCGCCCATGCTGGTTTTCAGTTTTTCTGATCCTGCCTAATCGTTTACCTATTTTTGACTACCTGTGTTTTGACCTTTGCCTGACCTGACTACTGCTTCTTTGCTGCTTGCCCACAGCTTCAGAAAGTCCGGGCCCCAAAAGGGCATCGGTGAACACCAGGTGAAAGTAGGGCTCTCTTACTTCATTTCACTGGTAGCCCAAGCAGTTTTAAGGCTTCTAACACCTGCAGTTCTGTGACAGGACCATTGACCAAATGCTGGCCCTTTAAGTGGGCCTAAATTGAAAATGTTTGACAAACACTGCCTTGTATATGCTGCCTGCACGCTTCCACAATCTTGATTCATAGCAGAAGTCCCTGAGGTACCAAGAGCTGCTGTAGAAGGATTAGACATCAAAAAAATTCCATAATTGAATCATAACCGTTAACACACTATAGAGTATCTTTTTCCTCGGGAATAGAGGAATTCGGCTTTTCCTTAGAGCACTGAACCGCCTTAAAGGAAAACTATACCCCCAAAATTAATACTTGAGCAACAGGTAGTTTACATCATATTAAGTGGCATATTAAAGAATCTTACCAAACTGGAATATATTTTTAAGTAAATATTGCCCTTTTACATCTCTTACCTTGAACCACCATTTGGGATGGTCTGTGTGCTGCCTCAGAGATCTGACCAGAAATATTTCAACTCTAACTGTAACAGGAAGAAGTAGAAGCAAAAGACAGAACTCTGTCTGTTAATTGGCTCGTGAACTTACTTTATAGTTTGTTAGTTATGTTTGTATGCACCATTGAATTATACGATCCCATGAGGAGGCTGTCCTTATTTTTTAAAATGGATATTTTCTATTTAGGATAACCCAATGGCTAGGGTTGCCACCTGACCCGTATTTTACCGGCCTGGCCGGTATTTTTGATGGTTGATCCCAATGTTATTAATAGGAAAAAAAGATAAATATATAGGAAGGCCGGTATTTTTTTCAGGAAAAGGTGGCAACCCTACCAGTGGCACATGCTACTAAAAACGTATGTTATTATGAAAATGTATTATTTACATTAAGCAGGGTTTTAAATGAGTTATTTTATGCAATATCTTTTTATAGAGACCTACATTGTGAGGGGGTACAGTTTTCCTTTAAATTTAAAGTACACACGGACTAGTGGGTCAATTTAGCCATTTGTGCTGCTCGTTTTGTTTGATCTAGAGGACTTAGCTCGCAGTTCTCTTACCTAACGGACTAACATTTTGATTTATATTTTTTCTGTTTATAAAATACTATTAGGTGCATGAGAACCAATACACAATGCTGGGAATCGATAAGCAAGCCTATGCTTCTCATTTGGTAGAGCGACGAGCAGCCATCACAGCGCATGTTATAAAGTGTTTTGGTCTGTGTCTACGTGTGTGAGACGAACAAGCTCGTCACTTTCACAAACGTGATTGGGGTAGTGGCGCCTTCACTATCTAAAAGGATAGTTGTGTAACTGGTACTGGTGGCGGAACGGGTGACCCTTAGGTTGCCGATTTGGTGTGACGTTCCAGTCAAATCTTGCCTCAATGATGTGCAGCCTGAAAAAAAACACTCAAATTTCCCTTTTAGGGCTGGAGGCATAAGGGTAAGGAGGTTATATAGCATCTTTAGCTGCAGAGCGAATGGACGTAACTTTCGGAATGCAATTATTTGCTAATGGTAAGAATTACCAACATAGAAAGGTAAGGTGTTTTTTCCAAGAACAACCATTTTGTACACGACTACAGGGAGCCATATTCAGAAACCGCCATGTGACTCTATTGTGTATTTCCAGTCTTACGTTTTACGGTGCAGAACGCCAACGAACGTAGCACAACCACGCCCCTTTTCCTCTTCTCACCAATAAAAGCACATCGAGGCAACATGACGTAACAGAAACTGGCGAAGTCCATTGGTTGGCTCCCTTTGTATATAAGGAGTGGGTGGGCAAAAACGGGGATCATTTCCACCTTAGCTTGGGCTGTGTTCCTGAAGTGGTATTGTAGCCTTTACTTAGATTAGAATCATGACCGGATTCGGTGCATCTCCAGACTTCAATGAAGGCTCAAAAATCAATGCTAGCAAAAACCAACAGGATGAGGGGTACGTATGTTTAGATTTTTAGGTGAAGTCTTCTAAATTTCTATGTGTGTTATATGAGTAGCTCGGGCGTTTCGAAATGAGCCTCGAAAGGATTAATTTCTTAACGTTGGCCTTGGCTTTGTCATGCATTTAGGTTAATGACGGTAGTTTTAGCAGCATCATTACGGCGTAGGAAAAGGCCGTATTTCTCCCCGCCCCCATACTAAAATTAGAGGTTTGTTCTCTCTTCTCGCGAGAACATTAATGCTGCGTTATACATTTGGAAGGTTTAGCCTGTTCCCTGCTGTGGATTAGGGTAGTCGTCATCGGCAGCCAATGGGATATCAGGGGCGGGGAAAGGACCATATCACCCAATGGGGTGGGTCTTGACGTCACCGTAAAGCTAATGCTCGCTCCCGACTGAAAATGTGCGCTCGGGTTTGTGTGTTGCAGACAAATTTGCATTCTTTTTCCAGCGACTTGATTGATACCCGAAAAGTAGACTGTACCATGCAGATTTTGCGTTTTCTTCTTGGACAACATGTGTAATTACCTGACGCCTTTTTCTTATTTCCATGCGCAGTAAAATGTTTATTGGAGGCCTTAGTTGGGATACAAGCAAGAAAGACCTTACCGAGTATCTGGCTCGGTTTGGGGAGGTGGTAGATTGCACGATCAAAACTGATCCAGTGACTGGGCGATCAAGAGGATTCGGCTTTGTTCTTTTCAAAGATGCTGTGAGCGTTGACAAAGTGAGTAATTTGCCTGTCTTGTGTTATAGTGCCTGTTTTCTGAAGCAAGTAAACTTAAAGTATATTTTTAATACTTTATTAAGGTGCTTGAAATGAAAGAGCATAAACTAGATGGCAAGCTTATTGATCCAAAGCGAGCTAAGGCCTTGAAAGGCAAAGAGCCCCCCAAGAAAGTGTTTGTTGGTGGACTGAGTCCTGAAACAACAGAAGAGCAGATCAAGCAGTATTTTGGTTCATTTGGAGACGTAAGTATACAGTTTCACTGTGTAGTGGTCTGTATTTAGAATTTGTATTTTATTCTAGTATGGCAGGTCCATTTCAAGACTGTCAAGTAAAACTAGGTATTGGTGAAATAATATCCCATAGACTGACCTTGTACTGCATCCCCACCCTCACTTTTTATTTTCTCCATCATAGTGAAGTGATACATATTCTCCAGAAAGCAGGAGGAATAAAGTTAACAGAATATAGCACTTAAAAATGGGGGGGGGGGGGGGTGTAAGAGAGCTGTGAGACTAAAGTGGGTTTAGGGAGAAACTGGTAATTTAATAAATCAAGACTGTTGTAGTTTCATTTCAATGTGTGGAATCTATTATTTCTATTTGAAACCCGCTGTTTAAAGCGATTATTCTATGAGGTGTGCCAATTTATTGTGCAACCCCCTGGGATTATAATCTCTGGACAGGGTTAAATCATATGTAACTCGTTTACATTGTACTGTGCTGCTATCTTCTGCATTTCACAAGGCTCCCTTGTGGCTTCTACAGGCTTCCAGAACTGCACATGTGCAATTATAGTAACATTTTCTGATCTTGCTATACTGGGAATGTACAAACATATGAGGTGCGAGGGAGCCTTTGAGAAACTACAAGAATGTTATTTCTAGGGTTAAGAGCCTCCTTGACCATGTAATTTTATCTGAGCAGGGAAACTTTCAGGTAATAGTTAATATACTGGATGGCATTGATGCTGTATTGCCCTTTTCTTGGACTCTAAAAGTTTTATATTCCTATGATGTATGTGTTTATCGCCACTTGCAATTGAAATTACAGATGTGTACTTTACGAAAGTATGAATAGTATATTGCTTATTCTATTAAAATGTATTCTATTAAACCCTGACAATAATAGAACTTCTTGAATTTATATTGTTCTGTGTAAAATGTAGCTGAATTTTTTTTTATTTTTGTTTTAAATCCACACGCAGATTGAAAATATTGAACTGCCAATGGACACCAAAACAAATGAAAGGAGAGGCTTTTGTTTTATCACTTACACAGGGGAGGAACCTGTAAAGAAGCTTTTGGAAAGCAGGTTCCATCAAATTGGTACTGGAAAGGTAAGATTAACCAGATTTTTTTCCTGTTGCCCGTTTAATTTTCAAAGAAACTTTACAGAAATGTTATTTTTTTCAGTGTGAAATAAAAGTTGCACAGCCCAAAGAAGTCTACACACAGCAACAACAGAAGGGTGGAAGAGGAGCAGTCACTGGAAGGGGTGGTAGCAGAGGAAGAGGCAGAGGTGGGTATCCTATGCTCTGGGGGGGAAGCGTTGGACCACTCTGAACTGCCATTCAAAGGGTGTTTTTTTTTTTTTTTTTTTTTTTTTTTTTTTTTTTTTTTTTTTTTTTTTTTTTTTTTTATAATAAATTTGCTTCAAATTGCAGCCAACTTATGGTATATGCACATGTTTGGGTACCTGGTTGTGCAGCAGTGCTTTTGATCTAGTCTTCAACATTTCTGCAAAATCCCAAGATTCAAACGTGTATCTTAGATTATTTTTTTTTTTTTTTTAAGGTCAAGGCTACAACAACTACTATGATCAAAACTACGGAGGCTATGGAAACGATGGTTCCTATAGTGATCAAGGCTATAACAGCTATAGTGGTTATGATTATTCAGGATATAACTATGGATATAATCAAGGATACACAGACTATAGTGGTAAGTATTCTGGAAAAGCTTTCATTGTTTACATGCATGGGGGGGGGCTGCTTTCTTTCTTAATTGGAAAGAAATGCTAGAATGTGCTTACATTTTTATAAGCAATTGTTAAGTCTGCAAATGTAAGTTTTCTGTTAAAGAAGAAAAGCATGAAGCTTTGCAACATCAAATTTGGGTATCCATATGCACGGTTATTTGCATTTGCCAAACATTGGCTTCAATCAAATGAGTTATTGTTGCTGCAGTTTATGGCTTGTATTGATGTTCTGCCTATTAATGATATTTTGGCTTGTGGATGTTTAAATACTTTTTTTTTTTTTTTTTAGGGCAACAAAGCACATACGGCAAAACAAGGGGTGGAGGAAACCATCAAAACAATTACCAGCCTTACTAATGCAATGAAAAATTAAAACTAAGGTGGGTATTCTATGCAGTTTACTAATGAAATGCTGATGTGTGGGTTTTTTTACATTAAGCTTTTAATAAAGAATTTAAACTGTGTCGACTGAATTTATTAAAACTTTAACGTTCAGCATTTGTTTTTAAGCTGTTTTGCATTAGATGTCTTAGAATTAAAAACACGGCCTTAAATGGTTTTTTCTCATTTTAAATGCTCAAGAATTTTTAAATTTGGTCTTCTGGTCTTTTTATGCCAGGTGATCTAAGGATTAAATTAAACTTTTTTTTTTAAAGTAATAACAGGTAAAGTACTGAAATGGGTACAACTTAAGGTAAAGAAGAATGTTGTCTTCTAACTCTGACATTATACCTTGTTTGTACCCGCCAGCGGGAACTTCATTGCAGGCCGTGTGTCACCCTGACCACGTCTATCTCTGGGGTCGCACGTTGTGGGCAGAGCGCAAGGCACACACCAGAAACCGCTGTCCTGTGGTATGGTCTCTTCCAACTTCCATGTACCAGCGTAAAAATTAAACTGGGAAAAACAACTACAGGCTTTTTTAATCGGAGTCCTTTTTTGTTAACGTTTTGATAAATTTGTTTTTTACAGGAGTTATAAAAAATTAGATGCCTTAACAGCTTAATCTTTTTTGCTCTTCGTTTTAATTTAATTGTATTCCTAAATTGTGCGTTTATAGGGTTTAATGCTTATTTCTTTTCTTTATAGCTAAATCTACAGACAAACAAGAACTTGTTAAAATGAGGGGTGCAATGTCTTGTACAATTTTGAAATAAAAAAATCCTATGCACAGATCAAAACTTTTTACAAACTTGACCGATTTTAAGGTTACATCTTCAGAGATGTTATTTATATATCCATCTCAATCTCAATGGTTAACTGTATATGTCAATCTTGAGTTAGGTTTTACACACACTACATAATGTGCATATGATTTTTACGTTCTAGAAAAGTGGACTTGTGAAATGGCTAACACTTCTGATTTGAAAATTAAAATAATTCCTTTTCTTTGTTCCAGGTGGAGCTGGTTTAAAGAGAAGAACGTCGTGCAGCAATGCTGGGAGCACCATCGCATTATTCTAATAAGAGGACTATGACCAAGGCACCAAGGGGCAGATTTATCAAGCGTCAAATTTCTAGTATATGTGTGTTATTTAAGAATCCCATAAACTCGAAGTTCTGGGGGGAAAAAATTTAAATTTATTTTAACTTCGAGTGAATAGGATTGGCCCACAAATGGAAAACACAAATCAAGTTTAAAAAAAAAAATTGGAGTTTTAGGAGGTCCCCCATAGGCTAAAACACAAATTAGGCAGGTTTTAGATGTTGACTATTTGAATTCTTAGACCGTACAATAAATTTGTCATCTATTTTTTTTTTTTTTATTAACTCAATCGAATTTTGACTTCCCTAGTTGAATAACACAAACTCGAAATTCTAATTTTCAATTTGACTTTTGATGAATTTGCCCCAAGTGTCTTGCTGTAAATAGAAAATTGGATTCTTTTTACTTTTATTTTTTGTATGGGATTTTTGCGGTCTGTGTGAAAAGGCTTTAATGTCCAGCAATATTCTTTTTACGTTTAACACATTGTTTGTGCTTGTGATGTGATCAGTCATTCAAATTTGATGTAAATGAAGTTTGTAATAAAAGTGAGAACCGCTTTGTGAATGCTTCTCATTTTTATGCATCCAAATGTGGTTGCTGTATAAGTCTTAATGGTAAACAGGTGACTGTAGTAAGATGTAAGTTCTGTATTAGCCACAGGGGATGATTAGGCATATAGACTTAAATTTATCACATGAGGGATAGCTATGCAGTGAGAACCAACCATTTGGGTTTTTGGTGTGCTATTTCCATTAATGTGGATATTATATTAAAAGCTTGTGTGGTTTAAAAGGGGGAGTGGTCATCACTGACTTCCATTATTGGCCCTCCACCATGTAGGCCAAAAAAAGTTTTACATCATACTAAAAGTTATCTCAAAGGTGAACCACTCCTTTTAAGAAAGTACACATTCTGACAAATTCAACATGGGGTATATGTTTTCAATACCAAACTGCAAAGCTTTGCAAGTTGGGGGATTTTAGGACATCCGAAAATCACCTAAATATTGCATGTGCTATATGGACCATGTCGGTCTGGGGTAGCTGTGGCCCAAAAAGAACCTCACTTTAAGGGCCCAGCAAGGATATAAGCACCCCACCACTTAAAGGAACAGTTGAGTGTAGAAATATAAACTGGATAAATAGATACTAGAGTAGAACACTACTTCCTGCTTTTCAGATCTGTAACTTTGAGTAAGTCAGTGACTTGAAGGGGGGCCACATGGGGCATAACTGTTGAGTGAGTTTGCAATTGATCCTCAGCATTAAAGAGATTCTGACACCTGAAGTCAAACTCTTTTTTACCTCTATTATAATAACTGGCTTTGAAAGCTACTTCTAACTTTGCCATAAGGTATTTGCATGATGCTTTTACATTACCTGTCTGATCCCCCATGTTCCTGTATGAGGGGGCTGCCATATTTGTGCAGCAGGCATCTGTTATCATTACAAACTGTAACTAACAGACTGAGATAGGACTGTTAGATTGGCAAAGTAAGAGTGTCAGTCAGGCTTAGAAATTTCAGCTAACAGTTCTATACAAAAACAAACCTCAGCAAAAAATGATCAACATGACCTATAGGTAACAATTAATGTACATTCATATGTTAAATTTCATTTTTTAGTGTCCGTATCACTTTAAGCTCAGATTCAAAAGCAACAGTTATGGCCGATGTGGCCCTCCCTCAAGTCACTGATTGGTTACTGCCTATTTACTGTCTTTTTTTTTTTTTTTTACCCAGTTTTTATACTAAACAATTCCTTTAAGGTGAATTAGTGGTGGTTGCCAGTGGTAGGCCTAGATGCTCTACACCAGTGATCCCCAACCAGTAGCGCGTGAGCAACATGCTCTCCAACCCCCTGGATGTGCTCCCAGTGGCCCCCAAAGCAGGTGCTTATTTTTATTCATTCCTGGCTTGGAGGCATTTTTTAATTGTATAAAAACCAGGTGTACTGCCAAACTGAGCCTGAATGTAGGTTGACAATCCATATAGGTGTTACCAAATGGCCAATCACAGCACTTATTTGGCACCCCAAGAACATTTATCATGCTAGTGTTGCTCCTCTACTCGTTTTACTTCTGAATGCTGCCCATGGGTCCCTGCTCTACCCCAACATGCCTAAGCATTTTTCAGAGTATGATCTACCTTTCCTCCTCTTTTGTCTGGTCCTTTCACACTTTCTTTACCTGCAACGACCTGGACAATGTTTGCTAGTTTATTGTCAGCCCTTGGTATTTTTTAAGTGTCTCCAACAATTGCCCACATAGGTGTGAGATATATCTGGCTATGTAATGTTAGTTTAAAATAGGTAATGACTGCATTCCAGAACTGTTTGATCAACGAACAGGACCATAAACTGATGTCAGCTTTCAGGGCCTGGCACTTCGGACAGGCGTCTGAATTGGACCAGCCCACTTTTTTCCGTATGTCGGGGGAGAAATAGCCTATGCCAGTGATCCCCAACCAGTAGCTTGTGAGCAACATGTTGCTCTCCAACCCCTTGGATGTTGCTCCCAGTGGCCTCAAAGTAGGTGCTTATTTTTGAATTCCAGGCTTGGAGGCAAGTTTTAGTTTAATAAAAACCAAGTGCACTGCCAAATAGTCTCCATGTAGGTTGAAAATGTATGGATTTCCAACATAGTTGTTTAGAAACTGTGGGTTGCCTACAAATAATAGGAAGAGAGACATTTAAGGGTGTGCTACATGCCAAGCTCTGATTGTGGTGTATATCAATGGGTTATCTTTCACTGTTTGTGGGATCTGTTTCTCATCTAAGTGTAAGAGAGAAGTCAAGGATACATTTAGTGCCTGATCCAATATAGGCAGTGCAAAAAACTCTATTATTAACCCAGTCTGCTGCATAGCAGAGGTTACAAGCTAGATTGTATGTCTGTATATCTGGAAGATTCATCCCACCTTGGGATTTTGGTTGTTGAAGTTTAGTTCTGCTGATCCGGGGGTGTTTACCTCCCCAGATAAATTGACTAAGTGCTTTGTTCAACTTTGTTAGATCCTTACGAGAAAGAAATAACGGGGGAAACATATCATCTTAATTAGATGGCATTTCCCTAAATAGTTCACTTGTAGTTTCGACCATATACTAAGTTCTTGAATCAAATTGTTCAGCAAGGGAGCAACATTTAAACTGTATAAAGCATGGAGTCAGGGGGGATCTGGATTCCCAGGAACTGTATTGCCTTTGTAGTCAATTTGTAAGGGAAGGGACCACGCCATGTATTTTTCAAACAAGGGTTGAGGGGCATGGCTACCGTTGTGCTCAAGTTCACTTGAAAACCTACCACCTTACCAAAAGTTTCAATACTACTTGACAGAAAAGGGATTGCCTCTGATGGATTAGTCATAAATAGTATATCATCTGCAAAGGCAGTTAGCTTAAGTTGGGTAGGTCCAATTAGTAACCCTTGAAGGATTGGAGAAGCAAGCAGTATCCGCAGGAAGGGATCAAGACCCAGATTAAATAATATTGGGGAGAGGGGGCACCCCTAATGGGTACCTCGAGCAAGGGAGAATTCAGGAGAAAGGTGTGCATTAACATGGAGTTTGGCCTGGTATGGACGGTACAACATAGAAATGGCTTTTCTAAACAGTGGTCCGAAATGTCTAAATTTAACTAATCTAATCAGATGGGAGTGAAATATTCTGTCAAATGGCTTGTCGGCATCTAAATTGACAAGTAATGTTTCAGAGTTTTGTTTCTGGGAATCCACGCTTATTGCTGCTAATGTGGACCGCATTGCCTTTACAGACTGTCTGTTACATGTGAATCCCAGCTGTTCAGGTGTTATAAGGTTTGGTAGGATATTTTGCAATCTACAGGTGTGGTGTTTATACAACTGGCCTGCGGGTGTCACTGTGCACAGGACTTGTGCTGTGTATACACAGGACTTTCTGTACTGTTTGAAAGTAGGAAGTAATGCAGTTGTGTAATGGCTTCATGAAAAACATAACAGGCCAATAGTTTAGTGAAGATTTTATAATCAGAGTTGAGTAATGATATAGGCCTGTATGATTATACTTGATCTAGCGGCCTATCCTTTTTAGGAATCAAGATAATGTTTGCATCGCTGAATCCATCCCATACCTCACCCAGCCGCAGGACACCCTGGTATAGAGAATGCAGAATTGGATCCTTCTCTTAGGATTTTATAGTACTCACTCGAGAACCCATGGAGACCTGGTGCCTTGTTGCCTGCAAGAGATTTGATAATATCCTTTATTTCCTGTTCTGCTAGGGGGACATTGAGTCTGTAGGTGTTTCATATAGGGATTGACAGTATGATTGAAATTCACAAAGAATTTCTACAGAAGTAGATCTAATCTCTCCCCCCTGATCGAATAGTAGGAATAAATGATGTACCTTTTGCCTTGCACACCAAGTTGGCTAAGAGGCGGCCAGATTTATTTCCCCATCTATAGAATCTATTCTTTCGGTATTCAAGGCTTCTCGTAGCTCTGTCAGTCAACAAAGCATCCAGATCCTGCTTAGCTGCAATGTATGCCTGACGGTTTGATTCTGTACTTATAGCAAGATAGGTTCGATATGTGGCGGTTATTGTTAAGAACCGTATATTTTTCTCTAAAGTTCTTGTTTAATCGAGCTGTGTAGGAGAGAATGTGTCCCCTCATTACAGCCTTTGATGCTGACCAGAATAGGGTGATATTGTCTAGGTGTTCTAGGTTGTCATCAGGATAGTCTGCCCATGTGTTCTGTAAGTATAGTTGGAAGTCATCTGAATTGGCTAAATAGGCAGGGAATGTCCGTTGTCGTTGCCTAGGTTCAATTGAATAAATATCCAGAACCGCAGATATCAGTACATGGTCAGATAGAGAGATATTGTATATATGGGAGAGGCTACCTGCCAGGGCCTGGGAAAGCAAGATGCAGTCTATATGAGAAAAAGACCTATGTGGGTTCGAGTAAAATGTGTAGTCCCTACCATCAGGATTCAGTAGACGCCAGCTGTCTATCAACTCAAAGAAAGTTCCAAACCGAGCCAAATCTGAGGGGCCGGCTGAAATGAGGTGGGTAGGTGTGGCTGTACAATCTAGAATCCAGTCCCAGGTAGTATTCATATCTCCTGCTACTATGAGTGTGGCTGGACCCCATGCTGCTAGAGAAACAATAAGCTCTGTATAGAAGCTGGGAATGGCATCATTCGGCCCATATATGTTTACAATTGTATATTTTGTTTGCTCGATGAGCACATCTACAAACAGATATCTTTCTGCCTCATCTGTCTTGACTGTTAACTAGGGATGCACTAAATCCACTATTTTGGATTCGGCTGAACCCCCGAATCCTTCCAGAAAAATTTGGCTGAATCCTAATTTGCATATGCAAATTAGGGGTGGGAAAGGGAAAACATTTTCCTTATTTTCTGACAAAAAAATCACTTAATTTCCCTCCCTGGCCCTAATTTGCATATGCAAATTAGGATTCGGATTCAGTTCGGCCAGGCAGAACGAGTCGCCCGAATCCTGCTGAAAAAGGCAGAATCCTGGCCGAATCTCGAACCGAATCCTGGATGCATCCCTACTCTTAACACTTTGTAGTTTAGTGACTTATTTAAGAGAATTGCCACACCCCTCTTTTTCTTCCTATATGAGGAAGCTATACAATCACCTATCCAGGTATCTTTAAGAGTAGAGGTTTCAGTGTTACTCCAATGTGTTTCCTGTAAGCAGATTATGTGTGCATGAAAGGGTTTGAGATATTTAAGAACCTTCTTACATTTTAAAGGAGAGTTTAACCCTTTTACATTCCAGGAAAGTAGCCCTGGAGTTTTCAGAATGGAGTTCTTGATTTGGGAGACCATTGCTATGGTGGATCTACATTGTATGGGAGAAGATACTTAAGGCAGTATATTGTGCATATGGTGAGGGTAATCCAGTACCTCTGTCCCTTTGAGCTGGGGGTCTCGATCAACATTGTCGGGGCTGCATTAGAACCTGACATGTAGCATTCAATCTGAGAATGGTGCATTTTTGTTTTCCTATAAACCTTAACTATTGTGTAACTCAACATAAACAGTTAACCATAAAAAACAACCTTTCAAAACTTTGATATGGTCATAAAGTCTGACCAATTACATTAGGTCCCCGAATGTAAGCAATGAAAAACATTATTTCAAGAATACAGTTTTGCAAAGACAGTCGTATAGATTATTTTTTTCTTTAACCATTGTCCACCATTCGACTCTCATAAAACATAAAAATATACTTGCGTAAGGATTTTAGTCAGTTGTGATCTGAGCCAAAGTGATGAAGGGCGTCTTCAGGTTTTTCGAAGAACCATCGCTTACCGTCCTCCATCACTCTTAACTTTGCAGGGTAAAGCAAGGAAAATTTACAACCTGACTTGTAGAATATTCTAGAACAGTCGAATTAGTACTCGCACACCCTAGTCCTCCCGATGGTAATCCTGGTGCACAGCAATATGAGGGAACGGCAACCTCACGATCCAATGGCAGCAAAAATTCACTGGCACACAGGTAATGCGAGCAGGTTATACCTTGCTAAGTGTTTATTGCAGCATGCAACGTTTCGGGGTTACCCCCTTTATCAAGCATCAAGCTTCGCACACCCTAGTCCTCCCGATGGTAATCCTGGTGCACAGCAATATGAGGGAACGGCAACCTCACGACCCCTTTATCAAGCATGATGCTTGATAAAGGGGGTAACCCCGAAACGTTGCATGCTGCAATAAACACTTAGCAAGGTATAACCTGCTCGCATTACCTGTGTGCCAGTGAATTTTTGCTGCCATTGTAGAATATTCTACACACAGGAACAAAGGCTCTTCGCTTTGCTGCTACCAGTGCGGAAAAGTCATGAAAGATGAGGAGTTGAGTGTGGTGGCAAGTAAAGTTGTTGTTTCCTGTACGTCAAGGTCTTCATTTTATCTGAGTAGTTTAACAGTTTTATTATCACTGGTTGAGGACGTTTGTCCTGAGGATTTCTCCGGGCCAATACGATGAAACCATTCAATGACCAAAGGTGAGATATCTTGGAGGCCTTATGGTAATCGCCATCCTGGATAAAGCAAGATAGGGGAAACTTGCGGGTAAGTCAATATGCCAATCGTGAGCACTCCCAAAAGTCCCAAGCATAGTAATTTCAGTGTTTCTCACTGCTGCTTACCACTCTGGGCCTGATCCAGTTGGCAGGTCCGGTCTGTGTGGAACGAGCGGGAAGTGCGGTGCGGTGCTTATGTTGAACTGTAGGTGAGCTATGGGTGCTGAAGTCTCGCACGTTGAAATTCAGACAGAAGACTGAAGCTGCAGTTGGAGTGGAATACGGTGGTGTGAGGCCAAGATGGGTTCCGCACCTCGTGGTGGATGCAAGGTGGCGCCTGCAGCGTCCCGCACTTTCAGAGTGGCCGGGATTGTTATGCCGGGTCAGGGCTCCCGGGGATAAGCTTCGGGTAAATAATGCTCCGACCCTGTGTCTCCCTGTGTGTAGTGGTTACCCGGCCTGGAACACAATGGGGTAGGCAAATGATCGTGTTTCCGTCTTAGAGAGATCGGAGCTCTCTAAAATGCGGCCATTGCAGAGGTCCACCTCCCGGGGGTCCTTCCTGCACTCTTTTAAAAAAAAACAAAATCACTCTTAATGTCAGTTTGCCAGTGTCTCTCTCTCTGGCCCATTTCTGTTCTTCCTTGTGACTTTGCTCCTCCACCCCCCACTTGTCAGTTTCTCCCAATATCCCTTTCTCTTCTTCAACCCCCCCCCCCCTCAGAATATCCTCAAGTACCCTCTGGTATAATGAAGTAATCAAAGTGGTGATGGTGAGCTGCCTATGATGCAGCAAACCATGCTTTACAGTTGTTATGAGGTTCTACTAATGAAATGCTGTCTTTGGTTTCACCCAAGTGTTGTTAAGTACTGTATCCAAATGACTCTACTTTTATCTTATCTGTCCAGATCAAATTGTTGGTCTTCACCTAGGTGTTCATGGGCAAACTTTAGACTTGTCATTATGTTCTTTCCATTACAGTAAATATTTCTTCCTGGCACACCTCCCAAGTAAATATTTGTTTTAATGTACACTTATACACTTTGACATCAATGATGGAGACAGCTACCTGTAGGTCCCTTGATCAAATTCTGGGACGCTTGAAGGTTTCTTTCAGCATTTTAGTTCTGCTTTCAGGCTACATTAGTGGAATGTTTAATGTCCAATTGTTTGGTGATCTTTGCAAATTGCTTCCCAGACTTAAGGCACATGTAACCTTCTTTCTTATGGACGAACTAAACTAAATGTCAGAGATATGTCACATTGCTCCTAGTGATGTTCTAACCATTGGACACCAGAACTGGTACAACTAGTTCTAATTTTAGGTATGTGAACTAGGGAAAATTTAAAGGCTACATTAATATTTCCACACACAACATTTGTATTTACATGTAGATTACAGTGGACTACAAATTGTAAATGTGCATGATATTTGTTACATTACCTTTATCAATATTGTTGAAATAAATATCAGCTAACTGTGTGCTGAATAGTCAAAAATTATTTCAGGTGGCTCCTTGCTATTTTGGTGGAGGTAAGATTAGACACACAGAACAAATTTCTTGGGCACCAATGGTTCTTCAAGCAAAATTTGGTGCCACAGGCTGTTGAATTAAACTCAATTACCTTGAATTAAACTCAATTTATGTAAAAAAAAAAAAAAATTCTTGCTGAATCTTAAAAATCTGGTGAAACTGCAGAGATTGTATACATTCAATCACTATATAAATACTTCAGACATATGAGGGTATATTTATCAAAGAGTGAAGTTCCGCAGCTCTCTATTCATTTCTATGGTATTTTTGAAGGCGTATTTATCAAAGTGTGAAACTTCACTTCACCCATTTATAAATACGCCTTTCAAAATCCCATAGAAATGAATTGAGAGCTGTGGAATTTCACTCTAGTGGCGGAACTTCACTCTTTGATAAATGTACCCCTTAATCCACATGAAGAGGTTACACATGCACAGTAATTGTCTATGATGTATGTTGTATGTATATCTAGAGCCTTAAGGAACTGGCTTACACAACTGGAGGAGGATGTTGATTGGATCAGCTCTTAAAATCCCTGAAGGGCATTAAGCTAGCATCCATATTTTTGTAAGACTTGTCCATCGAGTCTTTGAAGCTATCATCTAAGAATATGGCCCTTTCCACCACAGCCAGGAGAGCAATCTGGATTAGGCCATGGTGTGCAGACACCACATCCAAAAATATTCTTTGCAATATGCCCTTTGAGCATGGTCATCTTTTTGTATCCCAATTAGATACTCTCATGCAGATGTGGTGGAAGGGTAATTTGTTTTGCAGGCAAAAGTGGTCTCCAATTAGACCTAGACAAACTAGATATGGTGTAAAGGACAAAGAGAAGTACCAGCCTTCCAGATCACAAGGTGGATCTTCTAGAGGGGCAAGAGGTAGAGGTAAGTGTCTGTCTTCAACTCGTAGGTGAGACTTCTGACTCCAAAAATCTTCCAGTGAGCAGAAGACTAGCTTAGCAGCGTGCAGAGTTTTCATCCGACAGTCAGATACATGAAGTTTGTCGACATGATTTCACATTAGGTTCCATTCTCTTCTGCACATCCGACATGTCACATGCTTGTCATTACATGGTGAAGTGTTGGACAAGAGCTCGCTGTGGAGTTCAGCCCCTAATGTTTCCAAATACAGTGGCAGGCACAAAGATCATGGAGCCAGATAACCTGGGATTCTCATTAAAGGATTATTTTGCTGCAGCGATTTTAAAAGTCGCTCAAAATTGCCTGGCGAGGCAACTTTGAGCGACTTTTAAAATCGCGCCGCTGTGTGTGGACAAACGCAGGCGACTTTACGCCTAGCGGGTGCGCAGCGCTAGCTAGCTATTCGGGGAGATTCATTGCGGCGATAAGTCGCCAGGCGACAGATCTCCCCCGAATCTCCCTGTCTGGCCTTGCCCTAAGAAGGTGAAAAATTACACTTTACACTTCAATATTAGAAAAACGGTTACAAATAGAAAATAGACTAAAATAGAGTTATTGGAAAAAGTCGTTATATCTATCTGAAAACAACTAGTTGTTTGAAGGTGGACAACCCCTTTAAGGTGCAGTAAGTTTATATTTAGTATACAAAATACAGCATTTATAGCATTATTCTATTTTACAGTTCCCCTTTAAAGAAAAACTATACCCCAAAATAAATATTGCCCTTTTAAATCTCTTGCCTTGAACCACCATTTCATGATGGTCTCTGTGCTGCCTCAGAGATCACCTGACCAGAAATACTACAACTCTAACTGTAACAAGTAGTGTAGAAGCAAAACAGAGAATCCTGCCTGTTAATTGGCTTATATTACCTAACATGTATAGTTTGTTTGGTATGTTTGTGTGCACCGTGAATCATACGATCCCAAGGGGGCTGTCCTTATTTTTTAAAATGGCAGTGTTCTATTTATGATTACCCAATGGCACATACTACTAAAAAATTATATTATTATGAAAATGGTTTATTTACTTGAAGGGTTTCACATATGAACTGTTTTATGCAATATATTTTTATAGAGACCTACATTGTTTGAGGGGTATAGTTTTTCTTTAAAGGAGAAGAGAAGCTACCAAAAGCAGTTTATTGCTAATAGATTAACCACAATAGTGCAAGCTATAAGACTATGTACAGTATATTTATTCTGCAGAATACTTTACCATACCTGAGTAAACCGCTCTAGAAGCTGTTTGTTTAGAATAGCAGTTACCATATTAGCTGTATGACATCACTTCCTGCCTGAGTCTCTCCCTGCTCACTCATAGCTCTGGGCTCAGATTACAGCAGGGAGGGGAGGAGGAAGGGGGAAAGGAGCCCTAGCCCTGGGGGTTTATGCTGAAAACGGGAAGTCTGATACAGAAGCCCATGTATACTCAGTAGAAGGAAAGAAATACAGTGTATCTTTTGACAGAGGACTCAGAGCAGCATTACTTTGAGGGTTTACTGGTGTATTTATATAGATCTTTCTACTAAAGCGTACTTAATTTTAGCCTTTCCTTCACCATTAAGGTATTCCAGTGATGGTGTTCTTCAGAAGTGGTTGAGGCCAGAAAACCATCTATTAACAATATACTTGATTTCCCGCAGCAGGGGTTAGACAAATATCTGTGTTCCAGTATCCTCAAGGTACAGGTCTCTGCAATTTCATTGTTTTTGGACTCTAGTCTGTCTGCTGAACCCCTTATACAGAGATTCCTTAAAGGGGTGGTTCACCTTCAAGTTAACCTTTAATATGTCATAGAATGCCTAAGCAGCTTTTCAATTGGTCTTCATTGTTTATTTTTATAGTTTTTTTTATTATTTGCCTTCTTCTTCTGACTCTTTCCAGCTTTCAAATGGGGGTCATTGACCCAGGGTGTTTCAGGGGTAACTGCCATTGCAAACTGGAGAACTGCTCAATAAAATGCTAAATAACTCAAAACCTACAAAAAATATTAAATGAAAACCAATTGCAAATTGTCTCAGGATATATACTTCAATTTAATTGAAAGGCGAACAATCCCTTAAAGCCAGCATAGATGGCAAAGCCTCCTGTTCTGATACCAGTTCCCCAATGGGATTTGAATATTGAGGAATTATGTGAACCCCCCCCCCCCTTTGAGTCCCTAGAGGAAATTAACTTGAATGATCTATGTTATAAGACTGTTTTTCTTGCGGCTATAACATATGCTAGAAGGATCGGTGGCATTGGCCTCTAAGGGCTGAGGTCCCTGAAGCATTCCATAATTCCACTACATTTAGGAAGGATTTGCAGTTTGGTAGTTTGGTGTAGACATGTCATGCATCTTTAACCTTGCTGGATTCTTCAGAATGTTTACTTTCCAAAAAATGTATGGTTTTCTGGTTCACTGTACTTTTTTTGCAGCTTTACCACACATAAAACTTGCAGTGTTTTTGAATTAGTGTAAATGTAAGCACAAAATAAGTATGCACAAGGTACATTTTAGGGACGATAAATGCCACATACGTAGGTAAACACATTCGGCTTCAAACTTTTCAGTGAACCCCTGGCGTTCATATTTAGGGTGATTTCTCTTGGTGCCTAATGGTATGTGGGTGATAGGATGCTGCAAATTGGACGCTTTGAGGTGATTTTCTGAAATTTTATCAAAATCGCCAGCCTTAGGGTTTGGTACGTTGAAGTAAAAAGACATATTTACCCATTTTGGATTTGGGGGAATGTGTTCTTTTTGTAGCTGTATTCCACATAAAATGCAGTAAATGTGTTGTTTTTGCAATGCCTGTAATGACAGAGGATGATAGATCATATGGGGTGTCTTCCTTTTGGGGCCCCTAGAGGCCACATACTTAGGTAAACCTATGCACATTGTGCACTGAACTATTCAGCGGACTCCTGGCCTTCATATTTAGGGTGTTTTATCCTGATACCTAATGATATGTGGGTTATAGGATATTGCAAATTGGAAGCTTTGAGGTAATTTTCAGAGATTTCATCAAAATGGCCAACATTAGGAAAGCTTTGCGATTTAGTAATCTGGAGGAGAAATATGTATTTAACCATTTTGGATTCAGGGCAATGTGTACTTTCCAAAAATATATGATTTTCTGGGGAAAGCATACCTTTTTGTAGTTTATCCCACATAAAATACAATAAATGTGTTGCTTCTGCAGCAGCTGGAATGACAGAGGATAATAGATCATATGGGATGTCTTCATTTTGGAACCACTGGAGACCACATACTTAGGTAAAACTATACACATTGAGCATCAAACTGTTCAGTGGACCCATGGTCTTCATATTTCGGGTGATTTATCTTCATACCTAAAGTTATCTGGGATATAATGGGAGACAAGATAATGCAACTGGAAGCTTTGAGGTATTTTTTCAAATATGTCAAGATTTTTTACAAAAACTGGTAAATTTAGGAAATATTTGTGTCTGGGTATTTTGGAATAGAAAAACATATTTACTTGAATATTGAATTCATCAGAATCTGTTCTATCCAAAAATGTATTTTTTTTATGGTAAACCCAGTCTGTGTTTTTGGCCTTGATATAAGAAGTATGCAGTAGTGATGTGCTGATCGAAAAATTCTCAAGCCGCCCCCTCACAGTCCGCACCCGGCCCAGTCTGCTGTTGCCCCCCCCCAGACCCGCGCCCGCCCCACAGGGACATCACAAAAGAGGTGGGGTGGACTCTATAAATTTAGGCGCCGGAAGCTGGCAGTGCTATGGCGTGGAGAGCAGGAGAAGAGCTCGACCTTGACCCGCCTGCAACCCGATGATTTGTTGCAGGAGTCAACCTGTGGGTTTCGGGCTGACCTACACACACTACTAATATGCAGGTTTCTGGAGCAGAGCTTTGGAAATGTGGTCGCATACAGCTGGCCAGTATTTTTGATGGTTGATCCCAATGTTATTAATAGGAAAAAAAGGTAAATATATAGGAAGGGTGGTATTTTTTTCAAGAAAAGGTGGCAACCCTAGTTGTAATTGCATAAAATAAATGATACTATTTCTGTTTATATAATGGAAATATGATTTATTTTTAATCTTTTTTGACAGTTACAAGCATATAGCTTACAACAGAAGTGGAATTACATAAAAAGTCTAGCATCTTTTTAAAGTTTAGGTTGTTCTGAAAACAGCTATACATAATTTTCCTGGGAAAACCTTAAGTCCCCTCCAGGCAGCAAAGGTCCGAAAGAGCACTAAATGTTCAAGAACTGTGGCAATAAAAGTTAGCAAGTGACCAAATCGGCCTGCACTGAAAGGGTTAACAAAGCACCTCATTTTTTGGGGTATTAAAACAATAGTTGCTAGCAATTTAGAAAAGAAAAAAGGTAAAAATAAAAGTTCAAAATGCAAAAACAGGAGAAAACCTTTTTATAATTAGTTTCTTATATTAATGTTGTCTCTTTGAAACAGATAAAAACTTTGCCGAGCAAACTCGATCTCAGATACTAATGGTATTGTTAAATGTATTCTAGTATTCCCCTCAAACTCAATTTCTAGGTTTACATTGTTTACGTGTATACTAAAAATGAACTCGCTTTAATAAATATATTCGCTGATAAAGTTATCATATTTCCATGCTCTTAATGTCCCTCAAGCCGCCATTTCAGGCGAGCTCTGCCAGGACGCCATTAGTAGTAACAAGGCCGGGGGCGGAGTCGGCTGCGGGAGCGAAGGGTTAGAAGGGAGAGGAAGCATCTATTACGTCTCTTTCTCTTGGTGATTCCAATAGTATACGTTCTGTCTGGCTGCCTTTTTGTTATTAAAAACATAAGCAATGATTTCTGAAGACGACGAAGCCATGATGGAGGCTACCACTGCAGAGACAGAGGAGATTGGGCAAAACGAAGGGTTGAAGATTGATGCTAGTAAAACCGAAGAGGATGAGGGGTGAGTCTCATATACAGGGAAGGCTGACATTTGTCGGCGGTCGCTTTTATTATATTTAACCTTCATTTATAAACGGATTGGCAAATTGTATTTTTTTCTGGGGTGGGTGGCCCCATACGAATTATACATTATATATGCTTATGTGAAAGGACGTGGCCGCATACTTTTATGTGTTTTGTTTACGAACATTTAGAGGGTGAGTTTCCTGCATAATTGGCCCACCTACCGTCATCCAAGGATTTCCCTAAAACTGCAGGCTGGCTTTTGAGTGATAGACTTTGAACTGACTAGATACATCTGTGCAGTTTTGTTTTTTATAAAGAGAAGGGAACATACAGTAAAAACTAGAGACCTTATATTTACCAGCAATGGTTTTTCATTTCTATGTTTGTGCTTTTAGAAGTGTGTGCAAAAAAGATATTTTGTGCACACTTTGAAACATCTGTAAAAGTACTTGTATTCATCTTTGCCTTACACCGCAATTTGTTATATGCATTGGATTCAAAATTTGTGTGCCCAAGTGCACAGCAGTAGGGGGTATAGTTTTTCCATATATGTTTATTTGCAGCAACACAAATGAAAAAAATCTTTATCATGATGTGATAAAGTATTTACTCCCTTTCTGGCACACTGGTGGGCTTGTGACAAAGTCTTTGCTGTGTTGGTAAATTTTAGTTTTTAAAGGAAAACTAAACCCTGATAAGCCAAAAGCTCCTATTCTCCACCCTCCATGGTTGGCCTCCATGCGTCTTCCCCTCATAGTGCTCTAGTATGTGTCCAGCCCAGCAACACTGGCCTATATATGAATAATAGTGCAGCAGAGCTCAGGAGTGCCATGTTCAGTAAGTTTGGTATCTTCCTGAAGTGAGAGTCAACACTTTAGTTTTTGGCACATGCGCAGATAGAGCTGGGAAAGCTCCCTAAATTACCGAAAAGAAAGAAGAGTATCCAGAAGCTACCGAACATGGAGCCCTTGAGCTCAGCTGCGCTACTCTGCATATATACAGCTAGGTCCTTAGAAATTTGGACAGAGACAACTTTTTTCTAATTTTGGTTCTGTACATTACTACACTGAATTTTAAATGAAACAACTCCGATGCAGTGGAACTGCAGGCTTTCAGCTTTAATTCAATGGGTTGAACAAAAAGATTGCGTTAAAATGTAACTAAAGCCTTTAACACAATCACTTCATTTCAGGGGCTCAAAATTAATTGACTCAAAGGTTATTTCATGGGCAGGTGTGGACAATTCCTTCATTTTGTCAATTAAGCATATAAAAACCCTGGAGTTGATTTGAAGGGGGGCTTGTATGTGGAATATTTTGCTGTGAACAGACAACATGCGGTCAAAGGAGCTCTCCATGCAGGTGAAACAAGCCATCCTTAAACTGCAAAAACAGAATTACCCATCGAGAAATTGTTAAAATATTAGGAGTGGCAAAATCTACAGTTTGGTATATCCTGAGAAAGAAATCACTAGTAAAATCAGAATCAAGAATAGAAAGGCTAAATTTGACTTTGCTAAAACACATCTAAAAAAGCAAGCACATTTTTGTAAAAACAATCTTTGGACAGATGAAACCAAGATCAATCTCTACTAGAATGATGGCAAGAAAAAGGCAAGAAGAATGCTTGGAACAGCTCATGATCCAAAGCATACCACATTGTGTGTAAAACATTTGGGAGGCAGAGTGATGGCTTGGGCGTGCATGGATACTAGTGGCACTGGGACACTAGTGTGTTACACAGGACAGAAGCAGCCAAATTAATTCTGAGGTGTCCACAGATGCACTGTCTGCTCAAATCCAGCTAAATGCAGTCAAAACTGATTGGGAGGTGTTTCAGAATACAGATGGACAATGACCCAAAAGATACAGCCAAAGCAACCCAGGAGTTTATTAAAGCAAAGAAGTGGAATATTCTTGAATGGCCACCCAAGTTAGTAACCTGATATGAACTCCGTTGAACATGCCTTTCAAATGTTGAAGACTAAATTCGGTCAGAAAGGTGCACAAACAAGCAGCAACTGAAATCCGCTGTAGTAAAGGCATCGCAGAGCATTAAAAAGGAGGAAACCAGGAATCTGGTGGTATCCATGAGTTCAAGACACCAGGCTGTCATTGCCAGCAAAGGGGCTTCAACCAAGTATTCGAAATGAACATTTTATTTTCAGTTTTTTAATTTTGTCCAATTACTTTTGAGCCCCTGAAACGAAGTGATTGTTTTTAAAAAAGTGCTTTACTTCCTCACATTTTAATGCAAATTTTTTGTTCAACCCACTGAATAAAGCTGAAAGTCTTGCAGTGCAAGACTTTCATTTAAAATTCAGTGTGGTAATGTACAGAACCAAAATTAGAAAATGTTGTCTCATTATCTTTTATTTTAGGGACACTTCCTGGGGAGGATTTTTAGTTTACCTAGGAAAACGATTAATCTTTTTTGAGGAGACCCTAAGCTTCATAAATATTTTTGTGTATTTCCACTTCTGGAACAAAGTGTAGAGCTCTAAATACCTAAAAATTCAAAATGGTCATGATCTAATGTTTTATACCAGACCGCCTGGGTGCTGGTCACAACATTAATACATAATTGGCAAACAAACCGCACTCCAAGGACTTGTGTAATAATCAAAATATTTTTTTATTCCCAGCATTTCGGCACCCTTACTGAGGCTGTCTTCAGGAGAGTGAATTCAACATGCTAGTGAAGCCTAATATAGGGGTGAAGATGGAACCGAAACTCACAGGTCTGACATCATCCAGCAGTGTCATGAATACGTGTCATTAAGCCATATTTCCCCTGTACGGAGATTTATCCAAACAATGTATCATCTAGTGCCCAACACATATCGCCAAATTCCATGTTTTGTATAGTCCAATGAAAAGTGGATATATTGTGCTTGAAGATAAGCGGTGTCATTGGGGTCATGCCCAATGAGTGAGGACCTGATGGAGGAAGCCTAGTACAGAGAGAAAGCGGTATCTCTACTGTACATAGACCGACAATGCTACTTGAACCTTCAGGCTTCCAGGAGCAGAGGTCTGAGTGTTGCTGATCCCTTGCTGACGGGCTTGTCTGGAGGCTGCGTGTGCATGGGTAGTCATTCCACACAGAGCCGTGCCGTGGTTGTTGCGATTAGGCTGTGAACACACTCCCTGCAATCACTGGAGTGTGGCTGCAAGAGAAGGGGCGATAATTGTGAAAAAAAATCCTCTAGTGTATCCCACAGGAAGGGGGTAAGTGAAACTGGATTTTTAATTTCATTCTGTGACAATGTATCCAGTTTTTATTGGACTATACATAACATGGACATTAGTGCTATGTGTTGGGCACTAGATGATACATTGTTTGGATACATCTCCATAGAGGGGAAATATGGCTTAGTGGCACATGTATTCATGACACTGCTTGATTACGTCAGACCTGCAAATTTTGGTGCCATCTTCACCCCTATATTAGGCTTCACTAGCGTGTTGAATTCAGTCTCCTGAAGACTGCCCCATGAAGGGGCGCCAATAAATTGGGAATAAAAAAAATAATTTTTTCATTGTTATACAAGTCCTTGGAGTGCTTGGAGTTTTCAAAGCACTACAGCAGAATACAGCATACTGGAACAGTAGTTTTATCCCATATATATTTAAAAAATACACATTCTGCTAAATCCAAAATGGGTAACCATGTCTTTCTGCTCTTAATAACCAAACATCAAAGTTTTTCTGAACGGTTTCTATTAAAATGTATGAAAAATCACCTCAGTTTTTTCTCCCACCCAGCATTAGGTACCAAAAACAAAATATCCTAAATATGCCAGGGGTCCACTGAACAGTTTAATGCTCATTGTGCATAGGAATACCAAAGTAGCTGGTGCTTTGAGACCCAACATGTAGTTAGCTCATACAGGAAGTCACTTCATCTACTGAATAATCAACACATTTACACAAATACATTGACCTTCTCCTAAAACCATATATTTGTGGAAAGTACCAAAATTGGTAACCATGCCTTTCTACTCCAAACTACTGATTCGCAATGCTTTCCCAAAAAATTGGCACTTTTGATTAAATATCTGAAAATTGCCTGAAAGCTTCCATTTTCTAGCATCTTATCTCCCACATAGCATTTAGACACCAAGAAAAAACATCCTAAATATGAATGCCAGAGGTCCACTGAACAGTTTGATGCCCATTGTGTACAGGATTAACTATGTGGTGTACAGAGGTATCAAATGAAAATAACGCATATAAATTTTTATGACTGACGCTCAGACTGCTGAAATATAAGGGCCCAATGTGTGTTTTATGTGCCATTAGACCCTCTAATAGTATGGTGACCCAAAAAAAAACTTTTTTTGCATAGTTTTGTCAGCAGTCAGAATCACAGTCTGAATATTTTTGGTTGGCCAAATATGTTCTACAGACAGAAACAAGCGAACACCTACACAGAACTGACAATGCAATAAAATGGCTAAAATGCACCAAAATCACCCAAAATGTAATATCATCAAAATAACATTAAAAAGGTATTGCACATTATAGTAAGTGGATACTCCCTTCACAATGGCAACAAATCATGTTTTTTTTAAGCAATACGATTAAAAAAAAGCCAGAAAATTGTTTTTATATACTTGGAAAACTGCGTGTTTTGTGCACGTGTGCAAGTATATGTGAAATCCCCCCTGATCTCCCCAAAATGTATGTGTGTAAGTATAAATGTAATTGTGTGTTTGCGACTGCGTAGTGTCAGTCACTTGTACAGGCAGGAGGGTTGCTAGTGCTGGAAGAAGTGCAACATCATAGATGATCCGGTCGGGGGTGGGGCAATCATCAGGTGCAAGCCGCAGCAGAAACCTATATTCCACGTGCCGTGCCTGCTGCTGTTTAGGGACTCCTGGGCAATTGTGTTCCAAGGGCCACTCAATCCCTGCTTCTGCTCGTTGCCTAGGGGCAGGCAAACAAGCAGGGCCAACCCTGAAGTGCTACAGATCATATGTGTTTATCCACAGATCATAGATTATACCATCCGTGGCACTTAAAGGGTTAAATTTGGCCACAAAATGTATTAATATAGAGTTTTTAGAAAGAAATGACAGATGTAACTGGCAACAATATATTTTGTGTCTCTAAAGACAGTAGCCTAATCAAATGCTCTACAAAAACATTTTTGATAATAATTAAGCCAAAAAGATTTTTTTTTTGTCAACAATTTGGTTTTGTGCAGCTTGGTTACAGAGAAAAAAGGAAAGAACATAAAAAAGTAGAATTGGTTGCTTAAAACTGACACTAAGGAAGTGATGACCATAATTCAGAACATTCTGGATATCAGGTATCTGAATAATGGATCCCTAATCTTTAGCAATTAAAACGGAGTACATATAATTCCGTGTTCTCAACGTTAAAGGAAAACTATACTCCCCGAACAATGTAGGTCTCTAAACAGATATTGCCTAAAACAACTCGTATGTAAAACCCTGCTTCATATAAATAAACCATTTTCATAATAATATACTTTTTTAGTAGCATGTGCCATTGGGTAATCATAAATAGAAAATAGCCATTTTAAAAAATAAGGACAGCCTCCTGGGATCCTAGGATCCAACGGTGCACACAAACATACCAAACAAACTATAAAGTTAGGTCACACGAGCCAATTAACAGACAGAGTTCTGTCTTTTGCTTCAACACTTCTTACTTTTACAGTTAGAGTTGAAATATTTCTGGTCAGGTGATCTCTGAGGCAGCACACAGACCATCATGAAATGGTGGTTCAAGGCAAGAGATGTAAAAGGGAAATATTTACTTAAATATATATACCAGGTAGGTAAGATTCTTTAATATGTCACTTATTTTGATATAAACTATCTGCTGCTCAAAAATTCATTTTCGGGGTATAGTTTTCCTTTAAGGAACAGACTGCCCCCCACCACCACTGACATACAGAAGAAAATCCCCCACCATATTAACAGGAGAACCCCCCATTTGACGCTTTTCAGGAAACCAGAAAAAAAACGGTGTGAAATCAGGGAATTTATTATGCGTTACATACTCGTGGGACCACAGAAACAGGAAAACTTTAAATTGTAAAAATTGAGGTTTTGTTGTAATATAGGTGGATACTTCCCAAAAAAATCTTACAATAAGCATGGGGAAATACTTTTCTTAATTCAATACTAATTGACTAAATTAATGTAATCGTAGTGCAGCTTTCCAGTTACAAATATAGTTGATTGTTTCCTACCTTCTTTATACTCCACATTTGAACTGTTTTAAGATGGAAGTTTATCAAAAATGCAAAAAAATTTGGGTACACAAGACATGAATTGACAAGTGTTGAATGTTCACAAGACTGTTAGGCTGGGTATAGTTGTGAGCCAACCACTAGAGCAGGGGCCCCCAACCTTTTTTGCTCGTGAGCCACATTTAAATTTAAAAAAGAGTTGGAGAGCAACACAAGCATGAAAAAGCATCAAATAAGAGCTCTGATTTTTGGTAACCCCTATATGGACTGGCAGCCTACAGGAGATAATGTTTGGCAGGACATCTGGTTTTTATACAACCAAAACTTGCCTCTAAGCCAGTAATTCAAAAATAAACACCTGCTTTGAGGCCACTGGGAGCAACATCCAAGGGGTTGGAGAGCAACATGTTGCTCGCGAGCTACTGGTTGGGGATCACTGCACTAGAGAGACCATTGTTTTAAAGTTACTTTGGCAACGGTGCAGAGTATCAAATGGATACATGCTTACTACTGCAACCTCTCCAGATGAAAATGAGCAACAGGTCTAATCTCCAGATCATAAAAAGATAAAGCATTGTTCAAATATGGTCCACTTGCATTTGACTCCCTGAGTGGATCATGCTAAACCCGCCCGAGTAAATAATTCCAACTTGTTAAAAACCTATAGAAGACTATTTATCGGCTGCCTTCTGCTAATAATGCTTGCTAGAGTATTATCAGGCTGTATAATGACATTACTGGTTATATTGGACAAGGAAAGGCAGATTTACTGGGGGTTCCAGTATGTTACACCCCCAGTGAATCCAGTCTCTAAAGCTGGCCATAGATGTGCAGATAAAAACCTTGTTTAATATGAATTTTATACTGTGTGTGGGCTCTGAATAATTGTCCTGACAATTTTTGTACCATGTTGATCTGCCTTTTTGGTTTTAACAGGAAGATGTTTATTGGAGGCCTTAGCTGGGATACTACAAAGAAAGACCTGAAGGATTATTTTTCAAAATTTGGAGAGGTAGTCGACTGTACCTTAAAATTGGACCCTATCACTGGAAGATCTCGTGGCTTTGGCTTTGTCTTGTTTAAAGAATCTGAAGGTGTTGACAAGGTAAAGTAAAAAACCATAAAGGTATCCTAACCTAATTTATTATATTTAGATCCATGCATTTAGTATTAAAGGGAAACTGTCATGGGAAAACATGTTTTTTTTTTAAAAACGCATCAGTTAATAGTGCTACTCCAGTAGACTTCTGCACTGAAATCCATTTCTCAAAAGAGCAAACCGATATTTTTATATTTTATTTTGAAATCTGACATGGGGCTAGCCATTTTGTCAATTTCCCAGCTGCCCCGGTCATGGGACTTGTGCCAGCACTTTAGGAGGGAACTGCTTTCTGGCTGGCTGTTGTTTTTCCTTCTTAGGGTAGGGACAGACAGGGAGATTTGGGGAGATTCTGTTGCCTGGCGTTTTTAGCAGGCGACAATCTCCCCGAATTTCCTTCTCCCGGTCTGTGCTAGTATAAGTGATAAAGCGCCAGCGCCTGTGCACACGCTGCGCGGCGATTTCCGGAATCGCCCGAAGTTTCCTCACGAAGTATCTTCGGGCGATTCCGGAAATCGCCGCGCAGCGTGTGCACAGGCGCTGGCGCTTTATCGCTTATACTAGCGGCAGACAGGGAGAAGGAAATTCGGGGAGATTGTCGCCTGCTAAAAACGCCAGGCGACAGAATCTCCCCGAATCTCCCTGTCTGTCCCTACCCTTAATGTAACTGAATAGTACGCAGTGGGACATGGGTTTTTACTATTGAGTGCTGTTCTTAGATCTACCAGGCAGCTGTTATCTTGTGTTAGGGAGCTGTTATCTGGTTACCTTCTCATTGTTCTTTTGTTAGACTGCTGGGTGAGGGAAAGGGAGGGGGTGATATCATTCCAACTTGCAGTACAGCAGTAGAGTGAGTGAAGTTTATCAGAGCAGAAGTCACATGACTTGGGGCAGCTGGGAAATTGACAAAATGTCTAGCCCCATGTAAGGCTAGGGACAGACAGGGAGATTCAGTCGCCTGGCGTTTAATAGCAGGCGACAATCTCCCCGCACGTCCTTCTCCCTGTCCGTCGCTAGTTGAAATGTAAAAGCGTCGGCTCTGTGCACACACGGTGCGGCGATTTCCGGAATCGCCCGAAGTTACTTCGTGAGGAAACTTCGGGCGATTGTCGCCTGCTATTAAACGCCAGGCGACTGAATCTCCCCGAATCTCCCTGTCTGTCCCCAGCCTAAGATTTCAAAATAAAATATAAAAACATCTGTTTGCTCTTTTGAGAATTGGATTTCAATGCACAATTCTTCTGGAACAGCACTATTAACTGATGCATTTTTAAAAAAAGTTTTTTCCCAAAGGTAACCAGATAACAGCTGCCTGGTAGATCTAAGAACAGCATTCAATAGTAAAAAACTATGTCCCACTGCGTACTATTCAGTTACATTGAGAAGGAAAAACAACAGCCTGCCAGAAAGCAGTTCCCTCCTAAAGTGCTGGCACAAGTCACATGACCAGGGCAGCTGGGAAATTGACAAAATGGCTAGCCCCGTGTCAGATTTCAAAACTGAATATAAAAAAATCTGTTTGCTCTTTCGAGAAATGTATTTCAGAGCAGAAGTCTACTGGAGCAGCACTATTAACTAATGCTTTTTGAAAAAAAAACATGTTTTCCCATGACAGTATCCCTTTAAGAGGTGATATGATAACTATGTATAAATATATAAGGGGATCATATAATAATCTCTATAATGATTTATTTACCAGTAGGTCTTTCCAGCTGATGCAGAAGGTCAACCATTTTGATTAGAAGAAAGGTGGTTCCATCGAAATATTCGGAAAGTGTTTTGTACAGTTTGCTGTGAAGATGTCAAAATGTTCTCCCTGAATCAGTCGTACAGGCTGATACATTAGATAGCTTTTTGGATGGCTTTTTAGCAAGTGAGGGAATACAGGGTTATGGAAGATGGCTCATAGTACTAGTTGATCCAGGGACTAGTCCGATTGCCATTTTGGAGTCAAATTGAGTCAAATTGGAGAGGCTTCAGATGGGGTTTTTGCCTTCCTCTGGATCAACTAGCAGTTAGACAGGTTAAAAAAAAAAAAAAAGAG
>CM044431.1:90460847-90494233 GCA_024363595.1 Xenopus borealis
CCTGTTGTAGATGATAAACTTGGCTGTAGCAAGCAATGCCAGTCAGCAGCATCAAGGGCAAGCTCAAGACCTTATTTGCCCTTGATGAGACTGTCAAGTTGCTTACAATATAGTTTCCATATCCAAAAGGCCTCTCTCTAAAGTATATTTTATTTTGTCCGTTTTTCGACACCAGCAATGGACGCCCGTGTCCAAAACGAGACGTCTAGAAATTCGCAAAAAAATCGATTATGCCCATCATAATTAACCACTTGCAATGCATCAGTGAAACATTATGTCAATGTTCAGGTTATTGCCAAGTAATATTTTTTTGTTTTGTACTTTTCTTTTTTCTTTCGTTCTTCTTTTGTATTTTTAATCATACTCATGCTTATTCTGCTGTATAGGAACCTATCTGGACAGTTGTCTTTTCATATATGCACTGGGAAATTTCAACATATAAATAACATTCATGGACAGACATGTTAAATATTCTCTAAGGGGGATTTTATTATCTTCACCTAGGTGTATACAAACATCTCCTTTAATTATGCCATTGCAATGCTGACAACTCAAAAGTTGTAAAGATTCCGTTGTAAGCATTCTTCAGCGGTGGGCCCTCTTCACCTCTTGGATGAGTTATTGGTTACTTTGTATGCATGTTCTATGCATAAACAGTTCATTGTATAGCACTGTGGAATATGTTTCCACTTGTTCAAATGTATTGTTCACCTTTGTGTTATAGAATAACTTTTCATTTGCCTTTTTTTCTTTTTTTTCTCTTTATAGTTTTTTAATTATTTGCCTTCTTCTGACTCTTTCCAGCTTTCGAACCTAAAAACAAACGCTCTGTAAGACTACAGATTTATTGTTAAGTGGACCTGTCACCCAGACACAATAATCTGTATAATAAAAGTCCTTTTCAAATTAAACATGAAATACAATTTTTATTTTTTATTAAAGCTTTCATAGCTGTTGTAAACCATTTAAAAATCCCTGCTGTCAATCAAATATTGCATGCCCCGTAGTAGTAGTAGTAGTAATAATAGTGTACATAAAAAGCTTTTATGCATTTTACTGTTTTCTCAATTAATTTAGCACATCCCCACAATCCAAACGGACAACCATATCCCAAATCTTCTCTAACCTTTCTCTTTTATATGCTCTTTTTTTTTTAAAACATATTAATCAAAATCCAGCATTGTTATCACTCATTGTTATCAATATCATCAATAATTCTGTAAATGCAACTTTTTAATGCTAATAAACTGATGTTTTGGAAGTCCTCTAGTGACCTCTGGTGGATGGCAACTAGAAGACAACAGCAAATTATACCTTTCGATAGGTCTGTTATAAATGTCTGTTTCCAGTTTACCATTCTCCAGTGATATATGCACATGTAATTAATTAATTAGGTCACATTCCCATGTTAATATTTATAATATTGCAGACTGTGTATTCTCACAAAATTCCCAACATTAATTCTGACTTCCTTTACAGATATACAGATAAAAACATATTTATTTCCCATAAACCTATACATTTGCCAAATTGATGATTATTTTTGTGAAATGTCTCCAGTTTATGCATGAAAATATTCATATTTGCTTTTGAATGTATAAGTTATCCCAGACCCAAAACAGTTGTGTATAAGAACTTTAAGGCAGTCACACAAAAATTAATGTAGTGATTGGCCAAATTTAGACAATTGATATATTAGCACTTGCCTCTTGGAAATTATTTAACTTCACTGATTTGTATTCCAAGGATTTTTAAGATCTACACATATCAAACACCCTGGTTTAAAGTTGTTTGTACAGCATTATAATCTGCTTCCATACTACTTATAATATTATGTACACCACCATATCAAATCTACATATACTATCTTTCTCTGGAAATGTTTAACATGGTTTGTAATCATAACCAAACGATGTGTATGCACAGTTTATAAAACAGCAGCATGGCATATAACGTTAAAAGAATGTGTGTGAGCGACTACTATAAATTATTCCATTATTATGGTTTTTATTATATGGCACTTATTTGTAACTGTGCAATTAAACCACTAAAAATTTAAGATACATTGCAAAAAGAACATATGATTTCTCCTCTCCGAGTTTCAACATAGTTGGTTTTTGTGAGAAATTATCCAAAAGAGGAACATGTCAAGAATACTGCTATTAAAGAGCACCAATCACAGCCAAAACCAAACACATACAAATATCTAAACATCCTAAACACGTTTAATCAAACTTTATATACAGTTTTTTGGAAAAAAAAAACAGCAGTTTTTAAAAAATCACTGAGGGAGTCCATACTGTGACTACAACATGCAAATGAGTTCACCGGCATACTCAGATTGTAACACTGCCCTGAGTTTTCTACCCAGAAAGCCTAGCTTTAGTAAACTCTGGAAGTATATTGATATTTTATATTGATACATCCCGTGCTGGTGATGTAATTATGCAAATGAAGGGCACACAGCAACTTCCAGAAGGTGGCAGCACTAACACAGAAGTTTGGTGGATTTGAAAATAGCTTAGAAGCTTTATTCGGCAACCAAGAAATTTCAACTGAGCATGTGCGAGATTTTAGAGCTGCAGTTGATAGAGTCCTGCGCAGGTCCATTTTTTGGGACCCGTACCTGCAACCCACAAACCGCAACCCGGACCCGCATTCTTACCCGCTTGGACCCGCGACCCGAACCGTACCCGCAACCCGGACCCGCGACCTGCTGAATAGCAAGACTCAGGAAGTGCTGTCATTGTAGACCGGAAGTGATATCATCGGAAGTAGCCCAGATCATTAAAAAAAGGAGTAAAACAGGAAGTGCTGTCATTGTAAACCGGATGTGACATCATCAGTAGTAGAAATGCTCAGAAAAAGGAGTAAAAATCATTATAGCGAGGATCAGCGACCCGACCCTCAACCCGCCAACCTGCAGAACCACCAACCCGCTTCTATACCCGCACCCAGAAATTCTGCGAGCAACCCGCAGGGTACAACAGGATTTTGCAGGGAACCCGACCCGATGCAGGACTCTAGCAGTTGGCTGTGAAGGTATAGGTAGGAGGAGTCAGTGAAATCCAAGATGCCTGCCTCAGCTAGAACTGCAGTGGAGATAGGGGAGATTTTGCAAATAGTGTATTTACTTAGTAAATGATTTTGGTTATGATTGGTGCACTTTAATAAAAAGACAATTTTTTTACCACTATGCAAATTCACTGAAATGTGAAGTTACATCTCAGCAGCTGAACGCTGGTGAATTTTCGCTAGCTCTACTTCAGCAGTGCGAGAATTTCGTAGCGTCCTTTCACTGCCTAGTGAAACTTCCTTAATACTTTTTCGCTTAGGTCAATTTGAATAGAGTGGGTACAGTAAAGTCGTATGGACTTCTTTATTATTGATGTTGGTGCAATGCATGAATTTTATTACAAATGTCCAAGGAACCATAATAAAGACAGAACAGATCATCTAATGCCCTACACATGAGCCCACCCTTAAATCATACCTCCCAACTGTCCCATTTTTAGCAGGATAGGCCCTGCTTTTGACAGCTCAACCCGCAGTCCCACTTTTTGTAGTGGAAAGTCACGATTTTCTCTGCACTGAACAGCCAGAAAAAGATACAATGGGGCAAATTCACTAACCTGTTTAGTTGTGCCTGCGTTGGCTTCGCTAGCGTTCGCCGCACTTCGCCAGGTGTAGTTTCACCAGCGCTACATAAAATAACTAGAGTGCAAAGTTGCTCTTAGGGAGGCGAACGGTAGCGAAGCTGCGCTACAGTTACTTTGTCAGGCAAAGCGAAGTTACTGTAGCGATGCCTAATTTGCATACGGCGTGAAGTATAGTATAATAGACGTATATGCTGCAGCCACTAGATTACACTACCCAAGCCCATTCTATTGCTCTACCCATGTGCCCTCTATATAGTTGGGTTGCCATATGTTAGGAGATGTGGGGGGGGCATTTTCGGGGTGAAAATTAATATTTAAATTAATTTTAAGTAGAATCATTGTATGGAGATCCAAATTACAGAAAGATCCCTTATCTGGAAAACCTCAGGTCCCACGCATGAATAGCAGGTCCCATACCTGTAATTATAAAGACACATCTCCATTGTGTTCAACCTTTTCATCCAATTATTAATAGCCCAGGTTATGTTTAGTCATTAGCTCCTATGCCACCAATAGGTTATTAGGTGGTCAGGTGAACACAATTTATTTTTGTCACTCATTAGGCACTGGGTGAAGAAGGAAGCTTTAAAGGGTATAACACTCTCCCACACCATCCATTCCTTAGTACAAACGTATTTATTTACATAATCAAGCTCCTATAAAAAATTATGCAGAATTCTTAATTTCAGGCCTCAAAGTCAGTAGTGCAGGGAATGTAAACAATCAGCTGCTTCTAATAGCAATTACACTTTTAAATATCTTGAATTTCAAGAATTGAAAATTGAAACTAATGTATATTGGAAAGGCATAAGTCTTTCAAAAAAGCTCAAAGTTGATGTGCTGAAGTGAACGATATTTGATCCAGGGTCAGACTGGGCCAGCTGGTTACACCCATTCCTTGTGTTCCCCACTGATCCAGACCCGCTCCCCGGATCAAACTGTGGGCACTGCCCCTGGCCTTCACCAGGACTGGATTGCTTCCAAAAAAAGAAGAAGGCACATGCAGGGTTGGATGAAGAGGGGTTGCGTCTTGGGTGGTTGGCCCTGGGGATGAAGTGTGTGGTGTGCGGGTCCCCGAGGCAGCAACCCCAGTGGGCCCTGGACCCCCCAGTACGATGCTGATTAGATCTATACCCAGAGACATTATGTAAAAAATAAGCCCTGTAGATATTTTGAGTAAAACTATTTTTTTCTAACATCATAAGTGGTCAGCACAAAAATCCAACAAAAAAAAAGGATTTTACTGCTTTTCAATTTCTCGATAAAATCTTACAATCGAACGATTTTTATTCGATAATAAAACTTAAAAATAGCATATAGGAGCTTCCTATAGGCATACATAGCAATTTGGTAGGTTTAATATGGTGAATTGTGCCATCGAATAAAAATTTAAAGGGCAAGTACTTTGATCATCGAATGATCAAGCAGATTTTTATTCGATCTATTCGAATCATCCGATACGATCGAATTTTGCAGATTCAATGATCGAAGTGGCCAAATTTGAAATTAGAAAAAAATCGTAATTTTACAATTCGATCAAATTTCGAATCCATTCAAATCCTTCACACGAATTTAGTAAATCTGCCCCTAAATGTATACTTTTTACTTTAAGAAGAACTATAAGGAGGTATATTTGCTTCTTATAGTAAAAAGTATAAATTACTACACTTTATTACAGCTTAAAGGGGTTGTTCACCTTTGAGTTAACTTTTAGTATAATGTAGAGAGTGATATTCTAAGACAATTTGCAATTGGTTTTAATTTTTTATTGTTTGTGGTTTTATAGTTATTTAGCTTTTTATTCAGCAGCTCTCTATTTTGCAGTGTCAGCAATTGTTTCTAGGGTACAAATTACCCTAGCAACCCTGCATTGATTTGAATAAGAGACTGGAATATGAATAGGGGATGGACTGAATAGAATGATAAGTAATAAAAACTGGCAATAACAATACATTTGTAGACTTACAGAGCATTTTTTATAGATGGTGTCAGTGACCCCCATTTGAAAGCTGCAACGAAACAGAAGAAAATTGCAAAACATTAAAAAACTATGAAAAATAAATACTGAAGACGAATTGAAAAGTTTCTTAGAATTGGCTGTTCTACAATATACTAAAAGTTAACTTGAAGGTGAACCACCCCTTTAATGCTGTCTTTATTAAATGCTTTCACTATGTGCATAAATAAGCCAGTAAAGTACACTCCAATTAAGGAGGCAGTATACTCCCTTTTTAACATCAGTTCAATGAACAGGGCTTTTTCTTAGCATACTTTTTGCCTACAGTTCTAAATAGGAAATATCTATGTTTTTTGTTATTTCTTGCTCTAAACAGGGCACCATTTGGAAATTAAACTAAAGCCACTTACTACTTCCTGCAAAGTTAAACAAATCAGCAGTCCACTAAAAAGCCTCAGTGTAGCCTGTTATCATTTTAGATAAATTGCAGCTTATTACACAGAGGATTCTCAGTGTTCTGCCGATTTAACATAGTAACCATTACTGAGATTTGTTTGATTATGTTCATTGGGACCTGGAAGAAGAATGTGACTTTAGGTTCATTTTTACATTTTGCCTTGTTAAATACAAGAAATAAAAAAAATATATAGACGTTCCCCAATTTAACGAATAGGCAAGGGAGTTCAGCACAAGCCCTGTTCTATGAACTGTTGTTAAAATGGGTATACTGTCCCTTTGAAATGTATGTTTGGAAATATAAAGGCACAAAACTGTATTTGCTAACAAGAGTCTGCTTAAGCAGCAAATCTGCGATCATTTATCAAAAAGATGGTTTTGGAAGTTTGTATAGATTACATTTACTTTCAGCACTTCCTGTCACCCTTGAGGGAAATAAGGTGTGATCTCAATTACCAGCATTGTTTGATTTCTTATATTGAACACTCTTTGGGGCTTGCCCATGTTGTAACCTGAATGGCATTTTCTGCTGTGTAGAATACAAAAAAATTATTGCTGTTATCCTAAATCTCACAAGAATTTAGCAGTGTTACCAATTGCAGGCTAGTCCAATTCTGTTAAATTTGAAACCAAAGATTAATATTGCAGACAGAGGAAAACATTTTGTGCAGCACTTGGATGAAAAATTTGTTTAAAAAACAAAAACACTTTCTATTTAATTATTTAGCTTCTGCATTCCTTCTATAATTAAACCAGTTTTATAGTATTCAAGTAAATGTTGTCTGGCCCTATCCTAAGAAACCCTTAGGAATGAACAGATAGTGGCTGAATTTTACTGAGGTGAGCTCTAATTTCACACCTTATCAATCTGGACCTAGGTTAAACCTGCCTAACTGCTAGAGGAAGGTATAAAAAAACCATTTGAAGCCTCTCCAATTTGCCTTAGAGGTATGCCTTAGATCATTTGCCTGATTCCAAGGGGCGAATTAACTAAAAAGTGCAACTTCGCCAGTGTCTGCTTCGCTCACATCGCAACACTTTGTCAGGTGTAGATTCACCAGGAAAACACTAATTCATTAAAATGCGAAGTTGCATCCATGGTGCCGAACACTGGCGAAGTAGCACTAGCGTTACTTCAGCAAGCAAAGCGAAGTTGTGCTAGCGTTGCCTAATTTGCATACTGCAGGAAATTAAAGATCAATGGACGTATATGTTGCAGCAAATACATTACATTACACAAGCCCGGGAAACCTTAATGAAATGAAATAGATTTGTTATCTTGCCCTACACATGTGCCCACTGTATAGTTTATGTTCCATATGCTAGGAAATGTACGTCTGGCGTTAGAGTGCGAAGCAATGCTAGCATACCTCTCCTTCGCTAGCGAAGGGGCACCTGCACTTGTTAGTAAATTGGCGAAGTAATTAAATGACGTCACGCTGGCGGATTTTCACTAGCCTTTTCACCTTCTGCCCCCAAGATGGCAATCAGGACTGGACTGAGAATCAAAATAGGCCATAGCATTTCAGGTACACAGAGGCCCAATCAGCCCACATAGAGGTTCAAACAGTCCCCACCAGCCCACTAAATACTGACTTTATATGGCACCTTATAGCAGCCCATCTGGCATTTGCCCTAACCCACAGATTGCCAGTCCGGGCCTGATGGCAATCAGACCAGTCACTAGATAAACTTTATTTCTAAGATTTATTTTCAGTAGCCCTATTTTTCATCACTTGCTTAAAGGGCAGCTAATCCTTTCTTGCAGCTATCTAATATATCTGCTAGCACAAATGATTTGGAGATTTGTCCACAACTTTCACACATCTCTCATTGTAAAAAAGCCCTTTGTCAAATAATAAGATGTAACCTTCTAATCAGAGTGGATGCCCGTGTGTCTGCTGGAAAGTTCTACTGGTACCAGGGCCGTAACTAGGGATAGGCAGAGTAGGCAAGTGCCTAGGGTGCAAAGCTTGGGGGTGCCAGGCACGTACCTTTCACTGCTGCCTACCCCTAGTCTGGCTAAGTGACTTCTGCTCCTCTGCAGTACTGTGCCTATTTGTGCGCATGTGCATTTGTGTGTGTATATGAGGGAGGAGAGAGTACCAGAACTGGTTCATAAGTATTAGTGAGTTTATTATATGGCCCCATTAAATATATATGCATCTAATTCAACCCCTCCCTCGCTAACCCCCAGCACCTCCCTCCTCCCCCGGGGCAAAGGCCCCTAAATCGCTACTTACCCTTCCGTGCAGGTCAACTCCAGCCAGGTTCCCGGGCGCCATCTTCTACAGCGACGTCTACTTCCGTTGGCGCAGAGCGTCGACGGAAGAAAACGTCGCTGGAGAAGATGGAGCCTGGGAACCTAACTAGAGGGGACCTGCAAGGGTGGGAGGGGTTGAATTCCCCTTTAAAGAGATACTGTCATGGGAAAACATGTTTTTTTTCCAAAACGCATCAGTTAATAGTGCTGCTCCTGCAGAATTCTTCACTGAAATCCACTTCTCAAAAGAGCAAACAGATTTTTTTTATATTCAGTTTTAAAATCTGATATGGGGTAGACATTTTGTCAATTTCCCAGATGCCCCTGGTCATGTGACTTGTGCCAGCACTTTAGTAGGGAACTGCTTTCTGGCAGGCTGTTGTTTTTCCTTCTCAATGTAACTGAATGGAAGCATTGGGACATGGGTTTTTACTATTGTGCTGTTCTTAGATCTACCAGGCAGCTGTTATCTTTGTTTTAGGGAGCTGTTATCTGGTTACCTTCCCATTGTTCTGTTGTTAGGCTGCTGGGGGTGGGAGTGAGGGGGTGATATCAATCCAACTTGCAGTACAGCAGTAAAGAGTGAGGTTTATCAGAGCACAAGTCACATGACTTGGGGCAGCTGGGAAATTGAATATATGTCTAGCCCCATGTCAGATTTCAAAATGAAATATAAAAAAATCTGTTTGATCTTTTGAGAAATGGATTTCAATGCAGAATTCTTCTGGAACAGCACTATTAAACGATGCAATTTGAAAAAAACATTTATTCCCCATGACAGTATCCCTTTAAGCACTTCTTCTTCAGTGTAAACAACACCAACTTGGCCAGTCTTTCTCCACAATTGAGACTTTCCATCGGCTTATTTACCCATCTTTGGATTTATTACAATTCAATAATATCTTTTTTGAGCACTGCAGATCAAAACTGCATATTCTAGATGGGGCCTTACCATTGTTTTGTAAAGGTGAAGAGTGACCCCCTCCTCCTGCAATAACCTTGTTTGCCCTTTTAGCTGCTGGCAGTGCTTGCTGCACCTATCTAGAAAATCTGCAAGGTACTTCTACCTAAACTTTATGCTTGTGCAAATTACTTTTCTCTGAATCCAATGTGAAAATAGATAAGAATACTATTTCTGGAGAACTGTAGATCTATTTGTAGCTTGGAAATAAATTCTTTAAATTGGTATGGCTCATGTGTTACCTGTGGTTAGCATGTGATTTAAAAATTGGTTTAAAATAGATTCTTGTTCATGAGGCAATTGCAAGTATATGTGATTATCACACAAGGTCTTTCATCTACCACTGGAAAAACATCAATGAGGAAAATGGCAATACTGTATGGCCAAAAGCATGCAATTGTGCATTTTTGGTTACAATTATACATACTACCCAGTTTGGAATTTAAAATACTATCTGATTGCTAGGTTTTTTTAAGATGGCTGTACATTTCTAACCTAGCTAATGGATATTGTTTAGGCTACAAACCCATGCTAAAGCCAATAAGCTTTGCACTGTGGCCTTATTACTTTACTTCCTTCCTGTAGATCAAGAAAATTTTGCAAGAAGGGTTTTTTTATTTAAATTACTTTGTTTACTACTAGTTAATTGCAATATTAGTCTCACACACTAGAGATTTTCATCAGATTTCATCAGGTTTGTTCTACTAGCTTTATTCTACTGTAAGATACTAATAGTCAGGTGAAAAGGAACCATTGTATTTTATGACATTCTGATGGGTAATGTATATTATTAATTTTACAGAAGCTGTCACAATTTATGGATTAAACTTCTTTCTACAAAGCAGAAGAGGGACAGTTATCTATGCTAAACTGAGTTTGTTTTAGTTATGGGTATCCAAATTATGGAAAGATTCCTTATCTGGAAAACCCCAGATCTGAAGTCTTCTGGGTAGATTGCCACCTTTTGCAGAGTGACAGACTAGGCAGGGGAGGGACTGGCGATGTCAGGGACTTTGGGGGAGGGTTCGATTATGTGACGATCGCCAATTGACTGATCACTGCGTCATTCACTTTAAACCCTTGTCTAGATTACCTAATTTTAAACCCGGGCTATCCGGTTGAAAATCGGATAGGTGGCAACCATAGATCCCATTCCAGAATTAAGCTTGATAGGTCAAGGCATGAGTTAAAGCTTGCTGTTTATACTGTTAAATCAGCAATTAAAAACATTTATTAAATTATGTAAAAGCTGCAATTACTATTGTCCAAGTAGACTTGATTTTGCTATTTTGCCAAAGGTCACATCATCAGTGTAAATAACCCGACATACCATAATTTTATATTGCTCAGAGGAAACAATTTATAGCAATAACAATAAAATAAATAATCAGTAGCATCTACCAACAAAGCTTTATATACTTGACATGTTTTACTCAACAGGATAGTCAGATAAGTAGTTCTCACCAGTCTTTTCCAAAAGAGACAATATGAATTGAAATGAATGAATGAAGTATATAAATATTTCCAAAAGAGAAGATATACAAAGATTCACTGGGAAAAAGGAATATAATATTTGTACTGTAGAAATAGACCATAAATCATCACAAGGAGAGAAAACAATTGTTTACAGTATATCAAATATGAACATAGGCAAAATGCAATATATACCTGAGATTTTAACAGTTGAGTCCCTGTTTAAAACAAGGACAAAGAATGTGAAGAACAAAGGTCTCATTATTATACCCTTATGGAACTTATTGAACCGCTGCTATGTTGTCTATCTCCTGAACCTCTGGCTTCCTCCATTCTAGTGTTTAGAGATGGTACACATAGGGGCAAATTTACAAAATTCACGTGAAGAGATCGAAGTTGTATCGAATATGATCGAATTACGATCGTACCATTTTTTCGGATATTCGAATATGCAAAATTCGTCCCCTTCGATCAGCGAATACCGAATACCGAATTATCGAATGATCGGATATTTGATCATTCGATGATCGAAGGATTTAAAATTTTTCGGAGACTCGAAGGAAAAAGTACGATTTTTCGTGAAATCGAACAATCGTTATCCAATCAAATGCTTATAGAATATCAAGGGAATTCGTAGGATTTTTTGGGAATTTTAGTAAATTTGCCCCCTAATGTATGCTTTTGGCTACAAACCACCAGCCCTGCATGTACATTAGGTCGGGGTGTCCAAACTGCGGTCCCAGGGCCAAATGCGGCCCAGCTTGAAACGTTCAGTTCCCGAGAAAACTTCATGTTGCAAAGGATATAGGAGGAGGGGGACTCTGCCCATTGCCCAGTTAGTAATAATAATATAATAATAAGTCTATTTAATGTCCAGGTGTCCCATCGTCCAGTCTATAGCTCCATCTGCTTATTCAACTGGTATAGTTTTTTTGTGTATTTTCTTTACTTTTACAAATCAAAAGTGTTTGTGTATTTCGTGTGTGGCCCCCAGACAATTTTTCTTCTTCCGATGTGGCCCTCGAAACCAAAAGTTTGGACACCCCTGCATTAGGTGTAACCCCACCTCTGTGCATGCACTTGAGGAGACAATAACCAGTCAATCCATGGCAAAGTAGTATTCGCTTTTATTCTCCTGGGAAATGGAGAAAATTATTTTGGAGAAATAATACTGATAAATGAAAAGGTTAATCAACAACCAATGAATCTACAATCATATAAAACTAATTATAAGACTCATATGTCCTACTATATAAGCTAAGATACACACTGTAATGCTTTATTTACCAGTAGGTCTTTCCAGATGACATAAGGTCACCCATTCCAAATAGAAGAAAGGAGGTTCTGCCTGAATATCCAGAATGGTTTTTTTACAGTGAGAGCTGTGAAGCTGTGGAATTCTCTCCCTGAATTAGTTGTACAGGCTGATACATTAGATAGCTTTAAGAAGGGGTTGGATGGCTTTTTAGCAAGTGAGGGAATACAGGGTTAAGGAAGATAGCTCATTATACAAGTTGATCCAGGGACTAGTCCGATTGCAATTTTGGAGTCAGGAAGGTATTTTTCCCCCCTCTAAAGCAAATTGGAGAAGCTTCAAATTGTTTTTTTTTCCTTCCTCTGGATCAACTAGCAGTTAGGCAGGTTAACATAGTTGAAGGGTTGAACTTGATGGACATGTCTTTTTTCAACCTAACTTACTATAATGTTACTATGTTACATTCTTCCTAAAAGAGCCCCAGTTGTCCTCTTCTAAGTTTAACAAGCACTTTACCTCAGAAAACTGGATAGTTTAGCACTTCAGACTGACCCATTTGGGCTTTGCGAAGCTATTTCGTAAGGGGATTGGCCCAAGTTATGTTTCATATTGTCCAAAATGTAAACAAGAGAAGGTCGATTTGTTCCATTACTTTTGGAGTTGTCCACATGTTAAGTTGGTCTAGCATAGACTAAAAGATTTTATCTGTTTGAAGTTAGGAATAAGTTTTATACTGTCTCCAGTTTATGCTCTCTTAGGTATAGGCTCCCCTTGTATTTCTAGAATAAACCAAAGTATATCCATTACTAGGGATCTAATCAACTTGATCCTACGTTTTGTTGCTGCTACAGAGAAAACTCTCCTCCAATACTGGCTCTCAATAGCTTCCCCTTCCATGAAGAATGTTCTATCGCAGTTAGTTCAATTATGTTGGCAGGAGGCGTTCTGGATAAAAATTAATAACCCTCATTTAAAGCGCAGCTTCTAACTTAGCTGGACCCCTTTCTTCAAACTTATTGATCCGTGTCATGAAGCTGAAATATTAGGGTATTGCAAATATGATAGTTTATTTATAAAGTATCTCCTTTGGTTCAAAAATATTTTTGTGGATGGATTCTACCGTATTGGTTAATAGATATTTTCATTTAGTTATGTAAAACCACTGAGTGAGATTTTGGTTTCTTTTGTTCTTGTTTTATCTTGAATGTTATTATCTCTTTCCCTTTTTCTTATATACCGTGTTATCTACTATCCTTTGGAATCTATGACTTTAAATATAATTACTTAATTGTTTAGTCTCTGATATGTCAAACAGCATTGTATATTCTTCTTATTTGCTTATATTGACACATTTAATATGAAAATCATAATTTGTTGTGTTTAAGAAAATCCAATAAAATGTTGAATCAAAAAAAAAGAGCTCTATGCGCATATCCAGACTGTAAATCAAAGTCATCCAATGACATTCATGCCTGACCAGTTTAAATCTGTCTCCTATGTTAGTGCAGTTTGAGTAAGACACATTACACAAAGTTGTACTAGCATCAGATATATGTCCTTTCTTCTGATGTGTGATTTTGGTAAATTATAATGAAGGTAGAATTACACAGTAAGCTCTTTATATTAAATACCAACAAGATGACTGGCAAAGTGCTAGTAGACAACTAGTAGTATAGGTACACTTTAGTTATAGTAAGCTGTAAAAAAGTACTATTAGGATTTTTTTTGCTAAACATCCTCATGGGAGGGACTAGCAGTTTTAGAAAAATGTTTTCCTAGGAGCAGTTTTCAATTTAAGCATAAATCTTTAACCTACTTATTTTTCCTGAAGACACACATAGCTCAGTCCCTGCCTCATAATTTTTCCCATTTTTTGCTGTATCTCAGATTCTAATGTATTGAGCGTGCCATGAATTGAACTTTTCAGCAGAAAAATTTAGATGAGTAAGGACATATTTCTTCGTTTGCTGAGATGAAAAATGCAGCAATAAGTTAATGCAAAAATCTATGTACTTTTATTTCTCTGCATTCATACAGCTCATCCATTTGATTCATATTATTAACACTAATTCTAATTAGATAAAATTGCAGGGGAGGATATAAACAATAATTAGAATGAGTCAACTAATGCTTCATATTTCAAAGCATTATTGCTCATCCTGATTCATTATGAATTGTAAACATGCAGAAAAAACACAATATATACTTATGATATTAAAATAAAAAAAAACAATAAAGATTATATTTGTCATTTGAAACAGTGTTACAAAAGAAGGTTATTTAATTTTAAATTGATAGTACTATTTAATACTTGTAAGGATAAATTTACTTCCTGGTTCACCTGTGTTTGTCTACTTCTTTCACACTACATTTAGGGTCCGATTTACTAAATTCACCTGAATAGATTGATTTCGATTGAATAACGATCGTAGGATTTGTTCGTTTGGTCGAATATGCAAATTAGGCTTATTCGATCGTCGAATAGCGAACGATCGAATGATTGAATAGATTCGAATGATCGAATATTCAATCATTCGATCATTCAATCATCAAAGGATTTCAAATTTTAAAATTATTCAACTGCCTACTTTGCCAGATTGAACCAACCGAATAGAAGCTTCTGAGGCTAAGTCCTGATCGAATAGGATTCGTACGATTGAAGTCTTACTGCTACTGTAGACTGCAGATTTGCTATATCCTTGATAGACTATTACAGTAAATGGCCTGAAATTGCATTTGTTTCTCATACAATTACAATAATAACATTTCTGTCTACAGTCTTCAGCAGAGAAGGTAATCCAAAGGCGTTAATATCAGACACCAGTTTTTCTCATCTGAGTTTGAATTCTTTCTGAGAGAGAGGAATATTGTGCATAGGAAATCTTATGTGTATTACCCACAAGCAAATGGAGAAACTGAGCGATTCAACCGAAGTCTGAAAGAAGCACTACAGAGAGCAAACCTTACTGGGAAAGCTTGGAAAGTATTTACAAGAGAGTTCCTACATAACTACAGAGCAACGTGCCATGCAACAACCCAAGCATCTCCAGCTGAATTACTACATGGCAGACAGATGTGCACTAAGTTACATCAAACTTCCACAAAATACTGTGCCTACAAAATCATCTACTGCTGACATTGTCAAACGTCAACAAGCCAAATGCAAGGCTGACAGAAAATCGTGGTTCAAGAGAAGTGCACTTTCAGCCTGGATCTTTAGTCAGAATTAAGAAGCCAGGAGTACTGAAACAAGGACAATCTAAATTTACTACACCACTTGAAGTGAGACACCAGTGAGGACCATACACATATGAACTATCTGATGCAGGGCCGGGCTATCTCACTGGCGCGCCCAAGGCAATTCTCTCTGACTCCGCCCCCTCACTCAGAGGCACATTTGGTGGGCGGGGGATGTAGGAGTGACATGCCGGGAGGTGTGCGAGGGGTAGCGATGCGGCGGGAGGTGTGCGAGGCGCTGGGAGGTGCGTGAGGGGTAGCGACACAACGGGAGGGGTGCGAGGGTAAAGTGATGCGCCGAGAGGAGTGCAAGAGGTAATCCTGTGCTGGTTTGGGTGCGCAGGTTGATATGGATGAGAAAATCCTCACCTAGCAGGGATAGAGACTAGGGGCAGCCAGGCAGAAGAGGTACGTGCCTGGCGCCCCTTTAACTTTGCGCCCTAGGCAAGTGCCTCTTCTGCCTACCCCTAGTTCCGGCCCTGATCTGATGGATGCATATGGAATGCAAGTCATCTTGTGCCTGCTACATAGGATTTTGGAGAAGCTCCATTTGATGAAGGACATTTTCCTACTCCTGATGCCAACTGCAATAGGCCTGAAGAAAGTGAACCTATAAGGCGTACTGAGAGAATCAGAAAACTACCTTCAGGGACCAAGGACTATGTCACGTGAAGAATGTATAATATTGCTTTAAGATGCGTTGTTTATTTCATTTGCCCAAATGCTTTCCTACTATGGGGGAAAATGTGGTGTTTATACAAATGGCCTGTAGATGTCATTGTGCAAATGAGTTACACTGTGCATACACTGTACTTTCTATACTGCTTAAGGTGCTAGAGTTTATGTTACTGTTGTGTAATGGCTGCATGAACCTGCTAATAAAGCACAGTTATACTCTGCTCATCCTCAGCTATCAAAACACAACAAATAGTCTTGGATTTAAAGCAGCAATTGACATACACAGTTATCTTAAAGACAAATAGTCACTACTTCCAATCTACATTCATGACTACAGATATATAAACATAGCCAGCGTGAGAGTTCTTTGTTTTATCCCCAGTGCCAGATTGTGTTCAATCTGTTTATCCATTGCATTTCCAATTTTGTGTATTAACATGAGTCTAAATTGTGTAATAACGTTTCCTCATCTTATAGGAATATTTTGTTTGAAGTCTGCTGGAACAAGCAATGTAGTAACATCCCTACATATTGTGGAAATATATTTCAAATTTTATGGGTTGTTTCCAATCAACATAGATAATTTGACATGGTGTTTTTAATAGACTACAAATGATGATTCATATGTGTAATATTGTTTGGTTTTATACTTTTTACATGAGTGGGGGTGATAGAAAAAATAACCGATATTATTGAGTTGCACTGTGTACAGTGCAGACAGGGGAATGTACTGAATGTTGGTTTCTGTAAATAAGTAAATCAGTGAGCTGCTGCTTCTGCTTGCCTTCAGTGTCTGCCTTAAAGGGGTTGTTCACCTTTGAGATAACATTTAGTATAATGTAGAGAATGATATTCTGAGACAATTTGCAATTGGTTTTCAATTTTTATTGTCTGTGGTTTTATAGTTATTTAGCTTTTTATTCAGCAGCTCTTTAGTTTGTAGTGTCAGCAATTTGGTTGCTAGGGTACAAATTACCCTAGCAACCCTGCATTGATTTGAATAAGAGACTGGAATATGAATAGGAGATGGACTGAATAGAATGATAAGTAATAAAAAATGGCAATAATAATAAATGTGTAGCCTTACAGAGCATTTGTTTTTAGATGGTGTCAGTGACCCCCATTTGAAAGCTGCAAAGAAACAGAAGAAAATTGCAAATCATTAAAAAACTATGAAAAATAAATAAAAAATAAATAAAAAGACCAATTGAAAATTTTCTTAGAATTGGCCCTTCTACAGTATACTAAAAGTTAACTTGAAGGTGAACCACCCCTCTAAAGTGACAAAGACACAAAAAAACTACTTTTTAAAATATACTGTAAATGTACATTAAAAGTTACCTATAGGTCATGTTGATAGTTTTTTCTGCGAGTTTTATTTTTGGGAATAATTATTAGTTGAAGTTTCTAAACCTGATTTTTTGCCAACTTGACTGTTCCATCTAAGCCAGTCAGTTAGAGTTTCTAATGCTAATAGACTCCTGCTGCACAAATATGGCAGCCCCTCTTACAGGAACATGGGGCATCAGACAAGTAATGTAAAAGCATCATGCAAATACTTTATGGCAAAGTTCTAAGTAACTTTCAAAGGCAATATTATGATACATGTAAAAAATTATTCTGGTGTCAGTATCTCTTTACAGCAGTGTCTTAGACTTCTCGCTCTTTTATAAGCTAATATGGGTGTTAATTGTAAACTCTGTATATCAGGCAGACATGATTGTAGAATGGGCCAGTTTTTCTGTAAGATGTTTCCTATTTGCTTATTAGTTGTGCTGTAGGCTCTTAAAAAACAATCCTGTTTCTAATTTTTTTAAATGAGTGATTCTTCCCTGTTTATACTGTTTGCTTTCATTAAACTATGACCTGATACATCAGTAGGATAAATCCTCAAATTCATAGTCTAGGGAATCACTGACTATGTGTCTAATGCTTGTAAATTGTGTCATAGGAAGTGAACATATTAATGAATGAGTTTCAAATAATAGTATAATGTTTTTGTCAGTAGTTTCCTGTATCGATTAGTTTTGAGCATGAGGCCCTTCTTGAGAAGCACATAAATAAATGAAAAATGTGCCTATTAAAACAATATTCATTTAGCATTTGTGCTATCTGTACTCTCATAAAAGAATCCTTTGTGCTTTTCTATATTCTCTAATGCTAATCATAAGCAAGTGTTAAAGTGGACCCGTCACCCCAAAAAAATATTCAAAATCATATTTTGTCACATTAGTCAAGCAAAATGAACATTAAATATATAAATTATTTTAATCTTGTTTTCTTCAGTCTGGGAATTCATAATTATAACAAGTAGGCAGGAGCCATTTTGTGGACACTGTTATTAAGACAAGCCTTGCATCATCTCAGAATCTTGTTTGTGCACCAGAATGGGGGACCCAATGTCTATCCCCATGTCCTGGCTACACAATTAAATGTTAAGAGAACTGGGGGAATGTGTGGGGAGCAGTGGCATCTAGGAAGTGCTGAATGGAAAGTGAAAGTAATTATCTGCCCTACCTCTATGCCTAAGGCATAGAGGAGTGGCAGACAATATTTGATTGACAGCTGAGATTTTTAAATGAGCTTAAAACAGCTATGGATGCTTTAATAAAATTTTGAAATTGGATTTCATGTTTAATTTGAAAAGGACTTTTATTATACAGATTTTTGTGTCTGGGTGACGGGTCCACTTTAAAGGAAAACTTTACCCCCAAAATGATTTAAGCAACAGATAGTTTATATCAAATTAAGGGGCATATTAAAGAATCATACCAAACTTGTATATATATTTAATTAAATATTGTCCTTTTACATCTCTTGCCTTGAACCACCATTTTGTGATGGTCTCTGTGCTGCCTCAGAGATCACCTGACCAGAAATAATGCAACTCTAAGGGGCAGATTAGAAGTGACCACAATAAAACTCACTTTCTATTCATTCCTATGGATTTCTAAAACCATATTTATCAAATTGTGAACTCTATTGATAAATACGATTCTAAAAATCCCATAGGAATGAATAGAAAGCGAGTGAGTTTTATTGTGGTTGGTTCCAATCAACTGCCCCTTACTGTATCAGGAAGAAGTGTGGAAGCAAAAAAAAGAACTCTGGCTTTTAATTGGCTCATGTGAACTAACATGTATGGTTTGTTTGGTGTGTTTGTGTGCACCGTGAATATTACGATCCCAGGGGATGGTCCTTATTTTTTAAAATGGCAATTTTCTATTTAGGATTAGCCAATGGCACATACTACTAAAAAAATGATCCAGCCAAATTCAGCACTGAAATCCATTTCTCAAAAGAGCAAACAGAATTTTTAATATCTAATTTTGAATTCTGACATGGAGCTAGACATTTTGTCAGTTTGCCAGTTGACCCCAGTCATGTGACTTGTACTCTGATGAACTTCAGTCACTCTTTACTGCTGCACTGCAAGTTGGAGTGATATTGCCCCCCCCAGCAGCCTATCAGCAGATCAATGGGAATGTAACCAGATAACAGTTCCAGGCCGCCCCTAGGTCAGCTCTACTCTCCGGCCCCTTCCCCTGCCAGTTCTGTCCCTCTCCGCTGTCCACTTCCAGTTCCTTCCCCCTCCACTGTACCCTCCCCTTCCAGACACAGTCTGAAATGACCTTAGATGGCTGCTTACACATCAGTATTACAGCTAATAAAATACACTTGCTCATTCAGGAATTACATTTTAGAATGTAGAGAGAATTATTTGCAGTGTAAATGGTGTAATTTAGCAATAAAAACGACATCATAAAAATTATGACAGAATACCTTTCAGTACAGTGCTACCGCAGCACTTTGTGCCTCATCTTGCACCTATGGAATAGTTGGTAATGGGTGTGCAAGGATACCCATGTACAGCCCTGGTGCCTGGTGCTGTAATTTATTGCTTTGAATTACAAATATAAAAGGCACTATAAGCATTTACTTAGGTAAAACTTTATTTATAACATCAGCATGGGTATACTCGGAACATGAGATTTGCTGAATACCAGGTCTTTACATAGTTTGGATCGCCATACTTTGTCAACTAAAAAATCATCTAAACATAAATTGCACCCAATAAGATAGTTATGCATTCAATAAGGATTAATTATAACTTAGTTTAGATTAAGTACAAGGTGCTATTTTATTATAACAGAGAAAAAAGGAAATAATTGTAAAAAAAAAAAATCTATGTGAGATGGCCTTCCAGTAATTTGAAGCTTTCTAAATAATGGTTTTCCAGATAATGTATTCCATACCTGTATATGTCTAGTGATCTAAGTTTTAGACACCGGAAGTGGGTTCACTGATAAGTAAAATCTTTTGAAAATACTTTTGGAGTTTAGACAACATGTAAAACTTTCATGAGATTTGTTGTACTACATGTAAATGATTGTGAAAACTAAATTGCTATTTCTTTCTTATATTTATTTCAGTGCTAAATACATGTATTCATGCTCGGGACCTAGGGTTTTTCTGTAATTTTGATCTCCATAACTTAAGTCTGCTAAAGTCTGCTAAAAAAACACAAACATTTATTAAACCCAATAGGGTTTAGGATCAAGTAAAAGGTATAATGCACAATTACAATGCACGCCTACTAGATGGGGGTTATTTATTAAAGCCTGAATGCTAAAAACTCAAAACAAATTTAATGAAAAAAAACTTTAATTATACAATGAGGATGAAAAAAGTATAAACCTAACAATCTGACATCTCAGACCTGCTGAAGCTGTATATAAGTAAATGGGAGAAGCCCCGAAGATATCCTGATTTGCACTGGGTTTTGTGCAATGATCCAAAGATTTTTTGGTTTTAAGGCAAAAATCCGAAAATACAGAAATTTTCAGGAAAATGTATTGATAAATAAGGGGGAAAACCTGTGCAGATTTGGTCAGAGCATATTAAAGAAATAGATTTTTTTCAGATTTTGATAAATAACCCCCTATATCATCTGATGTACAAGCTTCAGTCTAGAGATATCCTCTAGAGATGCTGGGATACATCACAGTAGTTTAAGGGTTAAAAAGCCAACTCCTTAGAAGATGTTGTAAAAAGGCTTCTCCCAACTTGATAAGCCTCAATAGCTGCAGACTTTCAGTCAGAGTAAGAAGACATACATTTGATCTTTAAATTGAATATAATTGTGCTTGTTTAAAAATGCTAATTTAAGGGCAGTCAACCGAAATAAATGAATAAGGGTCGGGGATCATAATCATTGAGTTTTTTATTCTCTGGTCAGTGTTAATGGAGCTAGGACAAAGACATTAGTGGTAGAAAAATTGCAGCAAAACTTGGGCAGAGCTAAGCTGTGCTGCATGTTACAGATCTCTCCAGCCAAAGCATTAGGTGCAGACTGGTTTCGTGCTCTTCTCCTCTCCTTGTCTCCTTGCTCATCTTCTGTTTTTACTGGATGCTGCGGTGTTGTCCCTCTTTCCACCCCCTCTGCAGGGCCCTTTTCTCTTTCTCTTTTTTTACTATGGTAATAGTGACATTCAGCTGGAAAGGCTAGGAGCAGACATCAAACGCCTAGACACTGGTAGAGATTTATCCTTTAGCAGTCTCTGAATATAGAACGCCCACAGAATGCCGGCCCATGGGTATTGCACCGAGGAGCACTATTACAACAGTACTGCAGACTGGCGGGAATACAGTTCACTTCGGGGTTTCCCTTGATGGCATTTCCTTGGAGATTTCTGGAAACATTTGTTTACAGTTGTACGGCAATATCTGCTTTTCAGACACATTTAACCACTGCTTGTATATGGCAAAGTTTTTCGCAGAGCTCCTTGGCTGCACATTGCGAGACAAGGGTGCGTCTCCTACGCTTGAGGTGAGTCCACAAGGGAAATAATGTTGCTGTATACCCACAGTGTGCTGCATGTGATAGGAGGATGGGATGCTGCATTGCTGGACCTCTCACCTTGTAAAGTGTTTAGTAACCCCAAAGGGAAGCTGCAGGGGAACTTTCCTAGCATTAGCCTACAACAGGCAAAATGCAATAAATTACATGACTTAGTGCACATAACAATATTTACACATGACTTTGCTTGGTTTCATCATTTGCAGAAAAATCTGCAGCACCCCTGCTATGTGTGGTAGTCTGACCATTGTGCTAAAAGATTTGTTGCAACATTATTTAATGTATAAAGAAATTATTTTGGATATTTATAGGAAGAAATTACTATGTTTTTTTTTTTGGCAGGGCACACATGGTAACCAGCTGCCTATAGCAATAAATCCTTTTGCAGGTGTCGATTAAAGACCAGCACAGTAAGATGATACAGTGTATTTTCCATGTGGGTGAAAGTGCTGGATTGCAGTAGTTTATTGATTAATTCAGCACGTCTGAGAACCAGAGAAACCAAGTCTTGTAGACAGTTGTCAACATGGTTTCACATTAAACTCTAAAGAGATGCTTGTAGATGTTCAAGGTAACACACACATGGGATTTACTGAGCACATGCATAGACTGGAGTCTTTGAGTTGGCCAAGTTTTTGATCAGTACTGCTTTGGTGCACCTTCTACTGAACAGAGCTAATAAATTTTGTTTTGGGCAACCTTTAGTGAACAATCATGAACTCATCTTCTTTTTTCTTAAGCGAGCCTTAAAACTCAGATAGCAATATTACCAATCTTTCTTATACACCAAGAGCACGTGTTCAACTCATATTGTTACTGTGCCTAGACAGATTTAAAAAGCCTTTCCCTTGAAGGGCACCAATCATAACTAAAACCATTTACTAAGTAAATACACTATGTGAAAGTTCAATAAATCAGATTTTTAAAACAGGATTGTTTGTATAATGTAAATCATCAGCTCACTATACCTTATGCAAAATCTCTCCTACCTCCACTGCAGTTCTAGCTGTGGCAGGTATCTTGGATTTCACTGACTCCTCCTACCTATATCTTCACAGCCAACTGTAGCTCTGAAATCTCACTCATGCTCAGTTGAAATTTCTTGGTTGCCTAATAAACCTTGTAAGCTATTTTGAAATCTGCCAAACTTCTGTGTTAGTGCTTCCACCTTCTGGAAGTTGCTGTGTGTCCTTCATTTGCATAATGACATCACCAGCAGGGGATAAAATATTGAAATATCATGATACTTCTAGAGTTTACTAAAGCTAAGCATTCTGGGTAGAATACTCAGTGCTACAATCTGAGCATGCTTGGAACTCATTTGCATGTTTTAGTCACACTATGGACTCCCTCAGTGAGAGAACCCATTTGACAAAGTATGGAATTTTTAAAATGTTTTAAGTTGTGGACTTGCTATGACATTGTGCTTTCTTGGCTACTACATGTAGTGGACAGAAATGATCACATTTACTATCACCAGTTTGGTTTATGGTGAAAAAAAGCAACAAAGATGTTTCCACTGTAAGTTGATGGCAGGAAATCTCCTGTCCTACGGCCAACAAAGTGCCCAATATCACCTTTTTGTTGGAATTAATATTAATTGTCATGGGTAAAATCAATTGCATAAAGGGTTGTTTTAACAGCCACTGAGAAGTGTTGCGTCTTACAAAGGCACTAGTGAACTTATTTTAGTTTCAACTTTATTTGTAGCAATATAAATGATGCAGAAATTCAATCCCCTGGACCTTATGCCCAGGACAGGAGGTGAAAATTTGTTTAACTGAAATAGCTGTATTTGTGAAGTTAGAGAAGGCCAAAAACATAGAAACTCAATGAGCACCAGAATTTAAGTTGCTCCAACAGAGAAAAGTGGTGCTCAGCAAAGTGTTTGGGCTAAATTTGTAGCCTGGTCTTTCATTGAAAGCAAGTTCTATTCTGTATCAGTTAAAATGTTGATGCTTGTGGTTAAAATCACAATAACAAAACAATTACCATTATATTAGCAATTGAGCATTATGGGCAATATTAGCTGGTGCAACATTATAGGCAATAGGGATCAATACTTTCTAGTAAAAATGTAACAAAACACTGATGAGACATACAGCAAAAAAACTGGAGCCAACACAATGGCTAATTAAACAGTTCAAGTAAATCACTTTGCTAGCGACATTTGGATGAAAATTCACCTTTTAACAGAGCTATAATAAAAAAAATAATCACAAAATTAAGCTTGAAAGCTTAGAAAGGCTTAGTGCCAAACCTGAAAATTATCATCAATATTATCATCAAAACGTATCATCAATAATGCGACTATTGCAACTTTAACATCCTGCAAGTTAAAGAGTTACTTAAAAAGTTAAGTAAAGACTTTACGTAAAATAATTGTAGCTGAAAGTACCAGGATTATACTTCCAATGCGTGTAATACATTTTGCTCTTAAGTGTTTCTTGCCAATAAAAGCCAAAGTCATTAAGTGAGATTGTATCTAAGGTTGTTTAGGGTTTTTGTGTAATTTCCACTTTAGGGTAGTCATGTATTTGTTGTATTAAGTATCACTGTGTTTGAATCACTGTCATTGTGAGTTACATGATGCACGATAGAGAAGAATGGGAGGAATCAATTCCAAAACATTATGGGTAATAGTGTACTGAACAATCACATCCCCCTTGGACTGATTTGCAACTGTATCTGCCCACATGAGGCAGAACTAATACAAAAAACTATTCACAAAAAAGAGAAGACAGAAAGGAGAGTGCAGGGGAAATCCTAGCATTGTGAATGGCTATTTTACACACAGCAGAATTAGTATTTGACTTCAGTTAATCTTGAAATAAAATAGTTTATGGCAATGACACAATTTTGTGCTATTTGTTAAACATGGCATTTAGTATTTATGGATGCAGTAATAAAACATCTCAAATTACCCCCTTTCACTTTTGTGGCACCCAGGTGCAAGAAATGGTTTGATATTTTAGATAAGTGGCCTGGCATGTATAGATGGTTCCAGGACATAACAAATGTGTTTATTAGCAGGGCACCTTTCCATCTCGCTTTATGTTTTTGGCTTAAAGAACATTAGAATGTGGTGTCATAAGCCTGCTGTCCAACCTTTTCCATGTAGTGGGGATAATCCACTACACTATGTTTTGAGGGCTGGTGGTTGATACAATAATGATATCATGCAAATAAGTTAGCAACTCTCTTGTGTTCCTCCAGTTGGAGAGTACTCTACAGTTTGAAACAGTCTGTAATCACAGGACTTAATGGGATATAAATTACAACATGCTTAACCAAATGCAGCTTTTGACTACTGACCCACAAAGTTAATAGATTTTGTCATATGTGTTCCCTGTATAACCAAATATATTATATATTTTTTTTATTTTAACACGCATTATCCAGGTTAAAAAAAATTATAATTTCTGTACTTTATTCCTTTTGCATAATAACCAATATTACTATCACTGGTGCTAAATAATGGCTGCCCTATAAAAAAAAAGACATCTATTATCAATCTCTACCGGTGACTTTTTGTTATATGCTATAGAGGTTAAATGCAGACTCCCTTGTGCAATTTTGTTTTCCTTTTCATGAATTGCCACTTTTGCATTTTTTCAGGCTTTGATAGGCAGGTATATTTCACCTCTAGGCAATGGCAGAAGAAAACTACATCATGCATTTAATAGCATATGAAAAATGTGCCCCAGGGATATTAACTATTTGCTTTAAGGAGAAATACATATTAATAATGATTTCGACGTGTACATCCCCAAGGTCTATTAACATGAATGCTTTGGGACACTTTCCACTCTCTAACTAGGATATTCATTTGCAAAGCTTTGTGAATATAGTTATAGTGCTGATCTTGCCTATGTCTTCTTGAATGACACACTGATTTATTCATTGTCAATAATTGCAGACAGGAGTATTAAAATGAAGCCTACAGTGAGAGCAGTAAATTAATAAATATTAAATTCTATGCCATACCTAATATGCTCATTCAATTCTAGTCACATCCTGCATATTCCCTAAACATTTATGCTTATCTAGCAATGTCAAGAAAGAGAATGCACATAATTTAACTATAAGCCATGATTTTGTTGTTCAGCATACTTTAAATTTATTACTGAACAAATAAAAAAACCTGTTTATTTTTCTAATCCGCAAACCACGTAGCTTGCATTTAAATAGATAAGCAGATTTGAAAGTTGGAAAGATCAATAGTGTCACAGCCTCTCTATATCACTCCTCATAATAATGCCAACAACTGTATGAGTTGCCCAGGTTTGTCATAACTGTGTGCTTAGTCAGGCAAAATACCTATAAATCCCACTAATAAATTATTTTGCTTTTGCTTTGGGCCCCTTAAAGTGGACCCGTCACCCCAAAAAAATATTCAAAATCATATCTTATCACATTAGTCAAGCAAAATGAACATTAATTACACTATATAAATTATTTTTAATCTTGTTTCCTTCAGTCTGGGAATTCATAATTCTAGCAAGCAGGCAGGAGCCATTTTGTGGACACTGTTATTAAGGCAAGCCTTGTATCATCTGAGAATCTTGTTTGTGCACCAGAATGGGGGACCCAATGTCTATCCTCATGTCCTGGCTACACAATTAAATGGTTAAGAGAACTGAGGAAGTGCTGAATGGAAAGTGAAAGTAATTATCTGCCCCACCTCTATGCCTAAGGCAGAGGAGTGGCAGACAATATTTGATTGACAGCTGAGATTTTTAAATGAGCTTAAAACAGCTATGAATGCTTTAATAAAAATTTTAAATTGGATTTCATGTTTAATTTGAAAAGGACTTTTATTATACAGATTTTTGTGTCGGGGTGACGGGTCCACTTTAAAATGCTATTAAGCTCCCCATAGACGCAACGATATTTCCCTGCCGAACGACCGATCTTAGGGAAGTCCGACCACTCTGTCAAATTATCGTGCGGTTAGTGGGATACAAACGATCGTTCATCTTACGATTTTTCGTCCGACATTGGTCTGATGATTGATCGGCCAGGTTAGAAAATCTTTATCGGTCCCCACGCAATCTACCTATGTTTGCAGGGCAAAGTAGGCTGCGATCCTTCAGTTTTGCTGGCATTATCGCCTGAAATGGTCTTTTTAGTTGATGGACACATCAGGCATTTAAACGATCATTTTGAGACAATCGTGGTCTCACGATAACTATTGGATCTTTCAAAAATCTTTACGTCTATGGCCAGCTTTAGTTATACACTCATTGGTTTGAAAAAAAAAAAAACATGTAAAGACTATTCATTTGTGTAGATGCTATACAGGTCCCAGGAAAACAGTGAACCATTCTTCTTAATGTGTAATCTCCACTACACACAGCACTGTTTCAGTTTTCCCTTTGCTGTAAAATTCTAAGTAATGTGTTCTGGTACTAAATAAGCCCCATAAAATCAAGTAATGGTTTTATGCCACTTCATGCCTGGCTGTAAATATGGACAAGCATTCTAACAAAAGAAAGCTTGGAGAAAAGTATATAATTAGTGAACATTTTTTCACAGTGCTTACATCAGTTTTCAGATACAGTATACTCAACCACATTTAATGTTTTAAAGGCATATATATTTTTATATAAGCTAATAGAACAGTTTCAGTAAGGTATTTTTATGTTTTATGTATATATGGATGAACCCAGAAGTGATTAACACATACAAATACTATAGTCCCACCAATCAGTGAATGGAAGTAATTAAGTGATATTAACCATTTCATACATCAGTGTCAATTCCATTACCTCTAAAATCAGCCAAATTCATAGGAATAGCTTATATCATGAAGTGCATTAACATGTACATATCAGAATGCATGTGTAAACATATAAAAAAAAAAATGAAAAACTGTGTACAAAAAGTGTCTATAGAATTCAGTGTCATACATCAGTAAAACAGTTATCAACATTCGTATATATGTACCCACTGTGTATACACAAAAATATACAAAATAATATACCAAAAATATGTTAAAATGTTAGAATAAACTATATTTATTGATAGCGTGTAGTCATGTGTTCATATATTTTACAAATTTAAACAAGTCATCAACAATAATAAACAAGTATATAGCTTGATAAAAACCTCTTTATTTTAAATATATCTAAACGCAGGAATTTGTCAATCATTGGACCATATATCTATAGCAGTACTGTATCAGAGGTTTATTCAATTTTAAGAATTTTATCAATATACAATGCAACAATATAATTTGCATTAATATTAAAATGTTTATGGCCCAAAAGTTCATGAACATAACACGCTATCAATATATAGAATACTCATGATGGTCCCAAATACATGCAAAAACATATTTAGCAGCCAACTATCATCACATTAAAATACAATTTAACATAAGTACCAGATTCCAATCAACCATTGGATGAATTAGTGATATTTATGCTAATATCTTAGAAGGACAAGGTTAAAGTTCAACTGTACAAAATAAAGATTATATAAAACAAGCTAAGGAATACATCTCATTTAAGCCCCTAGGGGCCACTGTGTCAAGAGTCCAAATCCATTTCGGCTCTTTTTGCAATAATATTTTTTTTCTGTCCCCGCCACAGGTACATGATCAATTAGAATGCAACAAATGGACGGAAGCGTATGTCTAAAAGCCGCACAATTTCTAGCAAGAGGAGTTTTTGCTTTGCCGGTTTTGAGAGCAGTACGTATCGCACACCTATGATTAGTCATACGTAAGCGAAAGGGTGTAATACACTTCCCAATATAATAGAGCCCACATGTGCAAATAATGCAATACACCACAAACTCGGACAAGCATGTGAGTCTATGTAGAATCTCATAAGGCTTACTTCTATGTGGATGCCTAAAATGTTGTCCGGTTAACAAGAAACCACATGTAATGCATCACTGCACGAAAAACACCAGAGCTTGTTCGTCTTTAACCACGATATGGATGTATCTGCCTTACAATCTGGCTGTACATCAGTGACCATCAATATGTCTCGAAGGGATCTCCCTCTCCGATTCTCACAAATAGGGGGACCACTTGTAGTAAAAGGCAAACCATTGTCCAAATGTAGAATTGCCCAATTTTTCTTAATAGTTGTGCAAATCTGTTCACTTAATGGAGAAAAATGAGAAATGAATACCGGAGCATTGCTAGCCTTAACTCCCCTGGACAGCTGTCTAGGGCATTCACGTTTAAATCTACCAATAGTGCTCTGCAATTCAATTACGAGAAATTTAGGTTGATATCCCCGGCGAAGAAATCTTTCAGGCATCTCATGTGCTTGGCCAATTGCTGTCTCAAAATTTTAATTATTCCAAAAAACCCTTAGAAACTGTGTAAAAGGAATTGATTTAAGAATAGCAGGTGGATGGAAACTATGTTCATGTGCGTGTTCCTATTGGTATTTTTATGTTATAATGCTGTCCCAATGCCACCAGATAAAGGCAATATCATAATATCCAAACAGTCTACTATATTTCTGTAAAAAGTCAGTGTGAACTTCACTGAAGTCCAATGTGGTAACACCTCTAAATCAAAAAGACATCACTGATATATCTTTTATATAAGAAAAGATGTTCAGAATATGCAGAACATTTTTTTTTTCTCAAAATAATCCAAAAATACATTTGCATAGGAGGGAGCCAAACTGGACCCCATTGCTGTACTGGTCACCTGTAAATAATCACCTGTAAATAATAAATTCATATCGAAAACACCATCTCCAACAGAGAACAGAGAAATTCAACTGGTGGTTTGTCTTTGTGTTCCTCAGTTAGAGCCAACCTATAAGCCAACACCCCTTGGTCCAATGGTATAATGATATATGAACTAGATACATCAAGCATAGCAAATATAGTGTCATCTGGAATGGGATCAAGCTCACCAAGAATTCGTAACATCGCTGGTGTGTCCGCTATGTAGGAAGGCATCCTGGAACAGAGACGCTGTAGAAAAGGATTGCAAGAAATATTAGAAAACAGCAATCCATGTGCAGAAATTATTGGTCTTCCTGGTGGTGATGTAACAGACTTATGGACTTTGGGAAGAGTATAAATGATCGGACATCTGGAAAATTCATTAGACAAATACTGACTGCATTTATCACTAATCCAACCAGCCGACACAGCAGTATTGAGTAATATATAATTTTCCTTTTTGCACTTATCAACCGGATCACCCCTCAATTGTTCATAAACCTGGCTATCAGAAAAAAGTCCCAATAATTTTCTCCTATAAAAGGAATGGTCCAACATGACAATTGCTCCCCTTTATCTGCGGGGCGAATGATAAAATCTCGATCCCTTTGGAGGGACTGTATAGCTTCCCTTTCCACAGGTTTTAAATTAGAGTAATACTTTTCTCCTGTTTTATATCTATATATATATATATATATATATACGTAAGCGAAAGGGTGTAATACACTTCCCAATATAATAGAGCCCACATGGGCAAATAATGCAATACACCACAAACTCGGACAAGTCTATGTTGAATTTCATAAAAGCTTACCAAATGTGTGTGCAATGACATCCAAAGAATTTATTTTTGGTCCCATCTGACCAGACTATATTCTCCCAGAATTTCATTGGCCTATCCACATTAAGGGGCCATTAAGGGGCAGATTTACTAAATTCACATCTATTCACATGAATGATTCAAAATTTGATCAAATTGTCAAAGAGATTTGAATTCGAATTTTGAGTATGCAAATTAGGTAAATTCAACCAGTGAATTCAGTAAATTGATCGAATCAAATGATTAGAATAATTCGAATAATGCTCGACTATCAAATTACTTCCCCTTTAAATTTTATTTATTATTAAAGTTTTACTGCCTAGTTCGCCAGTTTCAATCTACCGAAGTGGCTTTGGTGAATTTTGATCGAATTATAAAAATTCGATCGAATGGTTAAAATTGTGCGATCGAATTTTTATAATTTGATCATTCGACCAATCGAATTGCGGTAAAATCCTTTGAGTTTGAAGGATTTTAATTCCCTAACTATTCCCATGGTCGAATGTCGAATTTTTTTCAATTTGAAATTCGACCAATAGTAAATCTGCCCCTAAAACTTTAAACTAGCTTCAACATGCTTTTTGTTCAGCAGTGTCTTGTGCTGTGAACATGCACAGAGGCCATATCAGTTGAGTGTACCTGTCAATGCAAAGTCTTTCTGAAGTTCTTTGTGAGTCATCCTTGGCTCTTGGACAACTCTTCTGAGTTTTTTTTGTGACTCCTCAGAAACCTTGCAAGGAGCACCTGGTGGTGGTCGGTTTAGGGTGAAATTTTGTTCTTACCCATTCCGGATTATGGCCCTAACGGTGCTCACTCCGAAATCCAGAAGCTTTGAAATACCTCTGTAACCAATGTCATCAATGTGTTTTGCTACAATAAGATTGCAAAGGTCTTGAGAGAGCTCTTTGCTTTTACTCATCTAAAGATACTTCTTGTGTGATACCTTGTTAATGAGAAACCTTTAGTTTCAATTAGGACTAAACCAGCAGATATTCATTTGCACTGATAGGGGGCAGGATTGTTTTCGAAATGCTGACTGCAGGCTTCTTGACTTTCCATGCCTTTGTGCACCTCCTTTTTTTCATGTGTTCAATACACTTTATGGTTTTATTATTTTATGGTCAAGGTAAGTTCTCAAATGCGAATTGCGAATTATCTAAAGTCGATTCCAGTTTTAATATGAATTGGAATTTTCGAGATTTATCATACTCTTGCCCTTTAAGAAATCAGATTCGATTATTTGCCACCTAAAACCATCTGAGTTTATTCACAAGTCAATGGGAGAGGTCAAGGAACCAATTTGGACATTAGTACTGTTGTGTTTGGTAGCCGAGAATGAGGAGAGTGTAACAATGCTTTATTAGCAGGTTCAAGCAGCCATTACATAACAGCAGTAAGTCTTACTTTCACTTTCAAGTTGTACAGAAAGTCCTATGTATGCACAGTGCCACCTGCAGGCGACAAGGATGTCTTTTCTACCTCTGCAGCAGCCTGCACCTTTTCTACCAAATCCTGGTGAGCCTACCATACCTGTTACTGCTTGGATCCAAATGTTTGATAATTACATTATTGCTGCTGACCAAGGGGAGATTTCTGCAGCTAGAAAGCGTGCTTTACTTATTCACTGCCTGGGAGCAGAGGGACAGCGTATATTCTATACATTACCATTACCTGATGATACTTATGATACTGCTCTTACTGCTATAAAGAACTTTTTTGTGCCAAAAGTAAATGTGGTTGCTGAATGATATAAATCCCATCCTCGTCGCCATTTGTTGTGTTTGGTAGCCGAGAATGAGGAGAGTGTAACAATGCTTTATTAGCAGGTTCAAGCAGCCATTACATAACAGCAGTAAGTCTTACTTTCATTTTCAAGTTGTACAGAAAGTCCTATGTATGCACAGTGCCACCTGCAGGCCATTTGTATAAACACCACAAGTACCCTTCCTGACAAAAAAACTCGAATCATGTTTAGTCAAATTCAATTTGAGTTTTTCGAGAAAATGTTTTATTAAATAACCCTCCATTTGAATTTCGAGTATATTCGAATTTCAAGGAGCTTAAAAAAACTCACATGAATTTGAAATTAGACCTTTGAAAAATGTGTCTCTAAGCACTTTGCTCCATTTATTTGGGAAGTACAAATTTTTTGCAGTAATACTTGCCACCGTTTGTGGCATAGAACTGTGAACCAAAGTTTAAAAGATCAGTGAAGTGTAGAACTACCCACATGATGGAGTTAGACAAATATATTCTCATATTTTTGCAACTAGTCTCTCACAAAGCACACGTTTATTAATGTTTATTAATGTAGTCTGGCAACTTCAAAGCAGATCTTTAAGGGGCAGATTTACTAAGCTCGGGTGAAGGATTCGAATGGCAAAAATTTGAATTTTCGAATTAAATTTTAGGCTACCTCGACCATCGAACTGGCAAATCTCAATCGAATGATTCAAATTAATTGAACAATTCGAAAATCGTTCGACTATTCGATGGTCAAAGTACTTGCCCTTTAAAAATGTTTTCGATTGCCTAGGTCGCCAGATTAAACCTATCGAGTTGCTATATTTGCCTATGGGAAGCTCCCATAGACTTTTTCTTAATTTTTTTGATTGAATACAAATCATCCGATTTCTCAAAAAAGATTTGTACGATTTTTTCATCAAATTGGATGTTTAGTACGATTTTTTTCATGAAATCGGATGATCGCTATTCGATCATTTGATATATCGAATATTGGTAAAATCCTACAAATTCAATATTCAAATATTCAATTTAGCCTGATTTTACTTCCGGAAAAAATCGAGGGTCGAATTCGAGGGTTTTTAAGCCTCGAAATTCGACCCTTGATAAATCTGCCCCTAAATGTATGGGCAGCTTTGGAGTGTGGTCTTGTTCTAATGATACCCTTAAAACCACATACTGGACTCTTTAGCCCACTAAATAAGTATTGTTGTACAATGGAGGACTGGGGTGTGCACGGCCCACAGGGGCTGCCACATCAAGGCCCACCACCCCAGCCACAGAGACACCTACATTGTCTCGAATACCCCAGCTGTATCCCCC
>CM044431.1:90499240-90516822 GCA_024363595.1 Xenopus borealis
GGTCACAAGCTGAGGTCAGGATCACAGAAGTCAGGAGTAGTCAGTAGCAGGCAGGGGTCATAACAGGAATCAAGAGGTCTCAGAGACAAAATAGCTAGGCACCAGGAACAAAACCTATAATGGGCAGCGAATTGCAGCAAAAAATCCCTTTAAATACATTTGAATTTGGCACCATTGCACGCTGACGTCATCACATCAGCGCGCCTGCGCCTTTAAATAAAACCATAAGTGCGCCGCGCGTGCCTAGGATCCGGCACGGCAGGGAAGAAGATGCAGCAGGAGTCCCTGCCGTCCCCCCACTAGACCACCAGGGTAAGTTCCTTACAGATATGTTCCTTAGGTGGAAGTGACATGACTTAACAAGTGACTGCATATGAGGAGTAAATGTCAGGGCAGAATTTAGGATAACCCCAAGGCCGGCCTGGGGAGACAGGGTGACAGTGGAATTGTTAACTACGATGGATACTTCTGGGATGTTACTGGTGTTAGTTGGAGGAAAAAGAACCATTTCTGTTTTGGAGAGGTTTAATTTAAGGTAGTGTTATGTCATCCAAGTAGAGATAGCAGACAAGCAGAAGGAGACACAAGTTAGGAGTTCTGGGTTGAGATCAGGAGAGGAGAGATAGATCTGAGTATTGTCAGTGTAGAGGTGGTAGTGGAAACCATACAAGCTGATTAATTTGCCGAGGGAGGAAGTATATAGAGAAAATAATAAGGGTCCCAGAATAGAGCCTTGTGGAACCCCGACAGAGAGAGGTAGGGGGGAAGATGCTACTCCGTTGTAGGAGACACTGAAGGAACGATTGGTGAGGTAAGAAGAAAACCAGGACAAGACTGTGTCACAAAGGCCAAGCGAATTGAGGGACTGGAGGAGGAGAGGGTGATCTACAGTTTCAAATGCAGCTGAGAGATCAAGCAGTATTAGTAGTGAGAAATTTCTGTTGGTTTTAGCTGTTAAAAGGTCATTAGTTAGACGGGTCAGAGCAGTTTCAGTGGAGTGTTGTGGTTTAAAGCCAGATTGTAAGGGTTCCAGTAGGTTATTGTCAGAGAGGAATGAGGTTAATTGGTTGTAGACTAGGCGCTCAAGTAGTTTAGAGATGAAAGGAAGCATAGAGACAGGTCGGAGGTTGTCAAGATTGGAGGGGTCAAGAGAGGGTTTTTTCAGAATGGGGGTGACAAGAGCATGTTTTAGTTGAGACGGGAATAGTCCAGTTGAGAACGAGAGATTAAATAGATGAGTTAAGGCTTTGATTAGACAAAGTTTGGTATTGCAGAGAAGTTTTGAAGGAATAGGATCAAGCGGGTAGGTGGTAAGGTGAGAGGAGGCCAAATGTTTTGAGACTTCCTCATCAGTAACAGGGGTGAAGGAGCACAGGAGAGACTGGGGAGTGTGGAGGGAGGGTGGTGGACTCCTAGGGGGGTTGAGTAGTGTAATGTCCCTTCTGATAATGTCAATTTTGTTTTTGAAGTGCTCAGCAATGTCTTGAGCAGAGACAGATGTGCATGGAGGGGGTGGAGAAGGGGAAAGGAGAGTGTTAAAGGCGTTGTTCACCTTTGAGTTAACTTTTAGTATAATGTAGAGAGTGATATTCTGAGACAATTTGCAATTGGTTTTCATTTACCAAATTACCCTAGCAACCCTGCATTGATTTGAATAAGAGACTGGAATATGAATAGGAGATGGACTGAATAGAATGATAAGTAATAAAAAGTGACAATAACAATACATTTGTAGCCTTACAGAGCATTTGTGTTTAGATGGTGTCAGTGACCCCCATTTGAAAGCTGCAAAGAAACAGAAGAAAATTGCAAATCATTAAAAAACTATGAAAAATAAATAATGAAGACCAATTGAAAAGTTTCTTAGAATTGGCCCTTCTACAATATACTAAAAGTTAACTTGAAGGTGAACCACCCCTTTAAATGTGGAGAATAGTTGTGCCGGTTTTTTGGAAAGGGAGTTAATGAGTGAAGTAAAGTATGTTTGTTTGGCTTGGGAAAGGCTGGTGTTATAGGAGTGCAGTAACAAACAGTAACAAAATATAAGTGAATGTAATGGTAAATTCATCCTCAAAGCCATGTCAATGCCTTAAGGGGAAGACATTTTGAATGATGTCTTCTTGTTGCCTTTGGGTCATGTTACTACATAAGTCTTTCATCCACAGTTTCTTATCAAGAAATTTGACTGTTTTAAGTACAAAAGTGTTTTTTTGCCACCCCTGGTAACTTGCAGGGCAAAGCACCAGAGGCAAGGTGTGCTCCTGCCTGAGGTGGAGTTTTCAGATGTGTCAGAACTCTCTGTGGTGCATTTCAGCTATTGGCCAAATAGTCATTGTGTTCAGCTGTCAAGGTAGGGTACGGAGACAATTTGCATAAGCCTCTTAAAGGCTATCCCAATAGGTACAGATGCAGCCACTTGGATTTGTGTGTTAAATGCGTCGTGACTCAAGGTTAATTGAAGAAACTGTGTTATCTAAAGTCATCTTAACTCATTTAATGCATTTAACCTTTTCATTAGCATACCAAAGCACCATTGTTTTCAATGGTGAACTCTTTAATTGGATGGGATGCTGTGACACGAGTTAAATGGGATATCTGAGTTAAGTTATTCTGTGTCAAACACACAATCCAAAGTGGCTTCATCTGTATTTACATATATCTGTAACAATATATGTTGTCTATTTCATAGAATTCATATTAGTAGTTAAATGTTATGTAAATCATATGTGTGCTTAGGACTGGACATTCATTGGGAGGGAATATGTTTTGGGTTTTCTAGAATAATTGTGTTTGTGTTCATATATTGCATATATATAATCCATTTGACGTATTACTTTAACGTATCTAATAACTAAAAACATAGTTCATACGTTCTGTTATAAATTCTGAAACTGACCTTGTAAAAGATAGTGAGTCCCTGTTTGTACATACAAAGAGTAAGTAAGTGTCCATTCATTTATATTATTCCACATACATGTTATCAATAAACTACTCTCTTAAAGTAACATCAACATCTCTGATAGGTCTGGTTCATAAACATACAGAGGTCTGGTTTTTAAAAAAATAGAGATCCTGTATTGATAAAAATCAATTCATGCTTCTACTGTTGCACCACTTAAACATTATAAAGGAAGAGCAACAGTGAAATGAACAAGAGAAAATAGAAATCCAGTTCAAGCACAAAAGGCACTAGGACATTTATAATGAAACAATGAAGTGGATGCTGGCTGATTAACAGACATGTGAAGAAGCATATATAGAGAAATAGTGCAATGTCAGATGGCCTTGTAGAGAATGAAAACTGACAGACAGATACTGATTTTAATAGCAATTTCATATACAATTGTGTTTTGATTTTTGGTATACAAACCCTTTAAATATAAAGTTACACTCAGGCTACACACAGCATCAACTATAAAATCAGAGAAAACTCCAAGACAATTTTGCTGATTATGACACAATTATCTTCTCAAAATGCACTGTTCTGTTGCAGGTATAAACTTATTCTGGTGAACTATTTCTTTATCAAAATATTAACTTTTATGATCCCTAAAATAAATTCTTCTATTTAACATTAAGGAACAATTCATTAGTAAATCATAAACATTGATGTGTTAAATTCTTGATAGCAAATATGTTTACATTTTTTGTATGAATTTTAACAGTTATTGCAGTGATATACTACAAACAAGATAAATCCTTCTTTATTGCTATCATAAATTTTATTTCAATATAAATGACAAGATTATATTTAGCATAATCTATGTGAAAAATGTAAAATAATTTTTTCAGCAAAAGAACATTTTTCCAAGGAAAGCATAATAAATAACTTCTGTGTTATATTGTAGGGTTTTGGCAAGTGTTTTCTTTCAACTATAGGATTAAAAGTAACTTCTAGCGTAAGTGCTAACTTTTAGAAAAATGTTCATCTTAGTGGATTTACGAAGTTACGATACTTCGTCAGTGCGCAACTTTGCCTGGCGTAAGGGTGCAAAGTTGTGCAAGTCTATCTATTTCGCTAGTGAAAATTCGCCAGAGTCCTTGTTAGTGAATTTGCGAAGTTGCGAAATGACGTCACGCTGGCGAATTAGTGCTAGCGTTAGACGCTTCACGCTTTAGTGAATCTGCCCCAAAGAATGCATGCAGGCTGAAGTCCATGTGAGCTGAGAGAAGGGGGAATGGGTGTGCAGGAAATCAAAAATATTTCACACAATTTAAAGCAGAAATAGGGCTGAGAACTGGGACAAAATGACCAGCAATAGTGGATCTTATGTTTGTTTAATTAATGCTATATGTTGCTAGACAAATAAGGTGTATTGCACCTTTGGAATAACAGCAACAAAAAATGACAACAGTATTAATGGACGATAAGCACATTTACATATACCTAAAATTAAATTAAAATACATATACTTATTTAAAATATAAGAAAATATTCACACCAACTCCCAGGAGGCCCCAAAAGACAGATGAATAATACCACTGCAGGAAATGTTATTTCATTATACGTTATGAGTTTGGTAAAAAAAAAAAAATTGTCTTATCAGACTGGTAAGATTCTGTTGAAATACAATGACCCTCAAAATAAATCTCATCCTGAAGTAATTTTTATGTGCCAATTTCTTACTGTGTTACACCTATGTGAATTTGTCAATTCTGACACTTTTTGTTTTGGGTCTTACTGGCCATATAGTATAACAGATAGCTAATTACTAGTAAAGCTTTTTCTTGTAAATACATGTGACATTGTATTTCTTGTGCTTTATGAGCTGTAATCCTCCAGGCTTCAAGGGTCAGTGAACCATACATGCTAAATTATTACAGCACTGTGGGAATCTGTTATGTCTGACTGTGGCAATCTTTTTTTGCTTTAGTGTTTCATTTATGCGAGGAACAGATAACTGTGGCTTTTTTTCCTACATAAATTAATCAATTCCTTGTGTTTGAGAGTCGGAAGTTATTTGTACACATGTGAATGTGCTTGCAACTTTGAGAATAGCATGTTTAGACTCTACTGCTGTCATGCTTTTCTCATTATACAATGGAAGAAGGTAATGTTAACTCTGCGCATTAAAACATGTTTTTGTTTTTGCTGGTAGATGTACTCTGGTACATGCAATATTTATTGTATATTGATTATGCTTGGTGGAGTAAAGTTGGGCATTCCCTGTTCTGGGTATGCTCTGGAATCAATCAGCAGAAAATAATGTGCCTTGTCATCATAGTGGGTAACTGGGGCCAATTATTGCACTAATTACCCAAGCCTTTACAAATGCCAGCATACTTGGTTTAAGAGAGTCTTTTTTATCTAGAACTCCCTTCTATTACATATAAAGCCAGCAAGAACTGACCCAAACCTCCTAAATTTTTCATGTATGGTTAGTATGCACTTCTTACTGGGTCCATGTCTGCAAAGGAATAAAGATTCTGGTTTCCTTTGAAGACAGGGAGCCCAACAAAAGGAGAGTGCTGTCCCCAATTAGACACACTTGTGCATGCACATTATTTCTATCTGGAATATATGACTGCAGAAAATAAGTTTCATTTAAATATATTTATGTAACAAAAGCAAAATAGTAGATTTGTGTATCCAATGAGGCAGAAACAGAAGAAAAATAAATGGAGCCATGCATGTTGTATGAATTATTTTTTACTGTAAAATTAAAATAATTGCATTCCTAATAAACTGTATATATCTGTTCATTTTATCCATTTTATCTGAAAAAAGGAGTTAATTTAATTAAATAATTTAAAAAAGATATTGGTACAATTCTTATAAACTTGAAATACAATTAAAATATCATACTAACTAAGAAGATGTACAATTGCAATAGTTTTGTGTTTAATTTTTGTTTAAGCCATTGACTTCTTTTAGGCATAAAGCTAATATAAATATTTTTTTTCTAATGAACAGTCCCGGAGTCAGTCCCGCAGCAACCAAATTCAAAGCACCAAGAGAAAGGTATGTGAAGTATTATTTTTTTCCACAATGTTTTTCTTACTAAAATTATGGTATTTTTCATATTAAAATGATGGTATGGAGTATGTTAAGAAAAGGGCAACTCAGCTATACACATTTTACATGAATTGGTTTTTGGAATCCTATTTGGAGAATATTTTTATGAATATTTTTTTCACCTATTCATAAATATACCTACATTTAGGGGCACATTTACTAAGGATCGCGTAATTTTTGGCTACTTCAACTATCGAATAACCCAAACTTTGATTTGAATTGAAAAAAATTTAAAAATTTTAATTTTCTAATTTCAAAGTAGTGACTCTTTTAAAAAATTCGAATTTGACACTTCACCTCCTTAAAGCTACCAAATTGCTATTTTAGCCTATGGGGAACCTCCTGGAACCTTTAAGGAGTGTTTTTGAAACTCAAAGGATTTTTTCAAAAATCGTTCAAGTCGAACAATGCATTTGAATGATTCTAACAATTTTTATTCGACTGAAAATTTACCTATTCGATCCATTTTCGATCAAAAATGATGGTTGCATTTTGAATTTTTTTAAATTTGAGATTCAACCCTTAGTAAATCTGCCCCTTAGTATGGATATGATTGTTTTCCTACAGAAACCAGATTCCTTTAAATGATATATTTTCATGAAGTATGAAGTTTTCCTTCATTATTGCAACTATTTGGACCAGCTAAGGCAAACCTCTTTTAATGAGGTTAAGGTACGGTTGCACACTGTTGCATAATATGACAATATAAGGGAAAAAAATTATATAGTAAGTTACTTATTGGAAGTTTGGAGAAAGTAAAATTTACTGATTAACTATACCTCAAATCACAATTTGAAATAAGCAGATATCTTTTTTTGAGTGTCTCATACCAGTGAACTATTAAATATGTTTCAATGGGGTACCTATGTAACAGTACTCTTTCACTCACGGATTGTTTAGGATGCATGGCTTGAAAAAGACTTTAGAAGGAGGGAGGGAAATGTCTGCATCTAGGACCTAAAAAAAACAGGAGAAAGATCTCCATAAGACTTAAAAAGAGTTTATTATAGATTATACAAATTACGCAAGAGAAAGTAAACGGTATTTCTACACTTACTTTATCTGTCTGGCTACATGGGTCATTTTAAGTATAACCACCCAGCAGTAGCAGTTTGCAAATAGACTCAAACAACAAAGCTTTGCAGCTATAGTGAAGAATGTCTCCCAAACGGTGATGTATGTCTTGTAAGGAGAAGTACTAGAAATTAGAAAGTATTAGAAAGCATATGTGTAAACTGATTTCTTGCCAGTATAATCTAATATACAGTGCTTATCTGTTTGTTTTGCTGATTTTCCACATTATTTGAACGATTCCCTGGTGTAAACCATATTTTAAGGCCCTGGACACAGATAGCATTGGCTCCACTGCTCTCTCTTTGTATTTTGTAGGCAGGTGGAGAGAAGCGCTGTGCTGACAAGTACAGCTTACACAAGGGTGCAAGTACAGTAGAGAATAGGAGTAGAACAGGAAAATGCTACCGCAGGCATATTTGGGCTGACCTATGCTTCATGTTCCTCCACTCAGGTGGAAGCTGTTAGTGCAGATACACTAAGCTGGGGAATAGAGTGAATCTACTTCTCTCTGCCTGCCTAAAAAAGAAAGGCAGAGGACCCAGGGCTTAAAGGAATTGTTCGGTATAAAAATAAAAACTGGCTAAATAGATAGGCTATGCAAAATAAAAAATGTTTTCAAAATAGTTAGATAGGCAAAAATGTAATGTATAAAGGCTGGAGTGACTGTAAGTCTAACATAACAGAACAGAACACTACTTCTTGCTTTTCAGCTCTCTTTTGTTTACACTGACTGTTTACCCTGGTTACCAGGCAGTAACCAATCAGTGAATTGAGGGAGGGCCACATTGGTCATAACTGTTGCTTTTGAATCTGAGCTGAATGCTGATGATCAATTGCAAACTCACTGAACAGTTATGTCCCATGTGGCCCCCCTTCAAGTCGCTGACTAACTCAGATTTAGGGAGCTGAAAAGCAGGATGTTGTGTTGTATACTGTTATGTTAGACATCCACTCACTCCAGCCTTTATACATTACATTTTTGGCTAACTAACTATATTAGAAACATTTTTTAATTTGCACAGCCTATCTATTTATCCAGTTTTTATTTTTACCCTGAACTGTTCCTTTAACACAGTACTTCAGACAAATATTAAACCCATTATACATGCAGAGGTTTTCTCTTGTTGTTTGCATTTGCTTTAAATAATGGAATCGTGTTTATTATGTATGTTGGATTGATGGAATTTATTTATTATGTGGAAACCCATTATCCAGAAAGCTCCATAATAAAGCATTGCCATTTCCAAATAGAATCCTTCTGTAACAAGCAATTGTTTGTACAACTTATGTTTGTTTTATGATTTTACTTCTTCTCTATAATAACTAAGTAGTGGCTTTTATGTAATGATAACTACTCTTATATAAATATAAATCCATACTGAAGGCAAAACTATCATGCTTTTTTAACAATATAAATATATTAAGTAAAATAAGGCTTGCACATAATATATATTCTTAAAAATTGCAGGAATAAGGAGGCACCAAACCACTATATTGAGATTTGGCTAGTTCCCAATTGTACCCTGTAACAGTGTCACTCTGAACACTGTTCTTTTCATTAGTCATTTTTGCTCAAGCTTGTTTGTTACACAAAGTTCAAAAATACTTTCTTCTAAGGATCTTAAAGGGCACCTATTGTTACCCCCAACCAAATGTGCGGGCTGATAGAGCCCGCATACCGGTTGTGGGCACTATTGGTTTTTTTTTTTTTAAAAAAGAGGCCCCCGCCAGTGCGCTCACACCAGGAGGGTGACCACTTTTCTTAATGTGCATGACGTCACGAGCGTGCAAACACGCATGCGCAGAAACTGTCATGGCGGCTCGCGCTGGCGGGGGGCTTTTAAAAACAAAACAAAAAAAAAAACACTAGTACTCCCAACTGGAATGCGGACTCAATCAGCCCACACATTTGGTTGGGGGTAACTGTTTTACATGATAGGTGCCCTTTAAGTAATATTTATATGGGTAACCTTTTGTGTGTATTCATCTATACACACACTGTAATATTTGTTTACAGTGTGAAGAGCCTGTTTATATATAGTTTCATAAAAAAATGTAATTTCTACAAATTACTTTGTATTTAAAGTCACAAGCATACACATGCTGTGGATAAATATACTGTTTATATATATATATGAAATATTTATCTGAAATACTTGAGTTATTGTATAAAACTAATGCATGTATTAAATTATGACAACATTTGGAATAAGTCCAATAGTTAGCATCATAGTATCAAATTTATGACAAAATACGCTGGAATGAATTCATGGAATGGGCGTGGGGTGAAGCAGAGACCACAGAGTAGGCTGTATTCATTAGGGCTTCAAATCAGCAGGAGACATATTCCTAACCTGTCTACTAATAAATCTTTTTGGCACATCTATTTAGAGGCTTCTCATCAGGCGGTTGATTGTGGGTCCCATCTCAGCTTGTGGTGCTGCATGAAAATGTAATAAGCTCTGGTGACAGCACTTGCCTTGCTACTTCATCTCTGAGTTCTTCATTATTTGCTCATCAGCCCTGCATGCCCGCAGGGTTCAGAACAAAGAAATTATTCTTGAGAAAGCATTTCTTTTGTGAAAAGGAAGAGGTGAACACAATTCTGCAATTTTCCCTCTATTGACAATGATAGTTGAAAAAAAAGGGATATCCCTGAAATGTTTTCTGGAATTACAGTTAAATAAAAATATTTTTTCATTTTCCACATTCTAATTCATGCTGAGTGCTGTTTAGAATCTATTAGGGACAGGTAATAAATGCCCAGTAACCCATATCAACCAGTCAGCAGGAAACATTTACTGATCACCTGTTTAAACATCTTATTGGTATGAGTTATGAGTTACTGTACCTGGGCAAAGTTAGCACCTTTTAGTACATGTAGGGTATATATATCTTAGTAGATATAAGAAGAGGCATGGAATCTATTACCCAGAATGCTTGGGGCATGGAGTTTCCTGGATATTTCCAAAATCCAAATTTTTCAAATTTTCCAAAATACAAATATTTCCAAATCTGGATCTCCATACTTTACTAAAACTTGAATTTAAGTCATATTTTTATTAAACATTTTTTCAGGTTATTGCCTGAAAACCCAGAATTTTTGGATTAACGGAAGAAACACAGTGCAGATCACCATATTTTCAAATTGTAAAAGGGGCCATTGACTTCTACATGACCTTGGCAGGTTTGAGATGGCATATTTTCAGATTTCAGATATAGATATAGTCTAGATTCAATATTAATATAATTGTTTCTAATAATTATGTTCAATTTTATGCAACATTACATGCTGTTATAAAATGTTGACCTTGATTTTTGCTTTGAACAGTTATGTAATAGGGAATCTTTGTCACAAACTGATGTAACTATGTATACAATGACAATGCAAGGTCAACAAAATCTTTGTGCAGAAGCATATACACAAATGTTACCTTATGATGGAAATAACAGTCTGTTCATATAATTTTTGGAAACAAAAAGTTATTGAAATTGAAAACCCAATAGGATTATTTGCCACCAATATGGATTCTCGCAGTTTATTTACCATCAAGTACAGGTATTCCTGCAGCTTATTTACCGTAAAGTACAGGTATGTAACCTGTTATCGAGAATGCTCAGGACCTGGGGTTTTCCAGATAATGTATCTTTCCATAATTTGGATCTCCATACCTTATAGTCTACTAGAAAATCGAGTAAATAAACCTAAGAGGCTGATTTTGCCTCCAATAAGTATTACTTATATTGTTTTTAATCAGGTACAAGCTATTGTTTTATTACTACAGAGAAAAAGGAAATCATTTTTAAAAATGTGGATTACTTGCATAAAATGGAGTCTATGGGAGATGGCTTTTCCATAATTGGGAGTTTTATGGGTAGCGGGTTTCCAAATAATGGATCCCATCATATCCTGAAAGCCAAAAAAGTAATTCAAAAAAAGACAAATCACTGGAATTTTTTCATAGTTTAATGTGGAATAATTCTTAAAAGTTGTAACCATTTTTTTTAACAATTTGAAGCTCATGCCACATTTGTTTTATGGTGGGCTCATGTCTAGAACAATAGAGGATCTCTGTATTTAAACATTTCTGACAACGTTGTACGAAGTTGTAGCGACTCACCCTGGTGGTCTAGTGGGGACTAGGGCCCAGCGGGGACACCTGCTCTCCTCAAGTCCTCTCTCCTCAAGTGCCAGTTCCTCTATTGCGCGCTCGCTTCCGGTTTATGCTGGCAAGTGACGTCATCACTCATGGCGTGAAATTCAAATATATTTAAAGGAGCTTCAGGCTACAACTTGTTGCCCGGTCTAACTAGTTAGATCCTGGGTGCAATTCCTGTCTTGCTTGATTCCAGTTTTGACCCTTGCCTGCCTGACTACTCTGAACTCTGCCAATCCTGACTGGAAAGTGTCTGTGACACTCACATGCTCAGTGGGCTCTGAGAAGCTGTTGAGAAGCTAAGCTTAGGGGTTGTCACAATTTATCAAGCAGAAAATGAGTTTGGACTGTAATATAAGTTGATGCTACAGGACTGGTTATTAAATTCTGATGCTAGTTGCACTGGTATATGTGCTGTGATGTAGTAATTATCTGTATTAATTACAAATCAGCCTTATACTGTGACATTTATATTCTATGTGTAATGTATAGTTTGAGTCAGTCCCTAAGCTCAGTAACTGACATCAGCACAGAGCATATGCAGTGAATCAGCAGAAAAGAAGATGGGGGGGCTACTGGTGCATCTTTGGAAACACAGATTTTCCCTGCTAAAGGGCTGTGATTGCCTTGGGTTGGTAGAGAAGCCCAAAACACAATGAACAACATTTATAGCCTACTACTTTATTTTAAGTTCCTTGTCCTATAAGACATTGCGGCGTCTAAGTAGCTGAGGACTCCTCCCGAGGCCAAAGACGGCTGCGACAGGCAGAAGCAGAGCCATGACCAGGGAGCCTAGCACCTGTTCTGGATTTAGGGAACTGATCGTGACAGAAGTATGGCGAAGTCTTCAGAGGTGAAAATTCACTCTTTAGTAAATTTGCCCCTTACAATTTAAGATCCACTAGTGCAAAAAATTATGTAACGAATAATCTGTATATAGCACTGCAGAATATGTTAGTACCAGATAAAGGATAGTTAATAAAATAATGAAGTGAAATGATTGAGGCAAATGACAGGAACTAATGAATAAACCTGAAAAGAATCAGGGTTTATGGGCAATATTTTAAAAGGCATCTAGAATAGAAAATTGTATAATAATAATAATAGATACATCCTTCTAATCCATGCCTGTTATAAATGTATTTTAAAATTTCAGTTGTCAATCATAAACTTCCTACCCTGATTCTTTGCTACAGGCATAGCAATCACATTAAATTTCCATTCTAACATTATTCTGTAACTGAGATTTGGAATATATGAGTGCAAGTATTTTATGGAGACTTTGCATAGCACTATAATTGTAAAATAGCCTTATAAATTTAATATTTTTTTAATAATCTGGAAATATAAAATCTGAATAATAGAATTTATTTTAGCCAGTGTTATTTATACCTGTGTGACTCAAGCAGACTTAGTGCACAGACAGATCCATGTCCAAAAAGCTTACTGTCAAACCTTATCCAAATACTGATGTTCAGTTGCCAGTGAAATAAATCTTGATAAAACACTTGGGGAAACCAGACTAAGACATGCAATACTTTGCTGCTATGTATTCTAAGCAAAGTTCACTTTAAATTTGGAACAGAATCGCCAGGACCACTATTAGATGACATGTCTGGTTATAAGTTTACTGTCATCAGACTGGTAAGAAGAGTTTCTTTTGATTTGGCTGATCATTACTGTATCTCCATCAAATGTGCTTGTGTTTAAAGGGCACCTGTCACCCCAAATAGTTTATGGGTTTATAGAACCTGCACTCCAGTTAGGGGAAAAAATAGTCACACTCGTGTGCATAACAAGTGAAAGCCAGAGCAAAGTTAGCGCCACCAGGGCAGATAATAGCAAGGGACAGACACATCTAGTTTTTAATAGCAATTACATTTACAAATATCCTAACATTTGAAATTAATATATACTGGGAAGTTTATTGCGGTTATATTTTGTTTCATTAGGCAAAACTGAAATTTTGTGTTAACAACCCCTTTAAATGTAATAATATAAATTGATAAAAATCACAAGGACAAATAATTTAGTTGTGAAAATATAATGCTGAGGGATAACTAGGAATGCAAGATTTGGTTTTGCTATATTGTGGAATCCAAGCACTTTTTTGCAGGGTTTGGATTAGATTTTATCAATTTTAAAGATTGCAAAGTGATCACAGTAAAATAAAATGGGTTGATTAAAATCTTGTTCAACTGGGTGGAAATCTTGAAATTTCAAGTTTTAAAAACTGTATTTCCTTGAATTAAAAATATACGATCTTCAATTTTTAACTCTCAAACCTCATGTTATTGTCAAACAATTGCAGAAAATTGTACTGGAACTCAGCTATGTTTACTGGAATTGATTGCTTCACAAAAACCTTGTTTAAATAAAAGACAAAAAAAACAAGTTTGTAATCAAGCAGGTGAGTGCAAGAACTGTAAAAACATCAAGAGCTGTAAAAACTTGATTGCAAACTATAATCATATTGGTCCATTCTACAAGATTGTAAAATCTTGACTTCAGATTTCAGAAATGTTTCTGAACATTAAATTTGCTTGAATGTAGATGATAAGTTATAGTGTATGATACTTCTATAGTGTCTCGGCAGATTCTAAGTGACGGAGGTTTCCATTATAGTTTTAAAGTTTCTTAAATTTTATGAATCTTTAATTGCATTTTTTAAAAACAGGATTACTGACTGGTAAAATGGAAGAGCTGGAGGTTCTGGAGGGAAAATATGATGTGATTGGTATGGTCGAATCATAGCTGAATAAATTGCATGACTGGGCAGTTAATATCAGCGTATATACTTTGTTTCAGAGGTAATAGAAATGAAGGAATTGTATGTCTGTTTGTTAGGAAGGATTTTAAAAGTTAATATAAAGGAGGGGGTGATGTTATAAAATGAGGGGGTGGAAGTCTTATGGGTGGAGCTCTTCACCAATTGTAAAGAGTACAGCAAATTAATTGTAGGCGTATGTGATAGACCCCCTAATGCAGGGATCCCCAACCTTTTGAGGCAGTGAGCAACATTCAGAAGAAAAAGTAGTTGGGGAGCAACGCTAGCATGAAAAATGTTTGGGTGCCAAATAAGTGCTGTGATTGGCCATTTGGTAGCCCCTATGTGGCTTGGCAACCTGTATTGAGGCTCTGTTTAGCAGTACACCTGGTTCTTATACAACCAAAACCTTCCTCCAAGCCTGGAATTCAAAAATAAGCTCCTGCTTTAAGGCCACTGGGAGCAACATCCAAGGAGGAGGGGGAGGAGAAGCTCCTGATGCAAATAGAAAAGGCTGTCAGTTTGGGCAAAGTAATGATTATGGGGATTTTAATTACCCAGATACTGACTGGAGCAACAGTATTGCCAGGTCATTTCATGGGAACAAGTTTATAAACTTGTTGCATGACAATTTTATGGCACAGGTTGTTGAGGAGCCAACCAGAAAAATGCTATTCTGGATCTAGTGATTTTTCATAACCCAGAATGTATAGGGAATGTGCAAGTAATTGTACCCCTGGGTAATAGTGACCATAATGATATCTAATTTAGGGGCACATTTACTAAGGGTTGAAATGAAAATTTTAAGTAAATTAAAATTAAAAAATTTCAAATTTCGTAGTAATTTAGGGCTGCTTCAACTATCGAATAGCCCAAAATTTGATTTTGAAGTATTTTGAATTCAACTCTTCGCCACCTTAAAGCTGCCGAATTCCTGAACCTATGGGGGAACTCCTGGAACCTTTACTAAGATTTTTTCTAAGTCCTGGAAAATCAAAGGATTTTTTGGAAAATTGTTCGAATCAAACGATGTATTCGAATGATTCAAACTATTTTTATTAGATTGAAAACAGACCAATGAGGTCCATTTTCGAAAATGCCTTTTAAAAATTTTTAGATGGTCGAATTTCAAAGTTTTTATAACTTTGAAATTCGACCCTTAGTAAATCTGCCCCTTAATGTCTGGTGCAAAAAACACATAAAAAATTTTGCTATGTGGCAAATTAGATTCAATTTTGATTTTGCACTAGGCAAATCCATAATGGAAAAGAACCTCAGAGTCCTTGTAGATGATAAACTTGGCTGTAGCAAGCAATGGCAGTTAGTGGAGTCCAGGGCAATTAAGGTCTTGAGCTGTATTAAAAGGGGCATTGATTCACGGCAGGAAGGGGTCATTCTTCCACTGTACAGAGCACTGGTAAAGCCCCATCTTGAATATGCCATACAGTTTTGGTCTCCAGTGCTTAAACAGGACATTACTGAATTAGAGAAGGTACAGAGAAGGGCAACTAAGCTGGTAAAAGATATGAAAAATCTTAGCTATTAAGAAATGTTCATGCTGGAGAAGAGGCGCTTAATGGGTGATATGAAAACCATGTATAAATATATAAGGGGATAATAATCCCTCCAATGCTTTATTTACCAGTATGTCTTTCCAGTGGTCACCCATTCTGATTTAAAAAGGAGGTTCCTCCTAAATATTCAGAAGGGTTTTTCTTTTTACAGTGAGAGCTGTGAAGATGTGGAATTCTCTCCCCGAATTAGTTGTACAGGCTGATTAGCTTCTAGAAGGGTTTGGATGGCTTTTTAGCATGTGGGAATACAGGGTTGTGGAAGATAGCTCATAGTAGAAGTTGATCCAGGGACTTGTCAGTTAGGCAGGTTAAAATAGAGTTAAAAGGTTGAGCTTGATGGGCATGTGTCTTTTTTCAACCAAACTTACTATGTTACTTTCAATAACATGTTTTGTTCTATAATTTTTTATAAATTAGCCTCTTAAAGTCAATTGACTAGTGATGGGTGAATTTATTCGCCAGGATTTGTGACAAATTTCCACATTTTGCCACCTGCAAATATTCTTGCAAAACTGCTGCAAAAATTTGCCACTGAAAAAATTAATTTTGATGCCAGTTGACTTTTGACTTTTGACGCCCATTGATGCTCAATGCATCTTGCAAATTTTTCAGCAAAGTGAAATGGGACAGATACTCCCATAGCTCTTAAAGGGGTTGTTCACCTTCATAGAACATTAAAAAATGTAACAGTTCATGTAGAAATAACAAGCTTTGCCATATAAATGTTTAACCAAAAATGTGCAGTTGATGAGATATTCACCTCAGATGGATCCTTTTGCAGATGGGGTCCCTTCATCATGGGCCCCCAGTGGGGGGGAGGTCGCAGACCCCCAAAAAACGCTACAGTGACTTCCTATACTTCCTTATTTTACATCATACACACTCCTGGCAGCAGCAGGAAGTGCATAAATGCAGCCGTTTCTGAAGCTTAGCTATGATTAGGGTTGCCACCCAGCCGGTATTTTACCGGCCTAGCCGGTAAAACACCAGCCAAGGCCGGGGCCGGTATTACAAATTTACCGGCAATGTAGCTGCCGGTAAATTTGTAATACCCCTTAAAAAAGGCCCTTGCCTTGCCTGAAATCCTATGAAAACTTACCTTTCTCGCGTCTTCAGATGATCGCTCGCCGTGGCTCCGCCCCTTTTGCATCACACCCGCCCCTTTTGCGTCATGTCCCGTCCCGCCCCTTTTTGGCCCCCGCCTGCCGGTATTACATTTTGTAAAAGGTGGCAACCCTAGCTCTGATTAGCTGCTTCTCCTGTCAGTCAGCTTCTGATCCCTAGTCAGTGCGGTTAATTTGCATACACACTGCACTGTAGGGCAGGGCTGGGCCAGTGAGGAGAGGAGCACTCCTCTGATAGGATTTGGTGTGGCAGCATGTATGTACACAGATGTGTGTTATGTGAAGGGGCTGACTTGAAGGAGGTGAACCTTAAGTGTTTTGTGTGTTTTGGGAGGCTGGCATGTTATTTTCACAGGAGGGAAGAGGAGGGTATGGGTGCACAGACTTGTGTGGGGTTGAGCTGTTGTGTGATTCACAAGGAGGGAGGAGGGCTTCATTGAGTGTCTGTGTGTGAGGGAAAGTAAAGTCAGCACTGGGTGGAAGGAGGTCTGTCACTTGTGGGGGGACATGTGAGGAGGGAGAAGTGTGTGTGTGTGTGGAGGGTGGCTGTCTTATAATGGGGTTTGTGAGGGGAAAACTGAAATTTTTGTACTTGGGGAGTGCTGGAGAATGGCCTTGTGTGGAGGGAGAGCACAACAAGCTGTACAAATAAATGAGCAATACAAACACATCACCTTAGCACAGTCTTCTTATTTTGTCTGTATACTATACTGAATTGACTTTGCACTGTCCCTTTCCAAACACACACAACTCTACCTGTGTCACCTACATTACATTTTAGCAGTATTTGCTGAAGTAACAGGATTTATTTTTGTTGTGTACCACTAGAGGGAGCTGCTGGTCAAAATGTTCTTTCAATGCTATGTATCC
>CM044431.1:90522459-90534073 GCA_024363595.1 Xenopus borealis
TGGTTGCCATGTGTTACTGCCCCCGGGCAAACTTAGTGCCTTATATTACATTTAGGGGTAAGTCTTCTAGAAAATTAAGTAAACATTAAATAAACCCAAAATACAAGCTACTGTTTCATTAGTACAGTACAGGCTATTATCCAGAATGCTTGAGACCTGGGGGTTTCTGGATACATCCACGTGCATCTGATCCACTTGCTGTTTTGATTCCCCTCTGATAAGATAAAATGTGCACACATGTACTTTACCCATTACATACAATGGCAGCGTGACAATGGGATGACTATTAGTTTAGTATAGCATTGAGGTTTGGTACTTTGGTAAATGCACTATTTTCATTTGGGGTCCATACATAACCACATACTTTTGTATATCTATGCATATTGGGCATCCTGGTAGACTCCTGGGGGCAAATTCACTAAGATGCAAAAATTCGCTAGTGTTGGCTAACGTTCCCAGCACTTCGCCAGGTGAATTTTCGCCAGCAGTACGCAAATTCACTAAGATGCGAATTTGCACTCAGGCCAGCGAACGTTAGCAAAGTAGCGCTACCATTAGTTCGCCAGGCAAAGCGCAGTTACGCTAGCGATGCCTAATTTGCATACGGCGGGAACTTAAAGGGCACCTATGGGGCTTAAAAAATTCCCCAAACCGAAGGTGCGTGCTGATAGAGCCCGCATTCCGGTTTGGGGTTCTAGTAGTTAAAAAAAAAAATTCCCCCTGCCTGCGCTGGCTTACTCGCACCGAGAGGGAGCTCCCGTTGTGAGCCGCCATGGCACCCCATGCACATGCGCAGTATGCGCATGTGACGTCATGCGCATAAGCCGAATCAAAAGCTGCCACAATTTCAGGCAGCTTTTCATTCTGTGCATGTGCATGGGGTGTCATGGCGGCTCGCACCGGGAGGGAGCCAGCGCAGGCAGGGGAGATTTTTTTTTTTTAAAGTACCAAATTAGCTGGCAGTGAAAGAGTTAATGTCAACTACCCATTTAAAGGAAAGTTTCAAAGGGGTGGTTCACTTTTAAGCCGACTTGTTTATAAAATGGCTAATTCTAAGCAACTTTTCAATTGGTCTGCATTTTTTTAAATAGTATTTTACTTCTATGCCTTCTTCTTCTGACTCTTTCCAGCTTTCCATCTAAAAAAACAGATGCTGTGTAGGGCTACACATTTATTGTTATTGCCACCGTATTATCTTTCTAGTCAAGCGCTCTTCTATTCATATTCCAGTCTCTTATTAAAATCAGTGCATAGTTGCTAGGGTAATTTGGACCCTAGCAACTAAATGGCTGAAATTGCAAAGTTGGTAAAATACTGCCCTTCCTGTGTTTATATTTCTGCCCTTTTTATAACATTAGCAAAGTGCATCATTTTACTGACTGGTGGGTAAAATAGCAGCAGGTTTGCACCCTATGTGCATGGCGGTGTGCTTGTTTTTCACAAGGTTGGGGTGTTTATGTTTGGGGACATGGGGCTCAAATGTAAAATACAAAAAGGTTTGTATTCAGATCAGTATTTGTCCAAATGTCCAAATCATATATCATAAATTCTAGAATGTACTGATATTATAGAAATGTAACAAATGGTATGATCTAAACTTTTATGGAATTGAAACAATCCAGCCGGTTAATCAATACTTATCTTAATAATGTTGACAATAATTTAAAAAAATGTATATTGTTATTGCGTCTAGTCGTATTTTTAATAGGCTTGCACTTGCCTGTGTTGTTATATTTTGTTAAAATTGTCTCCTGACCAAAGTATTTGCCTCACAAGCTGTTCCTTCCCCACTATAGCTTTTATAAGAGACATACATGTCTATTGTAAATTGGAGATAGACCTATTGTTATTGAGCAATGTTAATCAAAATAATTGTCATAAAATTTAAATTCAAGAACATAATTCCTTTTTTTACAGACTAATTTCTTCGGATCCTTGCCTAGTGAAAAGCCATTATGTGATCCTGTGTTGGTAAGTCATACCTATTTAATTAATACCAATACAGAATAGGTTACAGCTTAGTACAGCATTTTTTACTTCCTCTGACACCATAAAAAAGTTAGTTGAATTCATCTTTGTTCTTAAAATGTTGAACAATATGAATATAATAAACTGCAAGCAATAAGATCATGTTACGATCACTTCATCAGTACTGATAATCCTATTCACCCATTGAAAAGTGAGCATACCATGGTTGTGTTCAGGCCATGTAAAAGAAGATATACTGTACTGCTTCTTAAATGGATAATTTAATGGGATGCAATTCATGTCATAAACTCACTCATAAATTGGTCACATGAGCCAATTAACAGACAGAGTTCTGTCTTTTGCTTCCACACTTCTTCCTGTTACAGTTAGAGTTGAAATATTTCTGGTCACGTGATCCCTGAGGCTGCACACAGACCATCACAAAATGGTGGTTTAAGGCAAGATGTAAAGGGCAATATTTCCTTAAATGTATATACCAGGTTGGTAAGATTCTTTAATATGTCACTTAATTTGATATAAACTGATCTGTTGCTCAAGTATTCATTTTCAGGGTATAGTTTTCCTTTAAAGGGGTGGTTCCCCTTCAAGTTAACTTTTAGTATATTGTATATTGTAGAAGGGCCAATTCTAAAAAAACTTTTCAATTGGTCTTCATTATTTATTTTTCATTGTTTTTTAATGATTTGCAATTTTCTTCTGTTTCTTTGCAGCTTTCAAATGGGGGTCACTGACACCATCTAAAACAAATGCTCTGTAAGGCTACAAATGTATTGTTATTGCCACTTTTTGTTACTTATCATTCTATTCAGTCCATCTCCTATTCATATTGCAGTCTCTTATTCAAATCAATGCAGGGTTGATAGGGTAATTTGTACCCTAGAAACCAAATTGCTGACACTGCAAACTAGAGAGCTGCTGAATAAAAAGCTAAATAACTATAAAACCACAAACAATCAAAAATGAAAACCAATTACAAATTGTCTCAGAATATCACTCTCTACATTATACTAAAAGTTAACTCAAAGGTTAACAATCCCTACTTAGCTTTTCTAGTGGGTTCATGCTTTACTTTCCATTGCATTGGTGTTGATATGAAGTGACAGTCATGTGGTAATCTTACGTATTCTAAGAAGTGGTGTTGGTCGATCAAGGTGCTTCATATTCTTGCACCATGTACTTGTGCATGTACTCAAAAAGACTACAGGATATGGGTGGAAAAGCCTTAATCAATTTTGCTTAATTAATATGTCCAGATGGGGCAGGTGGAATTTCAATGGAAATAAGGAAGGTGTATGTCCTGAAATTCTGTATCATCTGCGAATGCCTCTATTTCTTGGTTGCACCTCCGCCTCGGGTGCCTAAAGACTCAATTTGATAAATATAGCAAAAATAGGCACTTAAAGGCAGTGTAACTGCAAGATGTGCTTTTATTTGCCACACAACATGTTTCGAGCTTGTGAGGCTCTTTGTCAAGTGTCACACTTGACAAAGAGCCTCACAAGCTCGAAACATGTGTGGCAAATAAAAGCACATCTTGCAGTTACACTGCCTTTAAGTGCCTATTCTTGCTATATTTATCAAATTGGGGCAGGTGGAATTGTGTAGGCTGTGGATGGCTGTTGGAATAAATTAAAATAGAGGATTTTATTTTCTTCGGCTCACCTGAAAATGGTGGCTTTTAGTGATGGCACTTGTAGGTCATGCATCTGGGGCATGTTGTGGCTCATGTCTTTTCGTGTTTTTTGTGTTAGGACCAGAATGTGAGTCAGCAGGTCCAGTTTGATTTGTCTGTTGGTCTGTGTAAACAGTGTCAAACACAGTTTTGGCCCCTACAGACAAAATATACTTTGTGAGGTAGGAGTTCATATTTTTCATACAGTATAACAGGAAGTGGTTGATAAAGAGGATTTCTCTGGATAGTCATTAAAATTGTGTGCTTTATTGCCCTTTTGCCTTCTATTACTTGAATTTCTTTACACAATATAAAAAATTCAGACATTCTTCTTTATTCATTATAGATGCATAGAAGAATGATCTAGTAACCAACTAGTTTGAGAGCAGACATGTGAATAGCGAATATGAATTAATATATCTGGAGCAAACGTGACTTTGTGATACATTTGATTTTTTGTCTTTGGATGTAAACTACAACTGTTGTTCTTGCACATTGTGAGTATGAACAACAGACCCTGTCACTTCTTGATGCTGCATTTAAATGTTTTATAAGATAAACAGAAACTGGCATGAATTCAGATATATATTTTCAGGGGTGGATAAAAATAACCTTTGGATTATGGATAATTGGACTATATACAGGACATGGCCCCAGAGAACCATTTGCCCTACAATGTCCAATCACAGTCAGTGGGGACTATTTTGGACTGATGTACAAATAGACCCAGCAGTCAGCTCTCTTCTGTAATCTTGCAGGATCCACAGCAGACATTTTCTTCACTTTTAGGCAGTTTATTTACACTCACAGGGGTGACCATGTCAGCATATAAAATGTAAATCTTAAAAATAAACCTTGCCCACTGGGTGCTACCTTCACACATTTGATGAGTTCCCTCACTAAACTTGTGGATTACCAGTAAGGAAACATTTGTATTAGGGTCAACCCTGTACCAATGACCCTTCCTTGAGAGATTTCTCAGCCTCCTGGCTTTCTCGTTTTTTTCACTCAGACAGACTGTGGTCTGTCACTTGGTCACAGCTCCCTCTGCACCTTACAAGTTGCAGGCAGCTTGCCAGTCCCTCTGGGAGTTCCTCACACAGGCAGGTATCCTTCCTCCTCTGTGCCCTGCTCTGAGAGACCTTCCTGACCGTCTCACTTGAATGTAATACTTTTCCACAGGACAGCCTTTCTGTGGAAAGTGAGCTACAATATGAGGGCTGGACTTACAGAAAGGAGAAACTGTTCTGACTTGTTCCTTCCAGATTACTCCAGATTTCAGTACCTGACAGCTAAAGTGTTTGAATAGAGAAGCCATTCTCTGGAGCTTACATGTCCCTCTATGGAGAACTTAAATTGAAAAATCGCCTTTTTAAACACCTACATAATGTACAGACAGCAAAGAAAATCATTGTTTCAATAATATCTTGCTTGGCTAATAATCGTAAAAACAACACAAAGATTTTATTGATAGAGAGAGAAAGAGACTCTTGGTATGTATGTATGTATGTATGTATAACTTTATTTTTAAAGCGCTGTTAAGAAGCCGCAGCGATGTACAGTGCATAAAAGTACAATACATATAAAAGTATACATGGGGGAGACAAATCACACAATAAATACTGTATATACAGAATCATAGGACAAAGAGGTTAAGTGCTATGTGGTAAGAGACATAGTGGGAAGGAGGTCCCTGCCCCTGTAGAGCTTACAGTCCAAGTCTTGGTCTAATGATTCAGTTACCTATGGCCCAGTGATAAATGCTGGTGTATCAGCAGAATAACAGAGTAACATGGATCTTTATACTGGAAATCATGGTTAAGGAGGTACAGTAGTATATCTAACTTAGAGCGATATATATATATATATATATATATATATATATATACATACATACATACATACATACATTCATACATACATACATACATACATACACACACACTCAGTATATGACAACCCACATTTACTATATCCAATTGCCCAGCATGGGTGAGAAGGGAGTAAGTTCTTAAATAATGGCTACCACAAGTGCCATACATAGATACATTATTTAGCCTCATATATGTAAAATATATTAATCTTAAAACTAAATATATATATGACATTTTCAGATATCTGTTTGAAAGTCCCTTATTACATTTAATATAAGAAGGTCTATTAAAAAATATTACACAAGAGAAATCAAATGCCAGCAGCCACTTCCTGTTCTACTTTATGAGAATTACATAGATTATGGCACATGGGAGTAGGTATTGCAACAGAATATGGATATTTATATGCTCTCTTTTTCAATAATCCTTCTGTGTGCCACAAGCCATGACACAAAGCAGAACAGGAATTGGCTATAGGCAATTTTACAACAACTCTAATCAAGTCTTTGCACAAAGGATTAAAAAGAATATAAAAAACTGCAAATGAAGTGATCCCAATACACTAGTCCCTAAGCAGTGTCTGTCCAACTGAAGGAAGCATGCTAATCACACATAAATATTCAAAGAAAAATCTCCTCCAGTACAAGTGTAACACTGTTCCCAAGGTGAAGTTAGAGTAATAGGATAGGATACAAAAATTCTCATTAGTTTCACAATGGCATTTGGGCTGTATTCAGCATTGCCTCTATTATTCATCCTTTGTCAAAGGTCATTGGCTTTTCAATGTTGTTTTTCCTTTTTCTCTAATGATCTAAATTCTTACAAAGAGACACCTAGACAAATGAAAAGGCAGTCAGTTCTAATTACCTTTAACCAGGTGATTACATCTAGAGCAATTTATCATTTATGTACTGTGTAAGAATTTAAATGTACTAGCTCTGTTCAGGGACATTGAAAAATCTTGTGTCTCTCAATCACTGATACAAACAAAGGGGGCTGTGGGAGCACTCCTAGGGCTATGTAAAATGTATTCAAGTATATAGTCCCCTGTCTCATAAGTAATTCAGTATATAAGAAAATGCATAAGTTGACAAAGACAGGGGTTTTTAGTTACAATATTATGATCATAAAGTTGATAAGCCACCATACCACGTCAAGGTAAAATCCACACGGTGTTCCCTAACTTATTTACCTCTGGTCATAGTATAAAGGTCTAGTGCCTCTCCGCATAATAGCATAAATTGAAGTGGATTTTTCCTGAAGTAAATGACTCCTGAACCTTCGTTTAGTATAAGGGCTAGATCCTCCCCCGCCACTAACTAGTGGCTTTTAAGAGAGAGTGATTGCCCAAACCAACGCCCAGCTTTTAAAAAAAAAATGTAAAACAATAGTAAAGGCAAAGTAAAATTGAATATATAAGTGAATATAAATAGGTATAAATAATTATTTGGAAAAGTGTACATTTATGTGGTTATAGGTAAGTATAAAAGTGAAACTATATGTGTAAGCAAAAAGATGTAAATTAAGCTAAGTTAAGTGGAGTAATAGATGTAGTAAGTATAATAAATGCAAGAGTGCCACTATGTGCAATTAAAAACATAGGGCCGCCATTAGTTAAACCGGGTGGGTATGGGGTGCTAAAAACCACATGAAGCTCAGCTAGAGCAATTTATCATTTATTTACAGTGTAAGAATTTAAATGTACTAGCTCTGTTCAGGGACATTGAAAACAAAAAATATCTTGCGTCTCTCAATCACTGTGCTGCTTTGTATGTTTGCAAAAGGTGCTAAAGATATACCCACACCCCATCAGCTTTGACCCTAAGCACCTCTACCAAGCACTGTAGGATGCTGGGAGCTATTATATTATATTAGCTATTATATTAGTGTAGCGCTATAGTGAAAGGAGTGCACCGTTCTCTATCTATAGGCTTCACTCCCAAAACTATGCTCTGGATGAGACCTTAATTCTTAGGGAGTAAGTCCTCGCAACGGTGTGGAGGCAGGGTGTAGTGTAACTGTAACTTGATACAGGGTGCAATAACTGGGTGCCAATGTTTCTTATAACTTAACCAATGAACATATTTATTGTACAAGAACAACCACAATGGAGTGTACATACAGCACAAGCAGGATCATACATCAACAGTGGATAGGCAAGTACGCACAGCACTTTGGTCAGTAGCTGTCCCCACATGTAAGGGAACATGTACACAGCAGCTGCTCAGGGTAAACCCAGCTTTCAACGAAGAAATCCAGTGGCTCACAGGACTGCAAGAATATTTCAAGTCTTTATTTTAGCAGAGTGTACTGCTAAAATAAAGAAAAAGTATTCTTGCAGTCCTGTGTGCCACTGGATTTCTTCGTTGGATCTGTATTTGGAGGTGGCCGAGCCTCTACCTGTGTGCACCAGGCAACTCTTTATGTGCTGGTAGGGTTACATAGTTACATAGTTAAATTGGGTTGAAAAAAGACAGAGTCCATCAAGTTCAACCCCTCCAAATTAAAAACCCAGCATACACACACACCCCTCCACTCTTTCACACAAACCATATATGAGGGGAAACTCACATCCCTAGGTCTGTACACTTAGTCCCTACCCTAAACAATTAGTACCCAGAGATCATAATCCCACTCACAATTCTCGGAGGAGCCTCAAGCTGCTCTGCTAAATAACCTGTCTATCTTTCATTCCTAGAGTTACATCTTAAGGTGAATAGCCTATCCTTACGAGACCTGGCCTGTGTAGGTTCCACTCGAGCTCTGCCTGCCTGCTCAGGCCAGAGCTAGCACAACATGGACCCTGAGCACATGTCAGCCCAGGACATTATACTTTAGCACAGTGCCATCTACTGGTCACTGTATGAACACCAAGGGCATATCTTTAAGCAGGATAAGGAAACCGGTACCCCTACCTAACTGTATTTTAGGACCCAGTTAGAGTTCTATAACACTAGGGGACTGTCTGCTAAATAGTACTGGAAGACTAATTTACCAGTCCCCTACATTAGTATTATATAATTCATTTGTTATAATGTTATTATACACATAAATCAGTTTTTTTCTTCAGTGTATACAATAGAGTCTGAGTTCCCAGGCTCGCTTCATAGATGCACTGACTCAGCTCAATCTAGTCAGTGGCTGACTCAGGATATGATTCATAAAGCTTTAATAAAAATTAATGTAAACAAGGCGCCAGGGCCTGATGGTATACATCCACGGGTTCTAAGAGAGCTTAGTTCAATTTTAGACCATCCCCTATTTCTGATTTTCTCAGATTCACTTTCATCTGGTATGGTGCCTATGGATTGGAGGAAAGCTGATGTCATCCCAATATTTAAAAAGGAATTACGATCTCAGCCTGGCAATTATAGGCCAGTAAATTTGACATCTGTGGTGGGCAAATTATTTGAAGGCTTGTTAAGGGATCACATTCAAAATTTTGTCCTAGGGAATGGCATTATGAGCAGCAATCAGCATTGCTTTATGAAGGATAGGTCATGCCAGACAAATTTGATTGCTTTTTATGATGAGGTAAGTAAGATGCTGGACAGTGGGGGGGCAGTAGATGTGATATATTTGGATTTTGCCAAAGCGTTTGATACCGTGCCCCCACAAACGATTGCTTTCTAAACTAAGGTCTGTTGGGCTTAGTGAAGTCGTTTGCACATGGATAGGGAACTGGCTACAGGATCGGGTACAGAGGGTGGTTGTTAATGGTACATTCTCTACTTGGAGTAAGGTTCTTAGTGGGGTCCCTCAGGGCTCGGTGTTGGGTCCACTTTTATTTAACTTGTTCATTAATGACTTAGGGGAGGGTGTTGTAAGTAATGTATCCGTGTTTGCGGATGACACAAAACTATCCAGCCCAATTAATTCCATCCAGGAGGTGGCATCCTTGCAACAGGATCTTGACAAACTGCCAATCTGGGCAGCTAAGTGGCAAATGAGATTCAATATTGATAAATGTAAAGTCATGCACCTGGGATGTAAAAATATTCAAGCCACTTATACCCTTAATGGGACTGCACTAGGCAAATCCATTATGGAAAAGGACCTTGGAGTCCTTGTAGATGATAAACTTGGCTGTAGCAAGCAGTGCCAGTCAGCAGCATCAAGGGCCAATAAGGTCTTGAGCTGTATTAAAAGGGGCATTGAGTCACGGGTGGAGGGGGTCATTCTTCCACTTTATAGAGCACTTGTAAGGCCACATCTAGAATATGCGGTACAGTTTTGGTCTCCCTCACTCAAACAGGACATTATTGTATTAGAGAGGGTACAGAGAAGGGCAACTAAGCTGGTAAAAGGTATGGAAAATCTTATCTATGAGGAAAGACTGGCCAAATTGGGGATGTTCACGCTGGAGAAGAGGCGCTTAAGGGGTGATATGATAACTATGTATAAATATATAAGGGGATCATATAATAATCTCTCTAATGCTTTATTCACAAGTAGGTCTTTCCAGATGACACGAGGTCACCCATTCCGTTTGGAAGAAAAGAGGTTCCGCCTAAATATTTGGAAGGGGTTTTTTACAGTGAGAGCTGTGAAGATGTGGAATTCCCTCCCTGAAACTGTTGTACTGGCTGATACATTAGATAGCTTTAAAAAGGGGTTGGATGGCTTTTTAGCAAGTGATGGAATACAGGGTTATGGAAGATAGCTCATTATACAAGTTGATCTAGGGACTAGTCCGATTGCCTTTTTGGAGTCAGGAAGGAATTTTCCCCCCCCTATGAGGCAAATTGGAGAGGCTTAGGATGGGGTTTTTTGCCTTCCTCTGGATCAACTAGCAGTTAGGCAGTTAAAAGTAAAAAAAAAAGGTTGAACTTGATGGACGCGAGTCTTTTTTCAGCCTAACTTACTATGTAACTATGTATTGCATGGACTTCTTTATATTATATTTTATACATTTTTAAATCTGATTAGATGATTCTTGTATTATAAATTGAGAGGCACGTTTATGACAGTTCTTTTTTATAAGCTGCAGTGATAGAAATAGTGTAAATAAAAATCAAGCATTTCATATTTATAAATCATTGTGGGTGGGGGAGGTCCTTTCTGATTAAGTGTCATTGACTCATTAAAGGGCATGTAAAGGCAAAAAAAATAAAATCCCATTTTTACTTTCTTTAATGAAAAAGAAACCTGACTGTATGCAGTGAAATTTTCCCTTCATTTACTTCTGTGGATAGGAATTGTCAGACGGTCCCTAACTGCTGTGCAAAACAATCATACTTTTGAACAGCAGGGAGAGCTTTGTTTCCCTGTAGAGCAGTTGGAAAAACATAGAGGAATATCATTCAGAGACTGGTGCAATGTAGTTAGTTTTCTTTTAGAATTGAATGGAACATGAAAGTCTCCAAAATAGTTGCATGGGATCCTTATTGCTGCAGCCAAATGAACTATAAAGTGAACACCCACACATACTGCAGATGGCAGTTCCAAAAGCTATATTATTGAAACTTCATGGTAACTTAAACACAAGGAGAACCAAATATATATAAAATGGTCAACAACCCAGGCTAAGGGCTGCATGCTGTGGAACAGGCACAGGTTGAAATGATAAATTCATGATCATATTGTCTTTTGATTTATCTTTGGAATTTACATGGGTTTGCCCCCTGAACTCTTGGGGGCAGAAGTGCAGTTGGAGCTGGTGAGGCAAGAAAGGTCGAGGGAGCCCTGTAATTACAGGCTTATTCAAGCTGTTACCAGCTGCTTGTTGTAGCAGTTCTGGGCTGATATTGTGCCTAAGGGCCCTTACACACATGCGTTTTTACCTGCGTTGCGTTCGGCTGCGTTCAGCCGCAGGGGAGCGCAGGTCTAGACGCACTCCATTAGTTTCAATGGCATTGTACCCACGAGACGAGTGTAAGCGCCAAACTCAGGTTCAGACGCGACATGCTGTGCTCCCCTGCGGCTGAACGCAGCCAAACAAAACGCAGGGGAGTGCAGGTAAGAAACGCCAGTGTGTAAGGGCCCTTAGTAGGGATGTCGCAAACTGTTCGCCGGCGAATCGCGCGAACATTGGCTGTTCGCGCTCGCCGAATGTTCGCGAACGTCGCACGACGTTCGC
>CM044431.1:90559275-90612288 GCA_024363595.1 Xenopus borealis
ATATATATATATATATATATATGTATATATATGTATATTTATGGGTTTATATAAATAACATTGAGGGTACCCCTGCTGAGAAACTATCTCTGACCAGCAGATGGCGATGTAAAGTAATTTCAGTGCAAGTTCTTTGCAGAGACCATAATATTATGGGTAATTTTTATGTAGGTGCTGTATGTATGAGTTGTAAAATAAATGTTTTTATTATATATTTACAGAATATTATGATGACTGCAATAAGTGTAATAAATATCTATGCTTTAAATAAACCTATAATGGTTGTGTTGGGAAAGAATTGGGAGGGGTTTTAAAAACTGGAACAGTGTTAAATATTATACCACATTAAACTTGTCAGTAGAAAAATAGGGTCATGACTTGAATTACTGATGTAGCTGTATTAAAACCAGCTAAACCACACTGCATATATGCATCCACATGATTTGTTTAATAAAAATACTTGCAACCTAGACCGCTTTATCAAACAGACACATGGTTATGGATTTGAACAAATAATTATTCCACAACCTAAATAGATAGAGCTGCTGGGGCCAAGGCCAAACCACATCTTTCCCTGTCCTATCCCTTAACCCAGCATCACTTATACCAACTACATCAGATTCAGCATACTGTAGAACAGGGGCCACAAAAAATGATAAAAAGAATTGTGGAGCAACATAGGCATGAAGATATTTCTGGGGGTGCCAAATATGGCTGTTATTAGCTTTTTGGTAGCACCTATTTGGGCTGGCAGCCTACAGCAAACTCTGGCAGTACACCTGGGTTCTTTTTGCTGTTTTCCTGTTTGAGGCCACTGGGAGCAACATTCAAGGGGTTATAGAACAACATTTTGCTCATAAGCTGCTGGTTGGGGATCACTGCTGTATAACAACTGAGAAGGGTTCTTATACCAAATATTAAGTAAATAAATGTTGCCATTCATATAAAAATATTACAAATGAGAGCATATTAAACAGCTAAAAAGCAACCAGATCCAAATCTATGTTCAGTACCATTATGCTTCTCCCTATAATGTGGGTACTGTGGTTTGTGTTCCATAATCTATATAACATAATTTAAGATACAATTTATAAAACCATCCTTTAATTGTACAGGTATGTAATTCCCTGTACATTACTTAGGCATAAAAAAGGATATGCAATATAACATTAATATCTGAAAGTTCCCATACTATTAAATAGATATTGTAAGACCCATTTCAAACTAACTTTAGAGGAAGCTATCACATTTTTTATAGGCCTTCCTTTTTAAATCACACATTGGGTTTATGTCTATCATTATTTCTCAGTCCTGAGTAATTCCTAGTCCAGGGTAGTTTTTTTACTTGTAATTACTTAAAGGACATGTAACCCCCCCCCCCTACACACACACACACAAATATGTAATAATTGAAAAAACTGTTTGAAATATTAGGGTTAACCTAAGGGTTAACAATAAGGTGGTAGAATCTCCTTAATCACTTAGAAATCCTTCTACTCCTCTAACCCGTTCAGATTATTAAACACACCTGCATTGCTGGTTCCAATAGAAACTGTAGCTGTCTGATCTTATTTTTTCTCCTAGCCACCTCTACTGAGCCCAGCTTAACCATTAAAGTGCTCAACATCAGCAGAACGTTTTACCAAAGTATGATGTGCCTGTGTAAACTTGCATTCTGCATTGCATGAACTTTATAGCATACATGTCCTATTTGCAGATGTCAATGTTACTGATGATATGTCACCGGGGAAATGGCTGCCAGGTAAAAGCTACTATTTGTTTTAGGAATATGTGATGGCACTGGCAATTGGAGGGGGTATATGAAGTCAAATTATGTGGCTTGGGTGGAGATGATATGCCCAATTTATAAACATGGTAGGAAAATGTAGGTTTTACATGTCCTTTAGGGTTGTTTTATCGCCTTTTAACTTTGTGAAGTGATTGGAGGGTCAATTATTTAAATATAGATATTTCAATTCTTTAGAATGTTTAAAGGAAGCATCTAATGAATGAATATTATCATTTTTACTATTAAGGTTGCTTACTATTATTATCTGCTATTTTTATTACACCAATATATACAGTATATATACAACCTTCTTAGTTCACTTGATTAATCATATTATGCTACAGCATTAAAGTATTTCGGTTTCTCAATTTGAACCCTGTTAGTGATATTATTCATATTGAAACAATGAACTAATCTGCAAACCAGTTTAAAATGTAATCCACTTGAAGTCATTAGTAAATTATATGCTTATAATTATTTCTGTACAATATATAAAATGCCTTTGCTTAAAAAACATCTATACACATCTTCTACACACCTATTGGATTGTCAACAAAAGCTGCTATTACTAAAAAACAGGTCCACAACAAAACTGATTGTAGATATGTTTTAGAGAGATGTTAATAAGCTTTCCAGACTTTTCTCCAGCAGATCTCTCTGGTAATGTAAAATAAAGAAAAAGTAATAACTGGTTCTGTTTTGTCATTATTTTAAGATAGTAACCCAGAAAGAAAAAGTCAAATTACTGTTGGGCAGAATCTATGAATTTAGGCACCTGAAGGAAATTGATTTTGATATATAATTATTGATACATTTTATGGATCCTCCTGTAACTTCCATATTTGCGGAAGAGATTGTGTATGTGGGATATCTGTAAATAGCAATTTTTCTTGGCAAATAGGTTCATGCATTTTATGATACTGCAGGCATTTTACATGGCTGTGTTAGAGAGTTAGTCTGGGAAGCCAAAGTTTGTGACATACCTTAGGAATCTTTTTGTATGCTTTCTAAATAATAGGCTCCTTTCATAGTCTGTGACAATAATACTGGTTATTTTGGGCACTATTTATGGTTTTCTGTTAAGTAGCACTTTTGCCAGCAAGGGTGTAATTTCTATATATAATGCCACATTGTAACCTAATCCTAGAGTGCAAGCTGAATGGGATTCTGTTTGAGCAAGATCTTAGTCAAGTATTAAGTCTTTTTCACAATTATGCTGGTTGAGATTTTAGATATTAGATGGAAACAGATTACCAAGCTTCTAGAACTTTAATCTGTAATGTAAAACCATAGTAATGTTGATATCATGGTTTCCACTTAATGTTAATGATGCAAAAGAAATTTCAATTATTATTTATATGTTCAAAGTGTTCATTATATCTTGTTGTAGCAGTTGCACTTTTTTGTACTAATTGTTCATACTCATACAGATATTTTACTGGTCTCAGAAACTAGAGGGCAGTGTTTTACTCCCTCTTTACACCCCATTAAAGCTGTGAAATATATTTCCTGTAATAACAAAACAGTAACTTGTATCTCATAATAAAACAGTACCATTGTACCTGATCCTAACTAAGATATATTTAATACTTATTAGAGGCAAAACAATCCTGTTGGGTTTACTTGATTAAATAATTATTACTTAGATTTAAGGTATGGAGATCCAAGTTACAGAAGCATCCCGTATCTGAAAACCTGAGCTCTGGACTTGCTGAGAAATTTTAATAAAGATGTTTCACTGCTCATACGAGCAGCTTCTTCAGTTCAACTGACTGGTTTAGGGGAGTTCTTGGCATATAGACTCTTCCAACAATCCAATCACAACGGCACATTGTAACTCTTCAGAGAGGCGACAGCTGAAATTCACAGAGTTGTTGATTCTGTGTAGTTACTGTGATAGGATTACCAATGTGTCATGTAACTCCTAGAAAACAGGTGTTACATGTGAGAGTTGCATGAATGGATGTGTGAATAGTTCTGAAACCACTGGGGTACAGATGTTCGAACAACATTGTATGTAGCAGACAGGTGGTGTCGAAGGCCCCCGCCTCTATTCAGGGATGGTTTTTCCACCTTAACATGAATTGCCTCTTTCAGACCTCTTTCAGACCTCTTTCAAACCAGAGGTCTTCTTTATCCAAAATTTGGACATTGCTGTCTTCAAAAGAGTGTCCCTTGTCTTTTAGGTGTAGAAAAACAGCCGAGTCGTCCTCCTATGCTGAGAACTTGGTCAGTACATTTTTTAAATGAAATATACAGGAGCACTGAAATATGGCTTCAGTAATATAAACGTTTTATAAACTTTGACAACTTTTCAGCACCCTGAATTTTACATTATATTGCCTCTATCAATGGCCAATGCAGGACAGGTATGGGATCCCTTTGCTAGTAACCTATTTTCCAGAAAGCTCTAAATTATGGAGGGCCATCTCCCATAGAGTCCAGTTTAAGTGAATTATTCTAATTTTTAAAAATGATTTCCTTTGTCTCTTTAATAACCTTGATACTAACTAAGTTGAATGAATCTGTATTGGTGGTAAAACAATCATAATTTTATCTAATGTTAAAATGATTTTTTAGTAGTCTTAAGGTATGGTGATCCAAATTATGGAAAGACCCCTTATGCAGAAAATATCAGGTCCCAAGCATTCAGATACAAAATCCTATACCTGTAATTCTAATGCTAACAGTGGTTTGTTTATGACCTTGCCAGGGTCAATTTGATTTTACTAAGAATGCCTGGAGTTTAATAATAAATATCTAATTAGGAGGCAGTTTAAAATGAGATACCAATAAATCATCAAATCTTTCAAAATAATGAAAGAAAGAGTTAAAGCAATACTGACACTAAAAACGTTCTTATTCAAAATATATATCAACATTAAAAGTTACCTATAAGTCATGTTGATCGTTTTGTAACTGATAGTTCTGCTTTTCTAAGTAATTGTCACCTGAAGTTCCTAAACCTGACTGCCCCTTCTTAACCTGTGAGTTAGAGTTTCTAATGCTAACAGACTACTGCTGCACAAATATGCAGCCCCTTCATAGAGGAACAGGGTAGTAAGAAAGTTAATGTAAAAGCACCAGGCACATACTTTAATGGCAAAATTATAAATAGCATTAATGTTATGATAGATAATAAAAAGGTTATTTTCTGATGTCTGTATCTCTTTAATAGAATTAGAGAGAGATAAAATGCAGTCTGAACAATAACCAGATAACACAGGGAAAGAGATTAAGGGGGTAATTTATCAACATCGAAATAGAATTCAAGTCATGAATTTAAATTATGGTTTCAAAAACTTGAATGTTTGTGTGCTTTAAAAATGGTGTTTTGGGTTGATTTATTGAACATTTCTGCAAAAATCCTACAGCAGCTAGGTTGACCTGATAGGAAACTGAATCCTATCAGGTCAGTTGACTGTCCCCCTGTGCTTCTGGCAGGAACTGTTGGAACATGCCTGTGTTGTGTTTTGCAGCAGCAATTTATTTCTGAAAATACAGTGCATGAAAGAAGCATGGCTCTTTGACTGTAAATCTCAGTATCCTCTCCTTCTGGAGTTGGCCCCACCTATCTGCTCTTTTTCTGTAACAAACTTTATTAACATCAACAATTATCAACACATCCTTCAGTTTTTAATATTTTTAACATCAATTGTGCTAATAATAACAAACCATTAATAGTTGTAACAGAATACAGGTTATTATCTATAATTATTTACTGACAGTGTCACTTTAACAATATTCGACTAGTCTTGATGGTTTTTTGATAAAACCAACATAATGTGTTTGCACACCATGAGTAAGGGTTTGCGTCTGCTTATTGTCAGTTGTATTTTTTGTATTAACTGTGATATGATCTGAGTTTCTTGTTCCTTGGATGGGCACAGTATCTCTTAGAAAAGATTCTGAAGTGTCCATTTGGTTGTGCTCACTGTTATCTACTGACAACTGCCTATTTCCAGTGGCATCTTTTCCTAGATTGTCCTCTGGCCAGTAAGCATCCACTGGTAGATGCTGTTCCATGTGAATCACATCCTGGTCTTGTGACTCCTCTGACTGATTACAATGCTGGCCATCAGAATGAGTCACACTTGGTATTTTTGGGATTTTATTTGAATGACTTTTGAAATGAAATTTCCATCACTTATTTTAACCTCATAAGAACGAGGTGAAGCTAGGGGCAAATTTATTAATGGTCGAATTTGGAAGGGAAAAAACGTCGAAGTTCGACCATTGAATGTTTTGGGGGGCATATAAACGGGCGTATTTGATTGTATAAAAATCGATCGAAGTGTCTGATTGCATTGTTCAATTCATACGATTCAAAGGATATTGCGCAAAATCCTTTGTATTCCTAGGACTTTCAAAATTTTCAGGACAAGTTCTAGGAGGTCCCCCGTACGCTAAAATGGCAATTCGGCAGCTTTAAGGTGGTGGAGTGTCAAAGTCGAAGGATTTTAAAGGACCACTACTTTGAAAATTCGATTTGTTGGATATTAGAATTTTTTCTATTCAAATAGAATTTTGGGCTATTCGATAATCGAAGTAGCCCAAAATTACTTAAAAATTTGAATTTTTTTCATTCTTATTTTATTCGAATATTCACTTTGACCTTTATTAAACGTGCCCCTATGTGTATGCACTTCTGCTTTTTCATACCAGGTACATCCATTCCAAATTCTGACCTCATCTGCAATGTGTAAATGTTCAAGTGGTTTTGTACTTTTGTCATAATTTTTCTTTTGTCTCTCATGCATGTTTTTATTTCAGTTGTCTGTACCATTTATGTAGGGTTCTATCATTGTTGTAACACTTAAGCTCCAATGCAGGTAATTTTGTCTGTATTTGTCTTGCAAGGAATAACTCTGCTGGAGCTTTGCCTTGTTCCAGCTGTTGCCACTTCTGGGTTCTGACCTGAATGAACAGCTTTTTTCACCATCTTTACACCACACTCTGCAAGTCCATTATTCTGTGTAAATCTTGGGCTTGAAGTGACATGTTTGAATCCAAACTCTTCTGTTAATCTTACAAAGTCTTTTCCTATAAACTGAGAACCATTATCTGTTCTTATTTGTCTTGGTATTCCATATCTGCAGAAGTGTGTTTTAAGTATTTTGCATACATACCTCAAATGATGTGCTATTTTTTAATTTTCGAACTTCTGGATAATTGGATTATGCGTCATGAAATGCTAGTTTCCATTCAGCATGAATATATCAACTACAATTGTATCCCATGGACCGCATTTCTTTCTGTATTAGGGGCTCCCTTGGAAGTGCTGGAGCAAAGGTATAACTTGAGCAATATCCTAATTTATAGCGGGCTAAAATAAGGATTCTTTTGCCCTTGTTTTGAATTTTTTAATTCCAAGGTGCCTTTCGTGTATTATGGTTAGCATGTCCTTTTGCAGAGGTGAAGGCACAATAATTTGTGATCCTTTGAGCAATACTCCATCCCATGTAGAAAGTTTATCACAAAATTGACAATATGACTTTTGAAGATATTTTTTGGGATTGTTTGAATGCAATTCAGTTAAGACTTCTTGTAGATCATCAGGGGCAGTGCTTGTTTTAAATTTCTTCCACATTTCTTATGATACTGCTATTCTAGCCATAGCACTATTAATATGTATTTCCACACTTGATTCCTTTTCACTGTCTGATGCAACAGTGTCCTCATTCCATGTCCTTGACAATGCATCTGCAACTAGAAGGAACCAGCCTCATGTACTGTATATTCTACTTTGTAGTCATATTTCTGCAATTTGAATAACAAACGTTGAATCCATGGAGGAGCTTTCCATAGTTCTTTCTGTGTGATGGTGAGTAGTGGCTTCCATTCCTTACCATATTGCTGTAGTATAACTGCACATATTCCATCTTTTGATGCGTCTGTTGATATTTTTGAAGGCCGATGTATGTCAAAAGAATGTCTTTTAGTGAGTTGAACAAATTTCCCTGTTTCTCTGTCCAGTTCCACTCAGCTTGCTTTAGCAACAAGCTCCTCATATGGGGAATCTTGTCTGCCAGATTCGGAATGTAGTTGCCAAGGTAGCATACCCATGAATCTCTGCAGTTCTTTTTTTTATTACTGGGACTGGCCATTCTTTTAATTGCTAGAACTTTTGCAGGATCTGGATTCACTCCAATGCGAAAAATTATTTCCCCAAGATACAAAATTTCTGGTTTCTTAAACTGACAGCATGATTCAGTTTAAATCCATTTTCTTTTGCTATCTGTAAGACTCGCTTTAATATTTTGTCATGCTTTGTTTCTGTGGAACCCCCCACATTAAAATATCATCTATGTAGACTTTAACTCCTTTAACCCCTTCCAAGAGTTGCTGCATTGTTCTGTGAAACATTTTTGGTTCTGAACTTAATCCAAAAGGCAGATCCTTGAACTGATACCTTCTAAGAGGTGTATTACACACCATATATTAGTACACAATTTTCTGTTACTCTTAGCGAGAGGAATCTACCCAAACTCATTTGAGGCATCTAGAATTGTATTAATTTGGCATTTGCCATTTCACCAAGGATTTCATTCCGAGTGGGTATATGAAAGTTCTCTCCTTATGTGTTCATTTAACTCTTTGGGATCCAAACACAATCTCAGGGATCCGTCTTTTTTATCTACAGTGACTAAGGAATGTACCCAAGCTGATGGTTCATTGATAGGCTCAATTACATCTAGTCAATCGCTGCAATTCACATTTAAGTATTTCTATGAGTGCCACTAGCACATGCCTTTTGGCTTATACAACTGGTTATGCATCAGCTTTTAATGTAATATCATATGTAACTGGCAGTTTCCCAAGACTGTACATATAATTTTATTTCTATGTTGCTTTGTGGTGATTTTTTAACAACAAATAATTTGTTTACTAGTCCCAACTTCTCACATCTTTGTGCACCTGATAGGGGACAGTAATTACCGGAGACTACTGCAAATTCATGCTTGCCTTGTAAGAGTAAGTGTGCATTTTCCTACTGATGGGATTTCAGACTCGTATGTCTTAGGCACTAATGTTTTATTTTTAAATTTTGCTTTTATTTGTGGGGTTCTCCATGATTGTTCTTTGATAATGTTTGTTTCAATTATACTTAATCAGGGAACCATTTGTATCAATGTCTATAGTCCATCTTTTTTCACTTCCATTCCTTTTACTGACAGCACTCACACATAGCTCCTTCTGACTCTCCTGCTGCACAAATATGACAGCCCCCTTATACAGGAACATGGGGCATCAGACAGGTAATGTAAAAGCATTGTGCAAGTACTTTATAGCAAAGTTATAAGTAGCTTATTTTTGGGGTACATTTATTATATAATTTACGGTGAAAATAACATGTTGTGTAAACTAACGGGAACATGTATTCAAATTATACAATGACTTATACTGCTTTTGTACTGGGCACACACAATAATATCTTTCAACAAAAGGAGAACATCAGCTTCTAGGAAGGTGTATGAAGTAGCATTGAGAAAATAGTGGAAATTGGAATGGGTGTCTGGGAGCTCCCAGACATTAATCACATGGTATGCCATTACAGTAAAATACAATCAGTACTTAGAATTAGAAAAATAGTTATCAACTAGATCAGCAAGATGCATATAGAAGTATACTAAATATGAACAGTGATTGCGTCAATACATTTTAGTGTGTTCTGGTCCAACAATAATGTCTACACAAGACAGTTTTGGAAACATCATGCAACCTTTTGCCTTGGGCAGTCTCTTACATTGATTTCTTCAAAAGCACTTAAAACCGCATATAAAAATGTATTTAGTGCACTTTTATAACAAAAGCACTAATGAGTCGGATAAGATTAAAGAGACAGTTGATTGTTGTCCCCTTCCATTATATCAGCCTTGTTGTCCTCATGTTCAGTGACCTAAAATGCTTCTCTAATGTTCACCGTCTTCAGAAAATATAATAAAGAAAAAAATAAATGATTGCAGAGTAAAAGCTGTGTTTGGAAACTGTAAAAAGATACCAGATTGCTTTTGGCTGCAAAACATTTCACCCATGATTTATGAATAACAAACCACTCAGTGTATTTGCATACATTCGTCTTCATTCTCCAACTGCAGATGCATTATTTTAGAGATGTGGCTTAGAGTATGTTTTTTACTTTTATATGAATCAATCTGAACATACATGCTTTGCTTTAACCATGAATACAGAATGTGATATAAAAAATAACCAATGTTTCCAGGTCCAAAAATATAGCCATTACCATTACCCTCTTTTAGACACCAATGAACTGAAACCATATGTTGGTCTATTAGTCCCAAATGTACACAAAGAGTGTGGTTCCTGTGTATTGGGAGTGAGCTTTCCCCCAATAGTTTTTTTTAATGGTTTATTTATTATTTCAACACAAAGCCATACATTCTGACGCATTTGTATAACAAGCAGAATGAAGTAGTTGACAATGTATTAAAATTTTTTCCAACTTTAACCCTTGGGAAAACAAAAAATATAAGGTGCGAGAGAGATATCATGGAGATGGGAAAGATAGATAAAAAGTTAGTTGAGATAGAATGGAGAAAAGAAAGAAGTGACAGTAAAGAAGAGTGATGAGGAGGGGAGACAGCAAGCATTGGAAAAGAGTGAATCTAGCTTAAATTTCCATGGTATGTACATTCAGAAATAAACAGTCATAATAGCCTTAGAAGCCAGAGAGACATAACCTGAGGAGCCCTAGGTGCAAGACATATTTCTCCAGATTTACTCATCCTAGGTATAGGAGGGATATATATAACATATTAATCATCCAGTGGGAACCAATCCGTGTTTGGGGATCCCCCAATAGTTAACATACTTTAAAATGACTCCATTCCAGCTGATGGAGATGATATGGAAAACTGTAGCCATCCAGCCAAAGAATAATTAAAGCTTTGGTATGACTGAAAAGGCAGAGTGAGACAGTCACTCTTAGGGTTCATACTGTAGATATTAAAGAATAAAAGGATAAATGAATTGGTGTATATTTCTTGTTTTTATTAGACTTTGACAAAGGATATTTTTCAGGGTACAGTTAACCTGTCTGTTCTAAGTGCTGCATTCATATGTAGCAATTTATAAATAAAAATAACATACATATGTACATACAGGTATGGAACCTGTTCTCGACAATTCTCTGGACCAGGGGCTTTCTGGATAATGGATCTCTCTTAATTTGGATTTCCAAATACGCGTAAAAATATTTTTTTTAACATATGTTTTTATATAATTTTCATAACAATATAAAATAAACATTCTGAAAGGAGCTGGAGGTACACAAAATAAATTCCATAGTCATTTCAGTCTTAAATAATAATAATAATGATAAACAAATTATAGTTTCAACTTAACTGTCTATACTAGAAAAGTGATCTGTACAGCAATAACATATCCCACAACTCAAGCTTATCGCTGTTGATTATGCATAACTTAATAGTAAATAGCATCCTATTGATTTGCATCCTGTGGGTGATCTTTGACTCTGCTCCTTTAGTAGTAAATATTTTGGATATATTGATCTGTTTCTTGTACTATGTTGTTGTTAGATAGTAATTCCATTTCCTACCATGAGGTGTAAATGCGTAAATCATGAGATTTCTGATATGCGTGGGGAGTGAGGATATGTAGCACATCCAGGTTGAAAAAACTTGTCTGTATATTGTTCTTTATTTGTGGTAGTTTCTAACCAGTCCAAGTGAAAAATATGGTGGAGTTTCTGTTTAACTAGTGAGAGTGGGGGTAAAGCCAGTGGTGAAGGATAATTTTCCTGGTTGCTGCCATTAGTCTTTCTGCTAGATGTCTCACAGAGCATGTGAGTTTTAGTTGTAGGAGGGGGAATTCCAAAAAGAGCCCATGGTAAAGTAAAAGGACTTGTCTGTTGTGTTAGAGATTTCCAATATTCCTGAACCTCTCCTCAAAATTGTTGAATACAGGGACAGAGCCAAAGACAATGCACAAGGTCAGCTCAGGGCTGGTGACATCTCAGACAATTGTCCCTGTTCAAAGTGCCGATATGGTGTCGCCTGACTGGTGTAAGGTATGAGTGATGTAATATCTGTAACAACATTTCCTGATATTTGCTGACATACAATGCTTGCATGTTTCTTGTATGATATTTAAGAATTTGTGAGGCGTATGTGGAAGTCCATTTAGTTAAAATGTTGTTTCTATTTGTAATGTGGTACGGATTATACGATATATCTGGGATGTGGTTTTGCTTAAAAATATTTTAAAGGGATACTGTTGTGGGAATTTTTTTTTCCAAAATGCATCAGTTAATAGTGCTGTTCCAGAAGAATTTTGCGTTGAAATCCATTTCTCAAAAGAGCAAACAGATTTTTTTATTTTTCATTTTGAATTCTGACATGGGACTAGACATTTTGTCAATTTCCCAGCTGCCTCAAGTCATGTGACTTGTGCTCTGATAAACTTCAATCACTCTTTACTGCTGTACTGCAAGTTGGCGTGATATCACCCTCTCCCTTTCCCCCACCCAGCTGCCTAACAATAGAACAATGAGAAGGTAACCAGATAAACAGCTCCCTAACACAAGATAACAGCTGCCTAGTAGATCTAAGAACAGCACTCAATAGTAAAAACCCATGTTCCACTGCGTACTATTTAGTTACATTGAGAAGGAAAAACAACAGCCTGCCAGAAAGCAGTTCCCTCCTAAAGTGCTGGCACAAGTCACATGACCAGGGGCAGCTGGGAAATTGACAAAATGGCTAGCCCCATGTCAGATTTCAAAACTGAATATAAAAAAATGTGTTTGCTCTTTTGAGAAATGGATTTCAGTGCAGAAGTCTACTGGAGCAGCACTATTAACTGATGTGTTTTGAAAAAAACATGTTTTCCCATGACAGAATCCCTTTAATTGTTAAATAAACCCAATAAGATTGTTTTTCCTCCAATAACGATTCATTTTATCTTAGTTGGGAACAATTACGGAGTTTGGTTGTATTATTAAAAGGAAAACAGAAATCATTTTTAAAAATGTTAATTATTTGATTTAATGGAGTAAATGAGTGCATTCCTGTCATTTGGAACTTTCTGGATAACAGATTCTATACCTGTATCACATTTACAATGCTGCATATGCTTATTATGACAAAGACATTTATAAGGAACTTTGCATCCCTTTTTATAGGCTTTTTTCACTTAGATTTAAATTGACCTTTCCATTACTCTAATTATTTGCCTTCCCGTTTCAAAATTACTTTTTTACAAATCCTAAAGGAGACTTATTCATGCTTATTTTAAGATGCTTCCTACAAAATGTACAATAAAATGATTTTTTTTGTGCAGATTTACCTAAAATGCTGCATTTAACTGTGATGTTCATACAGTATATTCCGCACAACTGACTTTGCATAATGCTCTTTTGTTATCGTCATTCCATAATATCTGCACAATGAAGTCTACAAGACTTATCCCTTCTGTGGAATTCACTACCCTCTTCATCTAGACCAATTCTTACTTTGCATTATTCAGACAAAATATATTTTTTCACACAATCCTGTTCTGTTTTTCCTGAACAATGCTGTCAGTCACCTTTACTTTCTAATTCTTTATTTTTTACCTGTTCCCTAACCCTTCAATAAGCAATAGATCATTTTGTTTTCCTTCTATTTTACTATGTTTACAAATGTTTTATAAATAAAGAATATTACTCTAGCATAAAAAGGCTACAGCCTACCCCGATAACACTACAAATGGGGCCAAAACATTTAACACTACAAGTGCACCACAGTTTAAATATTATGAGGCACATTTCCAAAGCATCAAATTTCAAATTCATGTGAGTTTTTTAAAACTCCCATAAATTCGACCAATTCGACTGATTATTATTAAAAATGTTTAAATTCAGACAAATTTAAAGGAGCCGAAAACTGTAATCAAATTTGAATCAAATTCGATCAAACTCGATTCCAGTTTCTTCTCTGAAAAAAACTTGAATGTCAGGAAGGCTGCAAATATCTCCAAATTGATCCCTGCAAATAGTCAAATTGAAATTCTTAAAGGACCAGATAATGATAAATCTCAAAAATCGGATTCAAATTTTTTTTTTAAAAAAAACTTGAATCAAATTTGGATAACTCCCTAGTTGAATTTCAGAATTTTGACCATAAAAAAATTCAGATTCAGAGAAGCCTGTAGAAATAACAAGAACAATTTTGAGAAACTAAATTTGAATGGAATTTTAAAAGTGAAGGGAGCTGCAGCATATCTTTTGGTACCAAATTCAGTGAGGTATAAGGACTGTGCAGATCTGAATTTAAGTATAGGGTCTACTTTTTTTATATCAAATATAGAGTTCCAAGCTGACTCTTTCAAGATTTCAAATGGTGGTCACTGACCTCATGTAAAAAAACAAATGCTCTGTAAGGGTAGAGACACACAGGCAGATTTGGGGAGATTAGTCACCCAGGTCTCCCCAAACTGCCTTTCCCTGCTTTCCTACACGCTAAAATGAAAAATTGACAGTGGTGTGGCACTCGCTGCTCTTCGTTTTCCGAAGTTGCCCAAACTTTTCTTGTGAGGTAACTTTGGGTGACTTCAAAAAATGAAGCTAATCTCACCGAATCTGCCCATGTGCCTCTACCCTAAGGCTAAACATCTTTTGTTATTGCTACTTATTACTCATCTTTCTACACAAGCTCTCACCTAATTCATTCTCTTATTGAAATCAGCGAATGGCTGCTAGGGTAATTTGGAGGCTAGCTTGGGTAATTTGTAGGCTAGCAACCAGATTGCTGAAATTAGAGAGCTGCTGAATAAAAAGCGAAATAACTCAAAACTCAGATGGAATCTGCCATGATCACATGGTAGGGCATTCCACAACCTCACTGCCCTCACTGTGAAGAACCATCACTGGCTGGTTATCCCTGAACTTTTTGTAAAATGTTTTGATGTTACTGGTCCTTTAAAGAATATTGGTAATTTTCTTAAGTGAATATGTCTTCCAGGTCAGTCAATATATCAAGTTGCATTTATGTTTATAAATACAAATATTAAGGTTAGTGCATGAAAATGTACAAAGCTATTATACTTTATTTTCATTTTATGGGTATATATATCAAAGAAACAGTCTTTATGGGTATCTTACAGCTCAGTGAGCAAACCTTCCCAGAAATGTCTCTGTTATTTGAAAATAGAGTTTGTTCCCATCACAGCACAAGGCAGACTGGAGTGAAACAGTGACTCACTTAGAGGCTTGTATGACCTCATTGACTGGGATTTCTGTTTTCCTCTATCAGACAAGACTGATGTCAGCAGACAAAGTTATAATAGTGCAAAACAATGACCGTAGAGAATGAACTGATTTACCAGCAGACTGCCTGTCTTTGTAGAGGTAAAATTTGTGTTAACAGCATATAGGGATGCAAAAATAAAATAGCATATAGCAAAACAAAAACATTGCATAGTTAATGCTAAATCTACTATATAAGTGGTCATTTGTAACCATGGGTGGTGCAAATGCAAGAGTGCTAAAGAGTGCACCCACTTACACCAAACATGCGCTCCCAGGTTTGCTGCCCTCAGCATGGAGGGCTGAATCAAAAATTCTGCATTCTGTGTGAAGAGTAGCGTCAGGACACTCCTTCCAGCAGGCAGTAAGGACAGGGTCCCAAAGTGTTTCTTGCCGCTCAGTACTTTGCATGCCTGAATGAGGCCTGCAGCAATTTGCTCAATGGCCCACACAGTGGGCAGAGTGCAAAAAATGGATGATTTCAGCACTTTATAAATTGCGTGGGGGAATGTACATGAGACATATATTCTCTCCCTGTATCAACTGAATGCAGTCTATAGAGTGTTTGTTTTGCCTAAGATTACATGCACACAGGCATTTAGTTGTCCTTTTGCATATGCTTGTATGCATTTAGTTGTATTGCATATGTATGTATCCATGGGATTGAGACAACGAAGAATAGTGATACGTTTATACTTGGTTCACCTTGGGTAATGTTTCATGATTGTTTTATGCCCATTGCTTTGTGATACATAATATGAATCAATCTGCACATTCATCATTCAGGTGCAGGTCAGAGCAAATGCAGATATATTTGGTGATGTGGAACATTTAGGCACCCCCAATAGTGATCACGTGAGTAGTCACAGTACTTGACTACTGCAAATATCATTTGTAACAATCTTATTATTAACACATTAATGTACAGATATATAAAATCATATTTTTTTGAGTCTGCTTAAAATTATTATTTTTTAAAATTATTATGTTGCCATATCAGCAGCTAATATACACTTGTGTATGGCCACCTTAAGTTTTGTGACAGTGAAGTGTCCAAAACGTCCATTGCACATAGGGAGAGTACTTAATGTGGCCTTGCAGCCCCAAACTTGCATTTTCTGGCCAAATTCTGCCTGTCACTGACAGTAACAAGTAAATGACAGACTATATGACCACATTTGAGGGTTTCTATACCAGCTAAAAAGTCCTTCTGAGAATATACCTTGTGTGCATTGGCATTGGTGACTGCACTATAAACATCCACAACCTGTGACAAATACATATAAAATGTATTTTGGAACCTTGAGATCTATTGTTGATCTTGCAAATTGGAGCCACAGGGGTCCATTAAAATTTGAACTGGTACTAGTATTTATCACCAATTAGAATGCTAATGATTATCACTTAAGGGGGTTTATATTTTATATGCAAATCCAACTGCTTTTATCATAATCCCTAATCTCCTGTAGCTCATACTGCTGGTTACAGATGCTTTTTTTTCCTTTTAAAAACTTCCTTTTACAAAAACCTTTAATTTATAGGCATTGCACGCACCCCAGTGAACTTGCAGTCAATATTAAAAATGCCTATTGTTCTACCAAAGTAATCTTTCCAAATAGTGAGTTTTGCAAACTTTTCTTTGTATGCAATGCTTATTTCTCTACCAATGAGAAATATATAGGTTTAGTTTTCAGGTACAAGGAAGATATAACATATTAATGCCAAAATTCAACTGGCATTCCGGCATCAACTGAGCAAAGAGTTAAGTTTGCCTATATAATGCAGACCATAAATGTAAGTTTTAGTCTGTGGGTTGATCTCTCCTCCTAATATAAATCTGAAGAACACCATGGCACAGGCATCAGTGGATCTTGTCAATAGTCTTTCCATGATAAAGAAAAGTTTGCAATAAATTCATAGTTTTCAGTATTGCAGAAAGTTAAATTGTTCAGTAAAGATTTGGACAGATCTGAACCCTAATCTGCAAATTAAGATTTGAGTACATTTTAAGGGCTAGTCCAGACGGGGAGATTCGGGGGCGATCCGTCGCCTGGCGACTTCTCGCCGCGACGGATTGCCCCCGAATCTCCCCGAATAGCTAGGCACCGGCGAGGCTTAAAAGCGCCGGCGCGTGTCCACGCGGAGCGGCGCGATTTTTAAAATCGCTCCAAATGCCATTGTAGCCTATGGGGGACGTCCTAGAACCTGTCCTAGGAATTCAAAGGATTTTGCGCAAAATCTTTCGAATCGAACGATTTTTATTCGATCGAAAATGGACTTATTCAATGGAAATAGGTCCATTTTCAGTCAAAAAAGACCTTTAAAAATGGTCGAATTTAGAAGTTTTTTCACTTTGAAATTGGACCATAAGTAAATCTTCCCCATAGTATTCCAACACTGAGTTATGCAAAAGTATTGGGGTTTGGCCAAATTGTTAGTAAAAAAAGAATTAGTTGCAGCAACCATCAGAATTTTTCTTGAGCCTAGCGTAACTGTGCTTTGCCTGGCGAAGTAACACTAGCGCAACTACGCTACCGTTCGCCGACCTGAGCGTAACTTCGTACTTTAGTGAATTTGCGTAGCGCTGACGAAAATTCGCCTGGCGAGAGAAGTTCCCCGAATAGCTAGGCACCACTGCGCACCGGCATAGCTTAAAAACGCCGGCGCGTGTTCACACGGAGCGGCACGATTTTTTAAATCGCTCCAAATTGCCTGGCGAGACAATTTGGAGCGATTTTAAAAATCGCGCCGCTCCGTGTGAATAAGCGCAGGCGTTTTTGAGCCTCACCGGTGCGCAGCGGTGCCTAGCTATTCGGGGAGATTCGGGGGCAATCCGTCGCGGCGAGAAGTTGCCAGGCGACGGATCGCCCCCGAATCTCCCCGTCTGGACTAAGCCTTAGGGATTGTATTATTAAGGAGAGCAATCCTATGCTCAAAAGTTTTATTGCTGTTAAGTTTCAAGTAAATTTCACCCATTGAAGGGAGGGCTGATGTTTTTCATTTAGCTGCAATGGATATTTGTGTGATAGTTAAAATATGGTTAATTAGCTTCTGTTGGGCTATAGAAAGCCCTGTAAGGCTGGGGACAGACAGGGAGATTCGGGGATATTCTGTCGCCTGCTATTAAACGCCAGGCGACAGAATCTCCCCGAATCTCCCTGTCTGTCCCCAGCCTAATAGGTTTATCTAGTAGAAAAGTGAGGATATCTTTTGGTATATTCTCATGCATTAGTTGCGATATTAATTTTTGTATGTCCTCCCATAATGGTTGAATAAGGGGGCAATACCAAAAAATATGGGGCACAGTTCCACACCTTCAACACGTTTGTGAAACCCCGGGGAATGCTTTATGTAGTCTCACCGGAGTGAGATACCAGTGCATTAACACTTTATAAATACTCTCTTTTTTTTTTTGGTGCATGTAACATAGTTCTTAGCATTCTTCCAAATTGATTCCCATTCCTCCATTGGAACCTCCAGCTCCATTATGTTTTCCCATGTAGTCATATATGAGTGTTTATAAGTCCGTACCTCAAAGGGGTCATTAATCAGTGCATAAATCACAGATATTAGTTTCCTCTGAGGTAGGCCATTATAAGCTAATCATTCGGAATGGTAGGAGGGTTATCTTTGAAGTATTTAATAAATGGTATTACATAGGGGCAGATTTACTAAGGATTGAATTTCGAGGGTTAATTAACCCTCAAATTCGACTCTTGAAATTTTTATCGAAAAACTAAAATCTCTCGATTATAAACCAGTTGTCCTGAAGTTGTTTTTACTGCTCATACTATAGATTGTCCCTTCTGGTCTCTCAATTTTCTAGCTAATAAAGTATGCTGTTTGTTAACCATCTCATATTACCTTTGTCTGGTTCAAACTAACGCTTTGTCCACTTCCTGCAACCGGCATGCTCTAAGTTTATTGCATGCTTCAAGAATTTTAGTGAATAACAAATCTGTTTTTTTCTGATTGTATTGTATTTCTAGCTCTCTCAGTTGGGATATAAGACTTTGAATATTATGTCTCTGCAGTCGTTTTTTTGCCGACGAGATAGCTATAAGGGATCCTTTAATGCAGGGGTCCCCAACCTTTTTTACGTGTGAGCCACTTTCAACATTAAAAAGAGTTGGGGAGCAACACAGGCATGCATAAAGATCATTGGGTGCCAAATAAGGGCGCTGATTGGCTATTTTATAGCCCCTATGTGGACTGGCAGCCTATAGGAGGCTCTGTTTGGCAGTACACATGGTTTTTATGCAACTAAATCTTGCCTCCAAGCCTGGAATTCAAAAATAAGCTCCTGCTTTAAGGCCACCGAGAGCAACATCCAAGGGGTTGGTGAGCAACATGTTGTTCGCGAGCTACTGGTTGGCGATCACTGCTTTAATGGTATCCTTATGGGCCTCCCAGAGTGTTGCCGTTGAGGACACCGAGCCTTTATTTAAAAGAAGGGATTCTTTTAGTGATTTTTCTATACTTTGGTATGAGCTTTGTTCATTCAATAAAGTCTCGTTCATCCGCCAATGTGTTTTTCTTCCTGGGCTATTCAATAGATTTAGGATTAATTGAATCAGACCACGTTATAGGTGCTATGTCGGGTACATAAGATGCAGTAAGGCAGGGTTGGGAGACCATAAAGAAATCTTGTACCTTATGTACTGTAAAGTAAAAGCTATATTGCCTAGCTCTTGGGTGATCTATACACCAGATATCGAATAGAGATGCCTGACTAATTAAGCAGCATGTTTCTCGGGACAAGGTATGGGAAGCAGAATCTGAAGATGGGTGTGATCTGTCTTCTATGAGATAGTGGGGCATTGAAGTCACCACCAGTTATAACACACGGAGAGTTGTATGCAGACAATTTATTTAAGACTTTTCTTAAAAACAGTATTTGCCCTTTATTAGGAGAGTAAATATTTCCTATTATTATTGGTTTGCCATCTCGCATACCCTCTAATAGAATAGTTATTTTGCTTTTTATTCAGCAGCTCTCTAGTTTGCAGTGTCAGCAATTTGGTTTTTAGGGTACAAATTACCCTAGCAAACCTGCATTGGTTTGAATAAGAGACTGGAATATGAATAGGAGAGGGACTGAATGGAATGATAAGTAATAAAAAGTGGCAATAACGATACATTTTGTAGCCTTACAGAGCATTTGTTTTTAGATGGTGCCAGTGACCCCCATTTGAAAGCTGCAAAGAAACAGAAGAAACTTGCAAATCATTAAAAAAACTATGAAAAATAAATAAGACCAATTGAAAAGTTTTTTAGAATTACAGTATACTAAAAGTTATAAAAGTTAAAATTGAAAAGTTTCTTAGAATTGGCCCTTCTACAATATACTTAAAGTTAACTTGAAGGTGAACCACCCCTTTAATGACTAGATAGCTTTTTGTAAGTGAGTTTAAACCCTTGCAGTTTAAAGACACAATGTTTACCATATTGTCAAATATAGGTTAAATTGGTTAACAAGAGGGACATAGTTAAGTGTATACTCATAGCATGATTTTTGTATTTATAATGATATCATTATAGCTTCACAACTTTGTCATGACTATGAAATATCTGAATATTTCCTGAGATCATCTTATGATCATATCTCACTAAAGGAACTGTGGTGTGCCCATAATATCAGCACCTATTCATGTTTTTTGTGGTACTACATGTAAAACAAGGGCCAGGTATACAAAATACACAAAATATGGTTTGTATGCAGTGATGGTACTTGCCATAATTAATCTATAAAACAATCAAAACAAAAACAATCAGTAATATTACAGTCTACAGGTTATTGTAGGCCAGGAGTGCCCATACTAATGCGGGGTCTACTTTTAGTTAGGTTGTCCCATTATGATACACATTTATTATATAACTGTAAGCATTCTATTCCATGGAAAATATTATATTGTTTTATAAGAGAATTTATATTACTATATTTAAAAACAATTATTTCCTATGCAACCTTAACAGGACAAATATCTTAATGAAAAGAATAAAATGGATGGGTAATTTAAGTTAAGCTGTTTGTTGACAGTGTCTTGAGATCTACTGATCACCAACTAAAAGTCTACTGGTAGATCCCGATCTACCTTTTGAACATCCCTGTTGTAAATGTTTATCTCCTGGAAAAATAGTTGCCACACATTGCTTCTCACTTACTACAGCCAGAAGTACTGCAAGTAGCCCTCTGTGCATAGTTCTTGATCAAATAATGAGAACCTTTGTGTCGACAGCACTCGCCTGATTTTTAACTTTGAGTCGCAGTATACATTACAAACTATTGCTGCCAGATTGTATCTGTCTTGATACACATAGATATTGTATGGAAGAACTATATATTTCCTTTGGTTACTTCACACAGATCCGACTGAGAAAAGACCTTTGTCAACCTCTGGCATTCTGTGGTGATCAAAATATCTTGTGTGACCTAATGCTCACTTTTTTAAACGAATATAAAAACAAAATGGATTGACGAAGTGTGAACCGGCAGCTGAGCCTGCACACACTCTTATTGCTAAGATTCCTGACAGGTTCAGAACATATGGTTGTGTGGCCAAGTAACCAGTTGCTCAAGTGACACTTTGTCGTGATGGTCCAAAGCAGTAAGACATAACTGGCTCAGAGCTCCCAGTAAATAGAATGTATTATGGGGAATTTACAGCTTGTTAGTACCAAGGCACATGTTATATGCCTCATGCAAATTCAGTGGTGCTGGCACTGCTGGGAGATACATGAAGAGTTAAACTTGACAGATAAACAGTTGTCTTTTCAAAGCAAATTAAGTATGTAGCAAGGGCTGTCTGCAGTACAACCTGTACATGCTTCAATTGTGGAGACAGGGGGACACTTCACCCCAGATTCACAACTGAATTTTACCAAAAGTGTCCAGTGGAGAAATAGGGGTATTTTTTTACTATATATATATATATATATATATATATATATATATATATATATATAGGGAGCCACAAGCTGGCCTCCTAATGCTGCCACCCTAGGCATATCTCCCTTTATAGGTAGAGAGTTTAGACTATGAAAATATTGATATTGGTCCTTGAGAACAGATAGTATGTAAAAAAAAGTTCATTCTATCCTCATGCTGCAATGTGACTATTGTAGTGTCCAGAAATGCAAACGGCTTTTACTTTACATGAATAACCTTTGATTTACACCTACTGTGAATATGAAAGGGAAGAAAAAAAGAGAATACGCTTTGATCTGTGTCTTTTAATTAACATCTCAGTAAATGTCTCTTTTGTTCCCAAAGGCTACATTGCTATATGTACATTGCATGCCACTAAATGCATAACAATTTAGGACCAGGTTTACTTAACCACAGTAGCCTAATGACACACTTAATGATTCTTCAGCAGCACAATAACCCACCCCCCCCATGCCTCCTGTCATTTATATGGACACAACCTGTCAACACTAGTGATGCATGGATTTATGCTAATGGTCCAAATTTGTCATGGATGCAATTCAGTGTTTTGGTGCAAACACCCCAGTCTATGTACAATGTTATCAGGACCTTGGACTGTGAGCTCCACTGGGATAGGGACTGATGTGAATAATGTATAATCAGTAAAGCACTGTGGAATGTGTTAGTTCTGTACAATAATAGAATGTTGTGGGCTACCAACACCACTGCATGTTTTTTGAGCTTTCTCTTTCTTGAAACAGGTGGATTAAGTAGCATCCCAGTTCTCAGTTAGCTTGACATATGCTCATTGCTAATTAAGGAACCAACTGTGATCCCTAACCATATTTAGCTGGCAGTAACATAACTAGGTGGTGGCAGGCCCTGATGCGGGCATACAGCTGGGCCCCCCATCTGTGCCGATTTTTTTTGTGGCTCCAGCCAACTGCAGTCGGCTACATTGGGGCACGATCTGCCGGGGGGCCCTTCAGGGGTGCAGACCCTGGTCCAATTGCACCCCCTACTCCCACAGAAGTTACGCCACTATTAGCTGGGGGTCCAATGTTGCCCATCTCTGCACTAGAATTTGTTTTTCTTTTCTTTTATCTTTACTTTCCCTTTTGTCTAGGATAGCAGAAGGGTCTCTTTATTTCTACTGGGTTGGTAATGCTGGAGTGATAAGGGGAGCAAGAGTTCACCTTAAGTGTATATCAATACATGCTGTTGTGGATAAAAATTTTTCTGAGAATAATGTAGGAACTGTAAATCTGACATACTAGTGACAAATGATTAAGTTGTGGAGTATGCGCTAATGTACATAGACTATTTGATTGCAATGTCCTTCTTGTAGTGCGATAATGTGGTTGCCTGGTTACAATGACGCCGGTTATAGCATGCGCTTGTACGCGCTTGCGTTCCAGAGTTGAATTAGTAGCCGTGTCACAGATACAGACTTGAGTCGTATCCGGTGACATAGGCGGAAGTAACGTCACTAATAGGAAGCGCTGAAGCGCGCGAGGGGGTAACCAATACAGCGCCATTGAACAGGGTATTTATAGCACTCAGCTTGGAAGCTGAAACTAGAATTCCCCTTGAGAAAGGCGTTCAGCCGAAACGTCGGGGTGATTCTCACTTCTCTCAGGGCGAGTGTATCCGCATTCTGTACCTTGTTATAGGTAATGTATTAGTACCTGAGTGATATGTATTACCAATGTATATGCTGACCTATGTAATTTCATGTGTAAACGAGTGTAAAACTTTCTATGATTATATGTGACCTATTAAAGTCTTTTTTTAGAGATATCATTTGTGACATGGATATTATTGGTGTGCAGGCCCTTTCTCTGTAAATATTGTTCTAGTATTTGTGACTTGTATGGGGTCCATTTATGGGCTTTTTATGCACCCGTTGTGCTTTCTATACTTGGTGAATTGTGTACAGAAGTGTGCCCTCCACTTAACACTCAATAGTAAAAACCCAAATACCACTGCATTCCATTCAGTTACATTGAGAAGGAAAAACAACAGCCTGCCAGAAAACAGTTCCCTCCTAAAGTGCTGGCACAAGTCACATGACCAGGGGAACGTGGGAAATTGACAAAATGTCTAGCCCCATTTCAGATTTCAAAACTGAATATAAAAAAATCTGCACTTTTGAGAAATGGATTTCAGTGCAGATGTCTACTGGAGCCTCACTGTTAACTGGAGCCACACTGTTAGAACAAACTTAGCCCTTAGGGAACACAGGCTATTGTGTGCAACAGAACTGAATCATATTGGATACAACTTATTCTTGTCTGCATTCCAGACTTCAGTGCACCACGCAGGATGATACATATTGCTTCTGCAATGAAGGGATTTGAATGCTTTTATTTTTATAGCGTTAAAAATTTTAAAGAGAAAAAATATTAAACTGCAATAGCATAAAGGTAAAGGAAAGCTATAATTAAAAACACAATTTGTAATGGGCTAAAGAGGGACCAAATGCAGACAGTCCTGTATGTAAATAATTTATAGCTTTATTGTGTTTATTTTTAAAGGGGTGGTTCACCTTCAAGTTAACTTTTAGTATACTGTAATTCTAAAAAACTTTTCAATTGGTCTTATTTATTTTTCATAGTTTTTTTAATGATTTGCAATTTTCTTCTGTTTCTTTGCAGCTTTCAAATGGGGGTCACTGACACCATCTAAAAACAAATGCTCTGTAACGCTACAAATGTATTGTTATTGCCACTTTTTATCACTATTCAGTCCATCTCCTATTCATATTCCAGTCTCTTATTCAAATCAATGTAGGGTTGCTAGGGTAATTTGTACCCTAGACACCAAATTGCTGACACTGCAAACTGGAGAGCTGCTGAATAAAAATCACAAACAATAAAAAATGAAAACCAATTGCAAAGTGTCTCAGAATATCACTCTCTAAATTATACTAAAAGTTAACTCAAAGGTGAACAACCCCTTTAAAAGGCGAATCTGGTTATTGTTTTTATAAGCTTTATAAGATTTTATTTTTAACATACTAATGTAATGTTATTAAACTATCAAACCATTAAACTATCAAACCATTCAACCTAAACAATTGTTGAATTGTCCCAAATAATTGTACTTCCTTCCACTGCTTCAATCACATGGCATTGTCTGATTTCACAACAGCACCCACCAACAATTTTTTTAACTTCAAGATCTTCTTTATGATTTAATTTGAAAATCTTGGCCAGAACCTCAAAGGCTTGGTTATTTGCTTGCAGTCAATTGTTGCACATGCTTTTATATACATCAAAAACATTTTCTTCTCAGTACACCCATTGTAGTACAGCAGCCACACCCGCTGTGTATCCTGAACGAGCAAAATAACAGCTGTACTTCTTGTTGTGATACTAATGTTCAACCCAATGTATATGTTAAGCCATGAAAATGTTCCTTTTATTCTAAAAAACTAATCTCACACACAGGGAATACAACGTAGGCATGCAGACTCTCAAATATGCGTATGTCTTTTTAATATGAGATGCATATTTCATATATTGCTATTTATCACTTGTGCTATAAGGAGATGTGCAATCATTGTTGTCTTCATTGTCTTCCCTGCCTACAACAGAACATTGCCTGCAATGTTGGTAGTTGAATTTTTGTTTGGTCTACGAAATAACACATTAAAATTTTGTGCTAGCTGGGAATGATGTTGGTGACAAGATGTAGACAAAACTGTAGATGCCTAGCAAGTGTTGTTGGGATAGACATTGTGGCATGTCAGTAAACATATCTACTCATTTCTATTTATCAGCACATATATTCCACATTCTATATATACTGAAAATTGGACACCACCCATGCTAGTGCCTAAAATGGACTCCTGTAACTGGGCACAATAAGTGGAAAATAAATGCGAGTCAGTGCTGGACATAAAAGACAGCTGTGAATGCCCCAGGTTGGGAGAAGTATATTGTGACTCAATAAAAGGTTCAATAAGTAACTGCAAATGATATTGTGACTCATGTGTAGAAACTTCCAAACATTGCTGGAAGTCAGTTCTTTTGACAACTAAGAACATGTTCTACAATGGATCATTATACAGAAGGATGCATAAATTATTTAATAATTCCCAGAATGTGCTACTATTCCAGCAGAAAATATTAATAATCTTTCAGAGAATCCCATCCCTTCTAGAAGCTAAAATCATATTTATTGTGTAAAGACACCAAACAGCTCTAATAAATATCAGGCATGTAAACTTTTTGGTTTGTTATTGTATTGTAATTACTTTGATACAAAGATGCTTACGCATACACTCAGCATGGCAGCACATTAAAACTAATAAAAACTAAATGATCTTTGTGTTGGAAACGAATTGGTAACTTGTGTTGAAAAGTAAAGCTTCTTCTGTCACCCACTTTCTAATTTTTAAAGACAAACAGCTCTGAAGTAGCTGGTTGCTACTAAATGATACATTCTGTAAAAACTAGAAGTACGCAATACTGATTTATTAAACATTTATTAGACATACTACAAAATCTATATACAGGTTTGGGATCCATTATCCTGAAACCCCATATTCAGTTTCCCAGCTGCTCCCAGTCATGTGATTTGTGCCTGCACTAGGATGGAACTACTTTCTGGCAGGCAGGGCCGCTCCTGCAATGAGGCAAGGTGAGGTGAGCGGCCAGTTACAAGGGGCCTCTTGTAACTTTAAGAGCCGAATTTCCGGGTTTTAACCGTGAAATTCGGCTCCACTAGTGCAGAGAGTGCAATTGCGGTCAATGCACTAGCGATACCGCCTCCCTTTGACCCGCTCCGACTGATTTTTAAGCGTGGAGTGGGAAGGGAGGGGGCTGCATTGGGGCTCCTGTCTCAGGTGGCAGCAGCCCCAGAAACGCCACTGTTGGCAGGCTGTTATTTCTCCTACTTAATGTAACTGAATCAGTCTCAGTGGGACTTGGCTTTTACTTTTGACTGTTGTTCTTATAGCTACCAGGCAGCTGTTAGCTTGTGTTAGGGAGCTGCTATCTGGTTACCTTTCCATTGTTCTTTTGTTAGGCTGCTGGGGAGAAGGGGGACGGGTGATATCACTTCAACTTGCAGTACAGCAGTAAAGAGTGACTGAATTTTATCAGAGCACAAATCACATGACTGGAGGCAGTTGGGAAACCGACAATATGTCTAGCCCCATGTCAGAATTTATAATTGAATATAAAAAATCTGTTTGCTCTTTTGAAAAATGGATTTCAGTGCAGACTTCTGCTGGAGGAGCACTATTAACTGATGCTTTTTGAAAAAAACATATTTTCCCATGACAGTATCCCTTTAAGGACATTGAGGGTGTTAATTATTAAACTCTGGTCGGGCTTTTTGGGGCAAAATTTAAAAAAAACTTTTTTAGATTTATTAAAGCCTAATGCCACAAATAGCATGAATCCAAAAATCCTCCATCTCAGACCTGTCAAGGTTGTGTATAAGTCAGTGACAGAAGTCCCTATCCTAAGTTGACGTCTCTGCACTTTAATTAGCCTGAAAATCCAACCATTTTGGGCTTTTTGGGCAAAAAATATGAAAAATCTGGCCTTTTCGAGAAGAATTTAGGAAAAAATCATATGAATTGTGTTTTCGCTAGATTTTTACTTGAACTGATTAAATTTAGCTTTTTTTTTATAATAAATAGGGTAAAATCGGGTATGGGAATTTGGTCATGGTTTTTTTATTTAAAAAATGAGATAAATTTGGATTTTATTTAACATTTCGTGCATTTAGTTACTAAACATGCCCCCCCTTTAAACAAAACAGAGATTGTATGTCTATATATTGCAATGCATTCAAGCTGGCCAACTATGTCAAAGTCATCCCATATCTGCCCAGTCCTACGTCTTTCATTATAACCACTTTATGGTAATAAAGGTAACAAAATTACACATAACTATATAGTAAAAATTAATTGTGAAATTATGTATGCACTTGATTTATTTCTCTATTCCTTCACAAACTGAAAATAAATTGAAAACAATACAGCTTTTAGTCATGCATTTCAGAATGAACACATCTTGTTATACAGTACAAATATACAGTTTGCAAACTTTGTCAAACAGAAATCTGCTTACCAATTGGTGTATACGCATGACAGCATTTATATATTATTTTATATATACATAGGTACCAGAGGGTTGCTCAACTAAAACCTAAAGAAATTCATTCCTGAACATTGATGTGTATAAAATATACAGTTTCATTCGGACTATATACAGAGACATTTGTGCATTGCAATAACAAAACATTTTATTTGCAGTATGACACAAAATAAATATGACAGAGATATTAGAAGGAATTTCAAGATCTGTCACCTTTAGTAAGCAGTTCTACATGCTGAAAATTACAGCTTGTGCCATACTTTAGTCATCGTGACTATAATTATTTTTCCACATTCCAATTTCTTATTATGTCTAATATCATATGCAACATATGACAAATTATAATTACTGGTGGAGAATGTTTTTGATTGATGCTGTTCTGAATTCCTGTTTTAGTAAGGCCACAAGTAAATTATTCCACTTAAATGTAATTAGCATTCCAGAGATGTATTAGGTCACAAACCTTAAACACGGAAACGTTTTTAAAAGTCCAGCATTCTATATATTTACAATGCTGTTAATTTCCAAGAGAACATTGGCACATTTCCTTTTATTATTATTATTATTATTATTTTTAACATGTATTTCTATAGCGCCAAATTATTTTGTAGCGCTGTAAAGTGAATGTGATTACACAACTAAATCACATGAATTACATACATAGAACATAAGGAGTTACATACATCACAATAAATATGGGGTTACGTACATTACAATAAATAAGGGTACAGAAAAATCTTACAATCTAAAGGGAAGGGAATGATACACAAGGTGTGGGAATGGGCAAGATCAGAGTAAAGTGGGTGAGAGATGTAGTAATGTAAGTGGTATTGCACTGGGTAGTTAACAGTGAGGGTAGGCTTCTCTAAAAAAGTGGGTTTTAAGAGATTTCTTGAAAGCTGAAAGATTGGGAGAAAGTCTGACAGACCTTGGGAGAGAATTCCAGAGGAGGGGTGCAGCCCTTGCAAAGTCTTGAATGCAAGCATGTGAGGAGGTAATGAGAGAAGAGTTGAGTAGCAGGTCAGTAGAGGAGCGTAGTAAGCAGTTGGGTGAGTATATAGAGATGAGTTCAGAGATGTAGGGAGGGGCAGAGTTATGAACTGCTTTGAATGTCAGGGTCATTAATTTGAATTTAATTCTGAAGGGCAGTGGAAGCCAGTGGAGGGATTGGCAGAATGGTATGGCAGAGGAAGAGCGGAAGAGGTGTATAAGCCTAGCAGCAGTGTTCATTATGGACTGGAGAGGTGACAGTTTCTGGAGGGGAAGGCCAATTAAAAGAGAGTTACAATAGTCGAGATGCGATATGACAAGAGAGTGAATAAGAATTTTGGCAGCATCTTGGGTGATAAATTATCGTATTTTGGATATGTTCCTTAGGTGGAAGTGACATGACTTAACAAGTGACTGGATGTGAGGAGTGAATGTCAGGGCAGAATCTAGGATAACCCTAAGGCTAAGGACTAGGGAGACGGGGTGATAGTGGAATTGTTAACAACGATGGATACTTCCGGGACATAACTGGTGTTAGTTGGAGGAAAAAGAACCATTTCCGTTTTGGAGAGGTTTAATTTAAGGTAGCGTTGTGACATCCAAGTAGAGATAGCAGACAGGCAGGAGGAGACACGGGTTAGGAGTTCTGGGTTGAGATCAGGAGAGGAGAGATAGATCTGAGTATCGTCAGCGTAGAGGTTGTAGTGGAAACCATACGAGCTGATTAATTTGCCGAGGGAGGAAGTATATAGAGAAAATAATAAGGGTCCCAGGACAGAGCCTTGAGGAACCCCGACAGAGAGAGGTAGGGGGAAGATGCTACTCCATTGTAGGAGACACTGAAGGAACGATTGGTGAGGTAGGAAGAAAACCAGGACAGGGCTGTGTGACGAAGGCCGAGCAAATGGAGGGACTGGAGGAGAGGGTGATCTACAGTGTCAAATGCAGGTGAGAGATCAAGCAGAATTAGTATTGAGAATTTTTTGTTGGCTTTAGCTGTTAAAAGGTCGAATCTAACTTGCATTTAATAGTAGTTTACATTACTGATAACTTATAATATTTTTCCTTAAATACATTGTCCTGAAAAAAAACATTATGTCTCTAGAAAACATGTATAATTTATAGTGGATAATGTACCCCCTACTGTAATTGATAAAGATATTATAAATCACTGTGGAGTTGTATGTGACCATATAAAAGCTGGAGGCCGCAGGTCACATAAATCAGAGGTGACTTGTGATATCTTTATAAATTTCAGTAGGGGGTACATTATGCATTATAATCTACATTGAAATGTTGGGAGGGGGCTGGGGGGGTTTGGAGGGGTCGGCGTCCATTCTGGTCGCTGGCGTCCGTATTGGACGCACAGCATTTAATTCAGAAGCGCCAGTGTCAAATTTGGATATGCGATCAGATTTGGACGTGGGGGACCCCTGTTATAAACGGAGCATTCTGACGTCATAATGCGCCAATTGTAAGGATATAATTTACTGTCTGGTCCCATAGGGAAATTACCAGACTGTAGATTATATATAATAATAGGAATGGTACCCACACGCCTTCACCAACTTCCACTTTCCAAGTGCTTGGTCAAATAAATATATATATGATTGTTCAGAAGGGAGCAGCACAAAAATATCTATTTTAATCACTGTGGTTTCAACGTTTCGGCCACATTGATGTTAAAATAAATATTTTTGTGATTTTTGAAAAAATAGGGAGTGTTGGTCCCTTCTGAACATTTATATATATATATATATATATATATATATATATATCTCAAATATCTCCAGACCAGCACTCCCTTTCATAAAACGTTATCATTTATTATTACATAGTATCGATCTCCAACGTTTCGGTCCCCGTTGGGACCTTTTTCAAGGATGACACGAATGTTAAAGACCAAACCTTACATAACATGGTGCTTTACATTAAACCAATCCGTGTCCGAGACTAATTAATCCATTAGCGTTAATTATGTGACTAGTGAACTTAAACATATCATAAACATTAGTAAATGGTGAATTCAGCAATTCAATTACTGCCATATATTAGTTATTAAAACATGTATCAAAATTGTGAATCTTTAATAAAACTTTAAATAAATATATATATATCTTCAAATAGATCCACGCTAAAGGCCCTAAAGTGGACCAAAATACTGTAGGCACGGATGCATGTAATAAAGTAATAAAAGAAATTTGAGTCACTACAAATTGGAGTGCAGGTCTTTGTAAATATACACTGTATATTATATTATTATTATATTATACTATTTGACCCTGCACCCACAACTGTTTGTAAAGTCAGGATTAGAGTGCAGCTGCTTGTGACTCAATTTTAAAAAATGTAGTTCTTTTTGCTTCTTTAAAGCAGTTTCTTACATGTTCTGTTTTTACACTTCACATATTTCTGCTGCAAATCTACTAAGTTTTTAGCTTTATGTGGCAGATGTAACAGTTTATCATATCTGGACATATATCACTTGCCAATTCAGCCCATACATACTGCCTCTCTAAAATCACATGCAATCAGGCCTGTTTTAGATATTAAAGGGATCCTGTCATGGGAAGAATTTTTTTTCTAGTGCTTTAATAGTGCTGTTCCAGAAGAATTCTGCACTGGAATCCATTTCTCAAAAGAGCAAACAATTTTTTTTATATTTCATTTTGAAATCTGACATGGGGCTAGACATTTTGTCAATTTCCCAGCTGCCCCAAGTCATGTGACTTGTGCTCTGATAAACTTCAATCAATCAATTGGAGTGATATCACCCCCTCCCTTTCCCCCACCCAGCAGCCTAACAACAGAACAATGAGAAGGTAACCAGATAACAGCTCCCTAACACAAGATAACAGCTGCCTGGTAGATCTAAGAACAGTACTCAATAGTAAAACCCATGTCCCACTGCGTACTATTCAGTTACATTGAGAAGGAAAAACAACAGCCTGCCAGAAAGCAGTTCCCTCTTAAAGTGCTGGCATAAGTCACATGACTGTTTGCTCTTTTGAGAAATGGATTTCAGTGCAGAAGTCTGCTGGAGCAGCACTATTAACGTATGCATTTAAAAAAAAAAAAAAAAAAAAAAACATGTTTTCCCATGACAGTTTCCCTTTAACTGGGATATGTAGAAAATTCAATCAGCCAGGGACTACTGTAGGCTGTGGTCTACTGCTAATGGCTACATTCCATGTAGTGTGAGCATTAGCCTAAAGACTGCTTTACAAAACCTTGGGCTATAAAATAACTATTCCTCAGTTAGCTAAATTAACAGTACACAGGCCCGGATTTGTGGAGAGGCCACCTAGGCCCTGGCCTAGGGTGGCAGGATTCTAGGGAGCGACCCACATTGGTTCAGCAACCCTGCGTATACACAGGAGATACAATGGTTTTTAAATTTCCCATGCATCAATGGAACCAAGATTCATGGCATTACACTAGCGGCAGAAGAAACAATGGTATCATATGATGTCAAGTCTTTGTTTACATGTATACCTACGACAGAGGCAATTGAGACTGTAAGAAATTGACTGCAGCAAGATAACACCCTTGGCAGGAGAACGAAGATCATTCCTAACCAAGTATGTTTGTTGCTAGATTTGTGCCTTAACACCACATACTTCAAGTACAAGAACCTTTTATATACACAGAAACATGGCTGTGCAATGGGTTCTCCAGTCTCTCCCATTGTAGCTAACTTGTACATGGAGGAAGTGGAAAGAAGGGCTTTAGTTATTTTCCAAGGAACTGGGGTCACTTGGGTTAAAATCAGATCTAATGAAGTGGAGTCCTTTACAGAACACATTAATTCAGTGGACAATAACATCAAGTTCACAAGGGAAGACATCCACGTGAACAAACTTGCTTTTTTGGACTGTTTGATATGCATCCAAGAGGGAGGTAACTTAAAAATGGAGGTATATAGGAAACTCACTCATACGGATGAATATCTGTTGTTCGATTATCACCATCTGCTGGAACACAAACTGGGTGTCATTAGAACTCTGCACCACAGGGCGGAATACGTGGCAACTGATAGAGGACAAGGAGCATAAACAACTCAGAGGAGCTTTGAAAGCGTGTGGCTACCCAGACTAGGCCTTTGTCAAAACAGCAGCAACCAAGCCCAACAGGAACATCAAAAGAAATAACTGCCCGGAGACACAAAGTAGGCGAAACATAGTCATTCCATATGTAGCTGGAGTGTCAGAGAAACTCAGGAGGATTTTCAACAAACACTGCATCCCTGTGTTTTTCAAGCCTAGCAACACACTGAGACAAAAACTGGTACACCCAAAGGATTTAACTCCTAGAGGAAAACAAAGTAATGTGGTATACGCAGTCCAGTGTAGCAATGAGTGCACTGATCTATACATTGGGGAGAGGAAACAACTAAGCGAATGGATCAGCATAGGAGGGCAAACTCTACAGGACAAGACTCGGCTGTCTTTCTACACCTAAAAGACAAATAACACTAATTTTAAGATAGCAATCTTGGATAAAGAAGATTGCTGTTTTGAAAGAGGTGTCAAAGAGGAGAAAGGTGGAGAGGTGTGAAAGAGGTGAAAGGTAGAGAAACCATCCCTGAACAGAGGCGTGGGCCTTCGACATGACACATTGGTAATCCTATCATAGTAACTACCAGTGGCATAACACCTCTGTGAATTTAATATGTCACTTCTCTGAAGAGTTACAATGTGCCGTTGTGATCAGATTGTTGGAAGAGTCTATGGGGCAAATTCACTAAAGCGTGAAAATGCGCTAGCGTTGCCTTCGCCGACGTTCGCCAGGCGAATTTTCGCCAGTGCTATGCAAATTCACTAAGATGCGAATTTGCACTCAGGGCGGCGAACGGTAGCGAAGTTGCGCTACTGTTACTTCGCCAGGCAAAGTGCATTTACGCTAGCGATGCCTAATTTGCATATGGCGCAAACTTAAGCGTTTAATAGAGGTGTATGTTACAGCCACTACATTACACTACACAAGCCCAGGAAACCTTTAATAAATAAAATAAAGTTGTCCTTTTGCCATAAACGTGTGCCCCCTGTATAGCTGAGTTGCCATATGTTAGGAAATGTAGGGGGGTAATGAGGGTAACCCAAAAAAAATTTTCGCTCTTTTTCAGACTATCACCCAACAAAAGGTAAAAGAAGCCAGCGTTTTTTGGGACTTAGAAAAAATTGTATTGAACTACGCTGACATCTAGCCTAAGAGGTAACGTTCACAAAAATTTTCATCTTAGTGAATTAATGTGGTTACGTCCCTTCGTCAGTGCGCAACTTCGCCTGGCGTAAGGGTGCGAAGTAGCGCAAGTCGATGTCCTTCGCTAGCGAATTTTCGACAGGGACACTGTTAGTGAATCGGCGAAGTTATGCTGGCGAATTAGCGCTAGCATTACATACTTCGCACTTTAGTGAATTTGCACCTATATGCTGAGAACTCCACTACACCAGTCAGTTGAATTGAAGAAGCTGTTCGGATGAGCAGTGAAACGTCTTCATTAAAATTTCTCAGCAAATCCAGTTGTTTTGAGTTAATTGTGTTAGATATGGTAATTAAAATTTGTCAAAATCATGTAGTCAATGCAAGTTCCCTTTCTTTCTGTGCAAAGATTAGCCTTTAGTTTTTTTTTGTGGTTTTCAGAGACCAAAAAGTTTATTGTCTTACAAATTTTTCATTTCAGGGTTTTCGCTAGTTATTTTTGTTCGTACTTTTTGTATATGGATCTATTCACACATTAGTTATTTTAGAGAAATAGAGTTTAATGGGTCCTCTAACCTAACCAGTGTTATATAAATAAAAAATTTGAAAAGTTCACTCCAATTCAAAAGGTGCAGGCCTGTATTTGGGTCCGATACCACCCTAGGCACCAGACCTAAATATGCCCCTTACGCTGTGTGTGTGACATCAGCACATCTTGTGAGTGACGTCACGCACACGCACCTCGTGGAAGTGACACTGCGCGATGTGTGAGAATTGCATCACTTCTGCCAAACAACGCCAAATGCCTATGGAAATCTGTGGAAGAGGCTGGGCAATTTTCTTATTTTTTTTTTCATTTAAAAAATAAATTTATAGGCACCCATCGGCCACCCCCAAAACTTGCCACCCTAGGCACAGGCCCTCAGGTACCTTAATATAAATACACCCCTGAGAAGGTGAATAAATGTTAATAACACATATGACAGTGGACAATGATTTTTAATTTTTTGAAGACTTCTTATTTGAACAGTATCAGAAACAGATGTATCCTGTACCTCAAGGGAATTTGGCACTCTTGCTTGAGACTGGGTTTATTTTCATAGTTAAAACAGATGAACCATCAGTAAGTGCCAAACCAGGATGCTAGGTGTGTCATTCAACACACATTCTATTGGCCTAGTGATGTTTTTTAGGATCCTGGGGCTATCCATATGTCACTATAACATACTGTACAGTGAAGGACAGTACAACTGTTTTATGACAAATAGTTGGCAAGCACATGAGACCCAATTAGAGCCACCAGACCTAGATCTGCAAGCTAGTATAAATAGCAATAAGGAGTTACACTGGTTATATTGCATGTAAAGCATGCAACGGCAGTGTTCTCCCAGCTAGCCAGTTCAGATCAGTGTCAGTATTATAACTTAGGGGCAGATTTACAAAATTTGAAGTTCGATCGTATTTGTATAAAATGCGAATATTCGAATATGCAAATTAGGCAAATTTGACCATCGATTATTCAAATTCAAATAATTCGAATATTTGAATAAAATTAAATTTAAATATTCGACTATTTGATGGTCGAAGTACTTCTCCCATTCGACCACCTAGTTCACCAAATCCAAGCTGCCGAATTGGGACCATTATATTTGATCGAATTAAAAAAAATTTGATCGATAAAATCGTTAGATTCGAATGATTAATCGATCGATCAAATTTTTTCTATTCAATCGATTGAATTGCGGTAAAATCCTTCGAATTCGAATACAAAGGATTTTACTTCACATGGTCAAATTTTGAATTTTTTTAAAATCGAAATTCGACCAATAGTAAATCTGCCCCTTAATGTTTAATGATGATTCAGTTTAAAAATCTGACAAAATGTGCACTATAAAAAATACACTTCCTATACCCTGGAAGCAGTGTGGGACCGTGTCCCTAAAAAACACTTAATAAACCTTGTAGGCAATTGATGGTGTGGTTGGGGTAAACACAAAAAATGCAGTGTTAAACTGTGTCTGCAACTGCTCACTGTAGTCAGCAGAAAGTAGCCCCCCGGTGCCCTCCCTTCCAATTGGTTCCCCATAGAATACCTGCCTATGTAAGCTGGGAACGGGTGGGAGCTTATCCCCCACTGTCCACGTAAAGTAGTTTGGGTGCATGCTTCTAATGCTGTCTTCAGCCAAGTGTACAGCTGCTACGTTGGTAGTAATTTGCCCGTAACCCTCCATTCCAATAAATAAACCCACAAGAAGACCTGCCCGTTTACATGGGGATTCAGGAGGAGGATTCATCTTCATCAGGGGCATAAGTATAGTTAGTGGGCAGCTTCCAACTTTAAATATCTTTACTATCGTCTCCTTGAGTTCACGCGCATGTGCAATGTGTGGTGCATCACTTCCGCTCCTCCGTATCTCATTACTATCTCAGGGTGGACTTACTATTGCCCATGCTGCCTCGCTGTGATTTATGCGAAGACAGATTTTTATTAGTTCTGCCTATTCATTAAGAGAGATACATTTAGTAACAAAGTATTTTTTTAGATAAGAGTTTTACTTATCACACTGATCCAAAGGAAGTATAACATTACTTGATGGGAAAATAAATTTATGAGTGATTACATTCCTACTTGGTAAATTCGTTAATATTAAAGTTATAATTACACAATTTAGCAGTTTATAGAAAGGGAGTGAAAGTGAAGCCTTCATTCAGGCCATTGGGAGATTTACTATTAAGCCAATTTAGCTTCTGATTGTAGTAATTTCCTGTCAATGTCTCATATTCTTGTGGTTAATTTTATGTGTTCTACTGCTGTAAATTTCATGGCCATGGTGTAGCCACTATGTAATTCATTGATGAGAACAGCTATAGATGTATTTCTTTTGTGCCTTATCACCAATTAGAACCACAACTGAACAGCAAAGTCCTATATTATTTTTTATATATTTTTACATTTATTATATTTTTTTGATACACAGAAATGAACAATTTTTAAAACAATTAAAAAAAATCTTTCACTAGAGTTCATGATAAAAAGGCTAAAAAATGTACTGTATTAATGGTCACTAATGGTCTGTCAGAAACATAATCAGCCAACATGTATGTGCAGTAAGCCATGGGGGATCAGTGCAATTGGCCATTAACATCTGTGGTCTAGCTATATAACAGGACTGGACTGAGAATCAAAATAGGCCTTGGCATTTCAGGTACACAGAGGCCCAATCAGCTTACATAGAGGCCCAAACAGTCCCCACCAGCCCACTAAATACTGACTTTCTATGGGACCTTATAACAGCCCATCTGGCATTTGCCCTAACCCACATATTGCCAGTCCAGGCCTGCTATATAATATTAAGCTGATTGGCCTGTGGGCTCACCAGCTGAATATCCAGAATATAGACCTCTAAATAAATAATTCAACAAATCTTTGTAAAATGATGCTTCATGCTCGGACAAGTGAATTGTTTAGAGTATTAAATAGGCCAATTGGCTAATAATCACTGTATACTATTTAACATTTTACATAGCTAATTTTTGTAATATTCTGTATATTTTTTTAGATATAATGGATAACTTTAACAAACATTTCTGAAGGTGTTGGTCTAATGAGGCATGTGCTGATTTGATTTTTGCTACAGTATATACCTGGCATATTGCTGTACTGTTGTAATATATAAATGGTGCAAGCACCTGCACAAAGATTGAAAGAAAGAAATTGGTTTAAAATCCAATTTATTTAGCCATTCAAGATCCATTTTCTTTTGCCAAAGAAAGCATAATGCAGAAAACAGTGTCTCTTTGTCAAAATTACATAAGCAAATTAGCTTTACTGGTATTTGACACAAAGTTCACTTGCCAGATTTATCAGCTTATGTTTTGTGTGAAAAACAGGGAGGGTGTTAAACAGCGAGGTGCAAAGACCTTGGCATGTGCTAATGTAACAGTCTTGTTTTCTTAGCCTGGTTCTGGCAATATGAGACAATTCTACTGAACTGTACACTGACAGTGTTAATCTCTGAATGATGAAACAAATAGAGAATTGTTATTTTTTCAGTGTCTTTCTGCACATAGGATAAAATGTAGTAGCAGATTTATTGTAGAATAGTTTTTAATAAATTTGTCACGATGTCTGAGATTTTTGTCAGAAAATGTTTTACAGCTGTAAGAAGTAGGAGCCAATTCTGCTCAATAACTCTGATCAATTATCCAAATCTTTCCTCCTCAATGCAAATTGAATAAGGAGGAAAAGGATCCAAGCTATTATTTTCTGTACAATAAATCATTTCAATGCAGAAAACTGTTAACGATTTATTGATAAAGTGGCCAGTTAGTTTAATGTCTCTGTTGATTCAGCTAGTGCTTATAGCAAACCATTATACAGTAGTTACATTATATCAATACAAATAGAGATTGCAAGATTATATCATTGCAATGCACAAAAAGAAAATGTAGAATGTAATAATGCTCGCAGATGCTGACTGATAGGTCCAGAAGACTTTAGTCTTCATAGTTTATAATCTACAAAGCAAGCAAGCAAAGCGCCAGGTATGGGTTGAGTACAGTGTAAAATCTGGTAGAGCACCACGCAGAATTACTAGAAAAGTTTTAAAAAAAACTCAAATGTTTGCTTATTTATTTAAAAATCTGAATATAAAAAATTTGATTGAAAACAATTGTGGAAAAAAACTTTAATACTTCAAATTTGTGAGTTTACAAGTTCAAAAAATTCTAATTTGTGAATTTGCAAGCTAAATAAAAACTTGAAATCTTAAATTTAAATCTTGAATTAAAAAAATGCCTTGAATTTTGTCTAGGCTAACTCTCACTGACATGAACTCACAAGCTTTTAAATGCTGAAGTTCTACATTACAATTTTTTTCGTGCTTAATATATACCAAACATTCAGGCTTTTGAATATATAATAAATAAATGTGAACGCTGGCACAAATTTGAATGCAAATTTTGATAAATCACCCCCAAAGAGCGTAGTAAAAGATTTAGGAGGTAATGTATGTTATTGGGCAACCCTTTTGAAATAAAAAATAACAAAATGGTATAAAGGTGATACCTTTATTGGCTAACTAATATAATCATAGCAAGCTTTCAGAACATTTTAGTTCCTTTTTCAAGCTGATTACAATGAAGCTGTGGTGTTCTCTGATATATATACAACATTTAGCTCATAGATCAAATGACCAACAAAAAGGAATATCAAACTGTGTGTGAGGTGTCAAAGTCATTTACGAGGGGATCTGCAAGAGATAGACAGATAAGGTACAAGATAATGTGGGTCAACTAGATTGTAAATCAGGACTGAATTATTGGAGTGTAGAATCAAAGGAATTCCAAATGATCTCTTAGTCCATATCCAGACATGTTGGTATTTCTGACCTGGTGCAGTCCTTTGTTAGTCCACATAATTAGACATAAATCCAAGTCCCAGGTTTAGTCCCTTCTCCAGAGAATTGAAGGTTTCCATTAATTTGTATTCCCATACTTTTCGATCGTTGTCTGTTTTAAAATTGCCCTTAAGAACCAAAATTCCTAAATCCTTTATGGAGTGATTAGGGCCATTGAAATGTTTTCCTATTGGTGTGTCCAGTTTTTTATTGGTTACAGTGAATCGGTGGTGTGTATTTCTCTTTCTCAGACTTTGTCCAGTCTCTCCTATATACAGTCCCCCTGTTTTGCATTTAGTACATTGTATTAAGTATACCACATTGGAAGAAGAACAGTTGTAGTGACCGTGGAGGTAATGTAATAAGAGGTCAAAGTTTGCTTTAGATCTAGTATGCATAACAAGCAATAAACTTTGCTTTCAAGCAACAGGCAACTAAATGCAATGTGCTGAAGGAGATAAATGGGCATATTCAGGGGTGAATTTTGGCCTGTGAAAGCTTTGCCAGACTTTGCGCCACTGCACAATAGCACATTTTCTACCATCACTAATTCACTAAAATGCAAAGTTGTGTCTCTGCAGCTGAATGCTGTGAAGTTTTGCTAGTGAAAATTTGTCGGTGCGAGCATTTCATAGCGAACTTTCGCTAATGTTCATTTCTGCCTAGCAAAACAACGTTAGTACTCTTACGCTTGGGTCAATTTACAATGTACATAGTACATATAGGTCTTTATTAGAGATGTTGATGCAAATTCTAGAAGTGCCCACTTATTATTAAATATGTTCAAAGAAACAAAATAAAGACTAAAGAGATCCTCTAATGCCCTAGACATGAGCCCACCCTAAAAAAATGTGGCATGCCCCTCAAAGGGATGAAAAAAAAATTTCAACACATAAAAATTTTTATAGTTAGAACTTAAGGCAATCCCACTTTTAATATGAAAACAAAAACCTGTTTTTTACAACTTTTATGTATTTTCAGCATGCAGGATATGATGTCACTGACATAAGATTTAGGAGGATGTAGCTTCATCTTATCAGTTCGCTCGGCCTAAGGTAGCGAAGGAAACTCTGGCAAAAGAGTTAACATTATGTAAAATTTGCACTAGCAAATTTTAGCTAGCAACAGCCACTTCACTCCTTTAGTAAATCTGCCCCAAAGTATTAACATCAAGGAGACATAAAACGGTCAAAAGCAGGCAGATTAAGTTGCCGATTTCACACCAAATTGGCAGCCCATTTATGGGCCCTCCTCGACTGCCTCCACAACAAATGTCTGACTGTTAATTGTCCAGATATCTATCAAGCAAGTTTATAAGTCGGGCAAGAACCACATTGGCAAGAGTATGTGGCCTGCATTAGTCCTCTGTTGTGATCTGATCGTTGGCCAGTGGCCAAACAATTCGATCAGCCTGATTTAGTGGCCACAACAGTCCTTTTGTTTAGTTACCTCACCAAAAACAAAATCATACATTTTTACCCTAATAGCATTAGTTTACTGTAGGGGAATAGTTAAATAGAAAGATATTTATGAAACAGCTTTGCTTATGTTAATGCTCTGAACTCAATCCTTCACTGTACAGACAACTTCTAACAAACTAATCTATCCAATAATCTGACAATTACTAACTGCAACTTTCTAGTCTGTCTCTTTCCGTAATAAAATAGGTTAATACTGTTAAGCAAGTTACATAAAAACAAAGAGGTTATTTTCCTTGTAAAAGTAACGGCATACTTTTTAGTCTATCATTTTGTACTAATGTCTGAATTTATAAAGATATTATGAGATGGCTAATTTAGAAGGGAAACACAAGTTTAAAAAATAATGACACGGTGATGGAAAGCAACATGTTATTCTGATATCCTCATAACAGTTGGACAGACCTAATTGTATATATGAATATATCTTTATTTATATAGTTCTACTGTTTACCCAGCACTGTCAATTTTTACAACACAGTAATAGAACAAACAGGGAACACAAGCATTGCAATAAATAAAAATCAATGCACACATTGATAGAAATATACACAGTAGAAGAAACTAAATGATACATGTTATCAGGCACAAGAGTAATGTGGCCCCAAACCTGAAAATCTTACAACTGATATGATTGTTCCTAACATATAACAGTGCTCAAATAACATAACTGTAACAAAATAACATAGGTTTAAACAAGACAAATGCTTGGTATGTTTGTGGGCACCGTTGAATCATACGATCCCAGGAGGCCATCCTTATTTTTTAAAATAGCTATTTTCTATTTATGATTACCCAATGGCCCATGCTTCTTAAAAAGTATATTATTATGAAAATGGTTTATTTACCTGAAGCAGGGTTTTACATATGAGTTGTTTTATGCAATATCTTTTATAGAGACCTACATTGTTCGGGGGGGTATAGTTTTCCTTTAAGTGCCTCTTCTCCAGCATAAACAAACCCAACTTGGCTACTATTTCATCACTTTCCATAAACGTTATCAGCTTAGTTGCTCTTCTTTGGAGTCTCTTGAATGCAATTAATAACCCTTTTCAGCACTGGAAACTAAAACTGCGGCGTGCATTCTAGATGATTCTAGATGGGGCCTTTAAGGACCAGTAATATAAAAAAAATTTTTTTTAAAACTTGTTTATACCTAACAAAAAAAACTCCCAAGACATATTTAGGGGCTGATTTACTAAGGGTCAAAGTGAAAATTCGAATAAAATTTGAATTTCACAGTAATTCTGGGCTATTTCGGCTATCAAATAGCCCAAAATTCAATTCGAATTTAAAAAATTTGAATATTTGAATTTTGAAGTACTTTCCCTTTAAAAATCCTTTGACTATTCATGGGAAAATAGTTAATAGTGCTGCTCCAGTGGACTTCTGCACTGTAATCCATTTCTCAAAAGAGCAAACAGATTTTTTCATATTCAGTTTTGAAATCTGACATGGGGCTAGCCATTTTGTCAATTTCCCAGCTGCCCCTGGTCATGTGACTTGTGCCAGCATTTTAGGAGGGAACTGCTTTCTGGCAGGCTGTTGTTTTTCCTTCTCAATGTACCTGAATAGTACGCAGTGGGACATGGGTTTTACTATTGAGTGCTGTTCTCTTGTGTTAGGGAGCTGTTGTCTGGTTACCTTCCCATTGTTCTGTTGTTAGGCTGCTGGGTGATATCACTCCAACTTGCAGTACAGCAGTAAAGAGTGATTGAAGTTTATCAGAGCACAAGTCACATGACTTGGGGCAGCTGGGAAATTGACAAAATGTCTAGCCCCATGTCAGATTTCAAAACTGAATATGAAAAAATCTGTTTGTTCTTTTGAGAAATTGATTACAGTGCAGAAGTCCACTGGAGCAGCACTATTAACTATTTTCCCATGACAGTTTCCCTTTAAGCTGCTGAATAGTCAAAGGATTTTTAAAGGGAAAGTACTTCAAAATTCAAATATTCAAATTTTTTAAATTCGAATTGAATTTTGGGCTATTTGATAGCCGAAATAGCCCAGAATTAATGTGAAATTCAAATTTTATTCGAATTTTCACTTTGACCCTTAGTAAATCATGACAGGATCCCTTTAAAGCTGCAGAATTGCCATTTTAGCCTATGGGGGACCTCACAGAACTTTTGCTGAAATTTTTTCTAAGTTCTGAGAAATCGAAGGATTTTGGTGAAAATCATTCGAATCGTTTGGTCGATTCGAACGATTTTCATTCGATCGAAAATGACCCCCCCCAAAAAATTTGATGGTCGAATGAAGTTAAATCTGTCTTGGGGTTTTTTTCATTAGGTACAAACAAATTTAAAAAAAAAAAATTTTTGTTACTGGTCCGTTAACAATATTAAAAAAAAAAAAACATTGGTGGCAGGGGCCTGTAGAGTATTAAAATAATAACTTGATGGTCAGGGGTTTAAAAATAAAAAAAAAATAAAAAAAACACATTGGTTTTCAATAGATCTGAACTCATGACTTCAAGACTTCAACTTCAGTTATTTTTGTGGTTTCGGGTCTTTTCGCCGCTTCAGTACTTCAACTTCGGCTGTTTTCATGACTTCTGTCTTTTTGCCGATTCAGGACTTTGGAAGAGGCGGCACTGCCTTGGCGCTGTCAAGGGGGATGTTTGCATTTAGAAAAGTGCAGCACAGCCGGGCCCACCCTAAGGCCCAGTACAGGAGTGCCCCCCTAATGGCAGCCCTTTCCGTCTCCTCTATATTCCTTTTAAAATAGCTCAAAACATTGTTTCCAATTGCAGCTGCTGCAAGAGGAATAAACTAAAGTCTGCTGTTTTTATTAATGCTGTTTGGAAGCTGTTTGAAGGATTGTGTACTGAGGGTTGTTGTCAATGGTATATTCTCTTCTTGGATTAGGGTTCTCAGTGTTTTACTTGCAAAGGTCCTTGACCATAATGAAATTGCCTTAAGCAGTCCCATTAAGAGTGTATGTGTTTTTCATAATTTTACATCCCAGGTGCATAACATTACATTCACCTACGTTGAATCTCATTTGCCACTTAACCCCCAAATTCCCATTTTGTTAGGATTTTGCTGTAAGGATCTCACATTCCTTTGTCATTTATTGAACCACATAGTTTTGTAGCCAAATAAATTAAGACATTTTCTGCAAAAAATGATACATTACTTACACTGCCCTCTCTTGAGTCAATAATGAACAAGTTAAATAAAAGTGGACCCAATAAATAGCCCTGTGGCACCTCACTAAGACCATTAATCCAAGTAAAGAATATACCCCTGAAATCCACTCTCTGTACAAGATCCTTCCGCAAGTTTCCAAACAACATTACTAATACTAGCAGACCTTAATTTAGAAAGCAGCGATTTATGTATAAGAGTATGAAGATTTTCATTAATCCAGGTCATGGTTTATCTAATATAAGTAATTCTAAAACAACTGGACTTGCTGGGTAATTATTGAAGATGTTTCACTACTCATCCAAGCAGCTTCTTCAGTTCACCTAACTGGTATGGGAAGTTCTCGGTATATAAACTCTTCCACTAATCCAATCACAATGGCACATTGTAACTCTTCAAAGAGGTGACATCTGAATTTGATTCTGTGTAGTTACTGTGATGGGATTACCAATGTGTCATGAAACTCCTAGACACAGGTGTTACTTGTGAGAGTTGCATGAATGGATACGTGAAGTGTTCTGAAACCTCTTGGGTACCGATGTGAGAACAGCATTGTATGTAGCAGGCAGGTGGTGTCGAAGGCCTCCACCTCTATTCAGGGATGGTTTCTCTACCTTGACATGAATCGCTTCTATCATGCCTCTTTCAAACCAACGGTCTTTATCCAAGATTTGGACCTTGATATCTTCAAAGGAGTGTCCCTTGTCTTTTAGGTGTAGAAAGACAGCTGAGTCTTGCCCTGTAGAGTTTGCTCTCCTATGCTGAGCCATTCGCTTGGTGAGCAGTTGTTTTGTCTCCCCAATGTATAGATTGCATTCCTCGCTAAACTGGACTCTGTATACCACATTGCTTTGTTTTTCTTTAGGTGTTGGATCCTTTGGGTGTACCAGTTTTTATCTCAGTGTGTTGATAGGTTTAAAAAACGCAGGGGCATGGTGTTTGTTGAAAATCCTCCTGAGTTCTGAGGAGGATTTTCAACAAACACCATGTCCCTGCCTGGGCCTCTTATTTTTGTAAATTGCCTCAGCTCAGCTTACATTTCATAGTTTAGCCACTAAGGTGAATTATATAGCTGAATGATAAAGTTACGTTGTGTTTATGGAATGATGATCACAAGGTCCTTGCTAGTAGAAGTGACAATCCGAGCAAGATCAATGTTACTAGAGGGATTGTTATTAAAAAAAACAAAAAAAAAACATTCATAAAGTTTCTGGGTAATGAGGTCTTGATATGTCATGACCACTTACTTCCCCCATCTGAAATGATCTGCTGAGGCCCTGACTCCACATTTATACTAATTAGTATTCTGTTTCCTGCCGAGTCTGTAATGCTAAAGCCATAGCTGAAGGTGTTTCCTGAGGCTGCAGCTGTGATTTCTAGGAGGAGGTGGAATGTTTTGCTTTTCCATTGTGATGATGATTGAGGGCTTAGGAGTTCTACAAGACTCCTCAAAAGCTGAGATTTGAAAACAATAAACAGGCAAAATAAACATACCATGCTCCAAACTAGGCAGCAATGCTTCCTTTCCAGCAATTTTAAACTTGTCAAAAGAATGTAATCAGTGCAATTATATAATCACAACAACATCTGCTACTGAATAAAGATAGCATATCTGGTAAACAGGAACAACTAAAGAACTGTGCTAACTGCATTAGTGACACAAGCGCAAAAATATTTTTTAATGCCGTTCGTAAATGTTTTAATTGTACTGTGTAGAATTTCTGTTAAACTAATTTACTAAAATTTGGATTTATATTTTCTCTAAAAAATATTTTTTTTATTTCCCTAAAACCCAGAAAAAAAACACAAAAAAAAACACGGGAGCTGGCTGCAATGATCCTATTGGACCATTTCTAATCCATTTTAACTTTTAGAGGGTTTTCTGATTTATAGTGCTAGTAATTATCCAAAAAATTAAAATACTGTATAGAGGTTTTAGCTGTATTTATTTTGGATTGGTCAGTGTTTTTTTCAATCATGCTTTTTAAATTTCGATTCTTTAATACATTCCATGGTATTCAAATATGCATGCAGACCTTAGATATGAGACCTAAGTAGGTAATTTCAGGAAGACCCCTCCTCCCCCCATTAGCTTGTTAGGTGGTTCACAAAGACTAATAGTAGTTGTGATTCAAAGTTAGTGGAGAGAACTGACACAGATAAAGCAGAATAAGGGCCTATTAACTGACGGAAAGAAGGTTGTAAAGTGCACAAACAAATGAAAGATGCCCTGTTTTTTGCACTTTGAACCCTGTCCTAGCATCAACAAAGCATAAAAACATGTTACCTTCACATATCTAGTGCTGCCTGCATTTGCCAATGCTGTATTCATGATGAGGGAGTAAGAAGGCCCATAAACATCTTCTCTTCCTCCTGCTATTCATCCCCTGACTATGTTTACTAGGGGCTGATTTATCAAAAATCAAATTGGGGTTTTTATCTCAAGTCCACAAAACCACTAAGAAAAACTGCGGACGTGGAAAAATGTAAGTATTTTCCAAAACCGCTAATAGTCGTAATTTATTACAAGAAAAAAAAAATGAAAAGTTGCCAGAAAAACAGGTTATATGAGGTCCCCCATAGGCTAAAATGGCAATTCGGCAGCTTTAAGGTGGCGAAGTGTCAAAGTTGAAGGATTTTAAAGGGCCAGTACTTCTAAATTCTACTTGTCAAATAATCACATTTTTTAAATTCTAATCGAATTTTGGGCTATTCGATAGTCGAAGTAGCCCAAAATTAATTTTTCTGTTTAAATACAGGAATATTTTGATGCAGGTTTTCTTAAATAAGTCAGCATAAATAGAAAAAAGTTGCATGAGTTTTGTGTGCATTTTTTCTCTTCGTCCATGCTTTTTTCACAAACTTGGATTTTGATCAATCTGCCCCATAGTGTGCTAGGAGCAAGCCAAATGCTTTGTAAGAAAACATCTTATAAAGCAATATTGACTTGAAAACATCTCTGCAAATCTCAGGCATTTTTAACTTATTTATTTTATCATTTATTCCAAAATGGGCCATGCACATATATTTAGGCAGCATCTTGTGAAGCAACTTTAAAATGAAAGTTAAAAAATATGAATTTGATCCTAAAAATATTGCTAAATTAACCTATTTTACCTTTTTTTCCAAGGACAGTATGATTATCACTTCTTACTTTATAGGTCATACTAAGAATACAGTGAGCCAGTTATGTAAGTGACCTGTCTTGTATACATCAGTGCAATAACTTGCACCTTCAAATGGCGTAGGAGACTCTATAACTTAACCATAACAAAGAATGGGCCAATCTATTATTATTATTAACATGTATTTCTATAGCGCCAACTTGTTGCGTAGCGCTGTAAAGTGAATGTGATTATACAACCAAATCACATGAATTACATGCATAGAACATATGTCCTTCTTTCCGTCAGTTACATACATCACAATAAATATGGAGTTACTGTACATACATCACAATAAAGGAGGTGAGGAAGGCCCTGTACAGAAAAAGCTAACGGGAAGGGAATGATACACAAGGTGTGGGAGTGGGCAAGATCAGAGTAAAGTGGGTGAGAGATGTAGTAATGTAAGCGGTATTGCATTGAGTAGTTAACAGTGAGGGTAGGCTTCTCTAAAAAAGTGGGTTTTTAGAGATTTCTTATTGGGCAACCCTTTTGAAATAAAAAATAACAAAATGGTATAAAGGTGATACCTTTATTGGCTAACTAATATAATCATAGCAAGCTTTCAGAACATTTTAGTTCCTTTTTCAAGCTGATTACAATGAAGCTGTGGTGTTCTCCGGTATATATACAACATTTAGCTCATAGATCAAATGACCAACAAAAAGGAATATCAAACTGTGTGTGAGGTGTCAAAGTCATTTACGAGGGAATCTGCAAGAGATAGACAGATAAGGTACAAGATAATGTGGGTCAACTAGATTGTAAATCAGGGCTGAATTATTGGAGTGTAGAATCAAAGGAATTCCAAATGATCTCTTAGTCCATATCCATACATGTTGGTATTTCTGGCCTGGTGCAGTCCTTTGTTAGTCCACATAATTAGACATAAATCCAAGTCCCAGGTTTAGTCCCTTCTCCAGAGAATTGAAGGTTTCCATTAATTTGTATTCCCATACTTTTCGATCATTATCTGTTTTAAAATTCCCCTTAAGAACCAAAATTCCTAAATCCTTTATGGAGTGATTAGGGCCATTGAAATGTTTTCCTATTGGTGTGTCCAGTTTTTTATTGGTTACAGTGAATCGGTGGTGTGTATTTCTCTTTCTCAGGCTTTGTCCAGTCTCTCCTATATACAGTCCCCCTGTTTTGCATTTAGTACATTGTATTAAGTACACCACATTGGAAGAAGAACAGTTGTAGTGACCGTGGATGCTGTATTCCTCTAATGTGTCCGGAATTTTTATTTTGTCAGAAGTCAGGATATGTGGGCAGGTTTTACACCACTTTCTGGACACAACCATTCACATCAGGGATAATACTATTCAAACCACCATATATCGAAAGCCAACAGACAAACCATCATATCTACGGTATGACAGCTTTCACCCAGACCACACTAAACACTCAATAATCTACAGCCAGGCCGTACGATACAATCGTATATGTTCTGACACTGCTGAAAGGAACCACCACCTTAAAAAACTCAAAACAGACTTCATCAACAGGGGCTACAGCCCCATGATTGTGGATCAATACATTCATGCAGCCACCAGGATTCCCAGAAATCACCTTCTACATTATAAACAAAAACCTGAAATAAATCGGGTTCCCCTAGTGGTCACATACAATCCACAACTAAGGACCCTCAGAAAAATAGCCAGAGATCTACAGGGTACACTTCAAAAGGACGAGAGGCTCAAAAGCATTTTCCCAGATCCACCACTCCTAGCATTCAGACAGCCTCCCAACCTAAAGTCACTAATAACAAGAAGTGCCTTATTGCACCCCACCAAAAATGGAACATACCCCTGTGGCAAAAAACAATGTAAAACCTGCCCACATATCCTGACTTCTGACAAAATAAAAATTCCGGACACATTAGAGGAATACAGCATCCACGGTCACTACAACTGTTCTTCTTCCAATGTGGTGTACTTAATACAATGTACTAAATGCAAAACAGGGGGACTGTATATAGGAGAGACTGGACAAAGCCTGAGAAAGAGAAATACACACCACCGATTCACTGTAACCAATAAAAAACTGGACACACCAATAGGAAAACATTTCAATGGCCCTAATCACTCCATAAAGGATTTAGGAATTTTGGTTCTTAAGGGGAATTTTAAAACAGGTAATGATCGAAAAGTATGGGAATACAAATTAATGGAAACCTTCAATTCTCTGGAGAAGGGACTAAACCTGGGACTTGGATTTATGTCTAATTATGTGGACTAACAAAGGACTGCACCAGGCCAGAAATACCAACATGTATGGATATGGACTAAGAGATCATTTGGAATTCCTTTGATTCTACACTCCAATAATTCAGCCCTGATTTACAATCTAGTTGACCCACATTATCTTGTACCTTATCTGTCTATCTCTTGCAGATTCCCTCGTAAATGACTTTGACACCTCACACACAGTTTGATATTCCTTTTTGTTGGTCATTTGATCTATGAGCTAAATGTTGTATATATACCGGAGAACACCACAGCTTCATTGTAATCAGCTTGAAAAAGGAACTAAAATGTTCTGAAAGCTTGCTATGATTATATTAGTTAGCCAATAAAGGTATCACCTTTATACCATTTTGTTATTTTTTATTTCAAAAGGGTTGCCCAATAACATTTTTACTGGCTAACACGGTACAGCATCTTTACATGCAATTACAATTAGAGATTTCTTGAAAGCTGAAAGATTGGGAGAAAGTCGGACAGACCGTGGGCGAGAATTCCAGAGGAGGGGTGCAGCTCTTGCGAAGTCTTGAATGCGAGCATGTGAGGAGGTAATGAGAGAAGAGTTGAGTAGCAGGTCGGTAGAGGAGCGCAGTAGGCGGTTGGGTGAGTAAATGGAGATTAGTTCAGAGATGTAGGGAGGGGCAGAGTTATGAAGTGCTTTGAATGTCAGGGTCAGTAATTTGAATTTAATTCTGAAGGGGAGTGGAAGCTAATACAATCAGCTAGGCCGCCTCTTGAAATTCCCATGGACTTTATATTCCTTTAGTGCAGTATGTCAGCAGAGAGCTGCTTATGTTTTTTTGCTATTTACATATCATATGCTTTATATTTGCAAACTATTTTTAGAATATCTATACTTTTTAAGACAAGGGACCATGCCTTCTTGCACCACCCTGGGCTCATTATTGTCTGGCACTGTGAAATACCTTTATTACAGCGCTACGAAATAAGTTGGCGCTATAGAAATATATGTTAATAATAATAACTTATAAGCTTGCAAATATTTTAAAAAGTTTGAAACGGTGGTGAAAACAAGTCGAATAAAAAGTATGTTAGAATGATTTATTTACCATTTTGTTTTTATACTTTCCTTACCTTAGTAGGGCAAGCATGTGTATTGTCCAATACAGACATATTAATATTAAGTTAACATTGATATTATAATTATAGTTAATATATAATAATAATAGTAATAATAATTAGTGATGGGCGAATTTATTCGGCAGGAGCGAATTCCCGCGATTCGCATGTCGGCAAATAAATTCGCAAAACGCCAGCAAAAATTCACCGGGCAAAAAATTCACTGGCGGCAAAAAAAACCAAGACGCTCGGCACAAAAAACGCAACATGCAGCAAAAATGACGCGACGCGCAGCGAAAACGACGCAACGTTTGTCAAACCCATGATGCACTTGTTTCCCGAATTTTTTGCCAATTCGTGAATTTCAATGGAATTTCACGAATTTTTCGCCGAAGAGAAACAGGATAGATTCGCCCATCACTAATATTAATATAGTTAATATCATTATAGTTAATATAATATTCATAAATATCAAGTTAAATTGGGTTGAAAATAGACCAGTCCATCAAATTTAACACCACCAAATGAACCTCAGTGCACATATGGGCTGACAAGTTTTTTCTCTATACATATTGCTTTAATAAAGATGTTGCATTCAAAAGATCTTATGCTGGAATGATTTATTCTGTACTCTAGTAGGATACCTATCTCTTGTCACAGCAGAAACTGCTCTTCATCATTACCACCTGTGTGTGTAAATTATCAGCGTTGTCCATTCTTCATATGTTCTTGTTAAGGCAAAATGACTGTGAGTGGGGGCTGGAGTCCTCCAGTCTTCCCAATGATACCAGTTCTGAGTTTTATTCAATCATCCTTGACTTGCAATTTATTGCTAGTAAAAGGACAAAAATAAGGCTAAAACCTACACATAATTACATTAAACACATGTAATAAAATTTGCATATCTTTGCAGTTATGGGGCTAATTTAATAACATAGGTGTGCACCAGTTCAGTTACCCATAGCAACCAATAAAAACTTTTCTTTTATTTTCTCTCTTGTGGTAGCCAATTCAAAATTGCTTGCTGATTAATTGCTTTTGGAGCAACCCCACCCCCCCTGTTTTAGTATATATGTATCATTTTACAGGATAGTTTGACCAACAAGAGGGTTTAAGGGGTGGTTCACCTTTAAGTTATATTTTCAATGGCTAATTCTAAGCAGATTTTCAATAGGTCTTCATTATTTAGTTTTATTGGTTTTTTTTTGCCTTCTAACTATTTCCAGCTTTCAAATGGGGGGGGGGGGGGGCATTGATCCCATCTAAACATAAAGACCTTATAAGGCTACAAATATCCTGCTATTGCTACTTTTTGTTACTCGTCTTTCTATGTAGGCCTTCACCTATTTATATTCCAGTCTCTTATTCAAATCAGATTGCTGAAATTGCTAACTGTTGAGTTGTTAAATAAATTATAAATATCTGAAAAATAACAAGAAATTAAAACCAATTGCTAATTGTCTCAGAATATCACTCTCTACATCATACTAAAAATGAATTTGTAGGGGAACAACATATAAACAAATTATGCATCCTCCTGATTTCATCTAAGAACAAAATAAAAAATGCATTGTGACATCTTCAGGTTATCTGGTCAGTTATAGTATATGCTATGTGTTTTTACCTTTTATATAAGTAGGAATTTTCTGTATAAAGTATTTTTTGGGGGGGAAGGCAGATGCAAAATTAGGTATCGATATAATGTGCCTTTCCAGTAATTGTTAAACAAAACTCTCTGTAAAAACTAGCGAATTGCCATATGCGTATTCTCTGGGCTGTAGTTATGATCAGTCAGATGATTGTGAAAATGTAGAAAAATGTCATAGTTTCCATGAAAGTAGGACTTTTTTTTCTAAAATTTACATAATGAAATCTGCAGATGTTTCCTGGAAATTTTATTGATATAGGTATAAGACCAGTTATCCGGAAACCCATTATCCAGAATGGCCATCTTCCATAGACTCCATTTTATCCAAATATTTCAGGTTTTTAAAAATGATTTCCTTTTTCTATGTAATAATAAAACAGTAGCTTGTACTTGATCCCAACTAAGATATAATTAATCCTTACTGGAAGCAAAACCAGCCTATTGGGTTTATTTAAAGGGATACTGTCATGGGAAAACATGTTTTTTTAAAATGCACTGAAATCCATTTCTCAAAAGAACAAACAGATTTTTTTACATTCAGTTTTGAAATC
>CM044431.1:90613510-90654051 GCA_024363595.1 Xenopus borealis
GATTTCAATGCAGAATTCTGCTGGAGCAGCACTATTAACTGATGCATTTTTGAAAAAAACTATTTTTCCCATGACCGTACATGATTTTCTAGTATAATTAAGGTATGAAGATCCAAATTTAGAAAAGATCCGTTATCTGGAAACCCCAGATCCTGAGCACTCTGGATAACAAGCCCTGTACCTGTATAGTAAATTATCACTAAAATTCAATTTGTAATAACTTTAACAACATTTCTGATAATTATTTAGAATTTTCTCTCATTTTTCAAAAAAGATTTTCTTTACTGCAATAGTAAATACTTGCCAGAGCTGAGCAATAGAAGACAATTCATGGAATAATTTGTTAATTTATAATCATAAGTAGAAATGCACTGAAAATAAGATGTTTCAATTACCTGTAAACGTTTCAGAAAAGTAATTTGGAAAAATCTGAAAATCTTGTGCAAATGTCAGCATTTCCTGCAATGCTTTATAAATAGGACCATACATTGCTATTTATTTCCAGATTCTATATATTGTTTTGAGTTATTAAATAAAACCACTGTGATAATGGAACAAAAATAAAATATCATTTGATATCACTTTAGAAAAACAACAAATCACTCTCTGGTGAGAACAAGACGCAGGTTTAAGCAAGCCTGCTGAACCATTTTCTAAAAATATTTCCTGTCTAGCTAGGAATATTATTGTTTTTCCTTATTATGACTCATGGCCCTGGTACAGATTCTGTAAACAGCTTCTCTTTGTCATTTCTATTGTGGAGGAGAAAATGCAGCCAATTAGCATATTGTTATCACAGATGCAAAGTTTACTTTCGATCACTGCAAAAACGCATGCAAATAGAATTCTATAAAAAGACCTTACTTGCAAAGTAGAATAACAAAGCTTGATAGAAAATGTACTAAAAGCAATAAGATGCTGTATTTAATGAGGAAATCTTATAATTTGTTAGTCTATTTATTTTTCAGTAAAGTATGGGGTATAGTATGTGCAGAAAATATTTCTCTTTGCCATATTTGCATTTAAACATATAAGCAGGAGCTACCATGTGTGTATGTATATGTAAATTTTATTTATATAGCGCTAATTATATATGCAGTACTGTTAAATGTTTACAAACAGGGAGAAACAGCATTTCAATGAAAATGTAAGTGTACAAATGGAGCTGGGCCTGGCCAGCCAGGCTCGCTAGGCAACCTAACGGTCATGCACAAAAACATGCTTGCATGCATGGGTGGAAACACGTTTTAGCACGCGCGAAAAGCACAATTGGCCAGAGCGGGGACCGGACTAGAAGGCACGTGTCTACCCCTAGTTCTGGCCCTGTACACAGAGTTACAAAGATTAAAGGAATTGTTCAGTATAAAAACTGGGTAAAATGAGCTGTGCAAAATAAAAAATGTTTGCAATATAGTTAGTTAGGAAAAATGGAATCTATAGAGGCTGGGGTAACTGGATTAATTTAACACTACTTCCTGCTTTTCAGCTCTCTTGGTTTCCACTGACTGGTGGCCCTGGTTACCAAGCAGTAACCAGTCAGTGACTTGAGGGAAGCACATCGGTTATAACTATTGCTTTTGAATCTGAGCTGAATGTTGAGGAGCAATTGCAAACTCACTGAACAGTTATTTCTCATGTGGACCCCTTCAAGTTGTTGAAAAGCAGGAAGTTTTGTTCTTACTATTATGTCCAGTCACTCCAGCCTTTATACATTACATTTTTGGCTTTCTAACTATATAAGATTTTTATTTTTATTTTGCACAGCCTATCTATTTACCCAGTTTTTATTTTTACACTGAACTGTTCCTTTAAGTGCCACGTGCCACTAGACAATGAACTGTAGAACTTCTGATCATAATGAGTGTTCAATAAACACATAAACATCAAATGGTTTTCTCCATATAGAACTGATGCCATACTGACACGGTTGCAGCTATATATGAACGCTGCAAGACACTTCTAGAAGTACTATGTGAAAGATCTCCTGTCTTTCACTAGCCTTAAGCACAAAGGAGGGCACAAGCTATAAATGTCTTATTCCCCCTCTCCTCCTTATCTAGATCCCTACTGCCACCATTTATCTCAGTCTGTCCCTTCAGCAGAGCCTGGGGCTAGGTATTCCATTAGGAGACATATAGGATAAATTATCCCCCCCCCCCATATAGGTAATGATGAATAATATATGTAGTTGGTTTTATTTTGAGGTAAAAATTATTATCTTCAAAAATGGTCCATTTAAGCTCTCTATAGATTTGCCTCCTGTCAGTTTTAAAATGAGAGGTAGCCGAGCTGCTCATTGGTTCCTATCCTACAGCATATTCCTTCAATATTGAAAAGAGTGTAATGCACTAGCACATTCTTGGAATTCACACAATATGTCTCCTTTAAAAAAAATTGTATAGCATCATCAGCTTTTAAAAAACTTTCTGGTACCACTTTGGCTGAAACTCCAGACAAGTGCAACATTTCAGGCCTCCCTGAGCCTTTACTTACCTGGTAGTTTGTACTGTACATTTCTACTTATTCAAGGTCGATCCTGTAGAAAGTTTCTGTAATTTTATGTGCAGCAGGTTAGATATTTTATGAGCAGGTACTGATTATTTATTTTGAAAGTCTGTACCTATATAACATACCAACATAATAGATTGAAAAAAGACACATGTCCATCAAGTTCATCCTTTAAACTTTTTTAACCTGCCTAACTGCTAGTCAAATTTGCCTCAGTGGGGGAATTCCTTCCTGACACCAAAATGGCAATCAGATCAGACTGTGGATCAACTTGTACTATGAGCTATCTTCCATAACCCTGTGTCCCCTCACTTGCTAAAAAGCCATCCATCCCTTCTAATACTGTATCAGCCAGTACAACTGATTCAGGGAGAGAATTCCACATCTTTACAGCTCACAGTAAAAAAAACCCCTTCCAAATATTTAGGCGGAACCTTTCTGCTAATGAAAGTGTTTTAACAGGTCGTCACATTTATCACCAAAAGTACACAAGTAAACAAGTTTGGCAACCAAATACCATTCTGCTTGTTGAGTTAGTACATCTGAGCTCTATCACCTGTCTGAACCATTAACCCCTGAAGGAAACTGTAAACCTGTCTAAAGGATTCACAGAATTTGGCCCTCGTTCGAATAATCATTCCAGAGGGTTGTTAAATCTGATATACTCTAAATTGTTTTTAACAAGCAGTAGCCATCGTTACTCCTTGGTAAAAAATTTTAACAGTGGTCAAGTTCTGTGTCTGGAATAAACTTTACAAGGGTTATGCAAAGCTTTTTCACTACTAATAATGACTTGATGATATTTTACAACCAGAAAATTGTTACATTTCTTTCTCTTTACTAAGTGTTCGGATATGAACTTCTAAATATTGATTGCATTTGTAATTAAATTAATGGTAATAAGTGTTAATTAAATATCGAATATCACCATGGACTGATCATTTTGTAAATTATCACACAAGGAATTACTCTATGAATAACTTACAATTTAACTAGACACCTGGTCATCCATAAAACATGCAGTTAATCATTTCCACAGGTGTTACTCTGAGTCAGTAGATTTTTCTTAAACCCAGTTATTTTTATACACAAAGCACAACAGGTCATCTATCAGCCAGGTTTCCCCTTTTAGTCTTTTCGAGTAGATTCAGTCTAAGGGGGACAGCCTGGTAGGAGATATACATATAGATTCTATATGTTAAATTTATACATTAAAAATTAAAAAAAAACAAGCACTGGTATTGTAGTGTACAATTTTATATAAATTAAGGCTTCTAGAAAAAAATGCAAAATAAATAAAGGCTTTGTATATTGAATAAAATAATTAATCTGGGGAGCATCTCTTCCAGGCTGCAGTAAAGGAGCGTCTGCTGTTCTGTACACAGAAGAAAAATGATTTTCAGTATTTGCTGAAGTCAAGGGAATTAGTATTTATGAGTTGTTTTATGCAGTGGAAACAGTGGGGTTTGGCATCAGACAAGATGAAAGACCCAGGAATCTTTAGATGTATTGGGTACTTAGCTTTTGTGTGATGAGTGAAGCTAATTCAAAGTTTATGACAGGAGTAGGTGCAGTAGAAAAGGGAAGCCAGGAAAGAAAAAATGTCTGGTTTTCAACATTTCGTACATGGGATGTGTTACCATGTAATTCTTTCATTACCTGTGTGATCTCTATAGCAAAAAAGCCTTATTAGAAAGACACTGTACTGTACTATTCTACTGGGGGGAAAATGTAGCTTGAGTCAAGGGCACGGTGCAATAAACAAAAAAACCTTCTGACAAAAAAGCACCTTATTATTCATACTTGGCATAATATTGTCACTTTCTCTGCCTATTTGGTGAATATTTAAATATTCAATATATTAAATATTCATTTAAATATTAATTATTATTATTATTATTAAATATTAATAAAATTTTACATATCATATCACAATATGTTTACTTAAGGATGTGTGATGGATCACAATGTTCAAAGATCCCAATTGAAACTCACTGTTTTTATTACTACAGAAATTCTAATTAGGGCCATGACATTTTGGGTGTTTATCGGTGCAGCCCACTCAAGGACAACCACAGGGGATAAAATGCCTATTCCCACTGGCAATAACTTTCCATGGGGAAGACAAAGTGGTTAATTTACATTGTGCCATGTTTTACTAAAACAAAATCAAAATTTAACATCAGTTTTAAAATATTTTATTGTATGAAAATACCTTATACATTTACACTCTAGTTGCTAATTAATATTGGTAACTGTCAATGTATTTTGAAAAGATGGGTTGTATCTTTGCATTTGTGCTATAGCAATAATACATATAAAATACTGTGAAGTACAATATTGAGTGTTTCCTGCTGATATGTACGTCATGCTTTTCCTTTATATTTGTGATAGCTAGCCATATTATCAGCATGGGTGGGATAAGGTTTCAATTATTGATGTGGTTGGTGGCAGTTAGGGAGTAGCCTTCCAGCTTCCTGCAATTTATAATGGTCTGCATTTGAACATTTGAGTCTTTGCTTAGTCAAGTTGAAATGCACAACACCCTTCCTTGGTACTGAACTTCTGAAAAAGGAATCATCAGTTTGACATCTCTTGTTTAAAGACAGTGCTCAAGTCCCAAGAGTTTAAAATAGACTTATGTTATTTTATGACATTTGCAGCTAAATGACTAAACATGGAGTCATAAAATGATTCAGTGCTGTTGCAATGAGAGTGTTCTTCTTATTGATATTCTTGTTATCCCTGGCAGGACGTCTCAGCTAGTTTATCTTGTACTATCTATTTGCCTTAAAATTACATGGTGAATTGTCATTTCAAAAATGGTATTTTCTGTAAGGCCAAATCCTAACAACTGTCTTGAAAATCACTTGTGTGGTGATGGTACCTTAGTGGACGCACCGGGGTAGCCTGTGGGTTCCGGTGTTCACCAACACCCTTTTGGGGCCCGGACTTTCTGCTGCGGAAACCAAGCAGTTGTTGCAAACGAGTCCGTAAACAAGGTACCAGTAGGATAGAGAGAAGGAGTCAAAGTCAGGCGAAGAGTTCAAGGCAGGCGGCAATAATCAAAGTCAATTAATCAGGCAGGAGTAGAAAACCAGGAATACAGATCAGAATATACACTTCGGCAGGAACAGTTAAACTGGAACCAGCTTAGGCATCTTCAAAATGGAGGACTGGAGCTTTAAAGGCATTTTGGCACCAAAATTCAAAACTGGCGCCCCCTGGTGACGTCATGACGCTCGGCATGAAGACGCTGGCGTCTCAGAGAGGGATCCTGGAAGTGCATGCCTGTGCAGCGCCAGACAGGGAGAGACACGCCGGGAGGAAGAGATCACTGGAATCTCCCGGCGCGTCTTACACTGTGGTAATGGACTGGGCAGTCCAAAACATTGTGCTTCTGGCCATCAGAGACACAGCGCCCTCTGGTTTAGAATGGTTAGTTACTCTAGGGGTGAGGCACATGTAGGTAAATGGCAATCTAGCCCTGAGACATGTGCTTCCCCTATGAATACAGTGTTGATTTTATTACTCAGTACTGTATGGGTGAGAGGTGGGAGGCACATAGGCATTTAATCCGGTGCTTGGTGCAGGGTGCTAAATTCTCCAGGGAGCAAGTACGTGAACACTTGCACCCATTATTATCACTTGCACCCCACCAACCAGCAAATTAGCCCTTGGGTGTTATCCATATTGAAAGTACTTCCCCACGCCGACTATAATGAAAATGATCAGCAGAGGCACCCTTTATCTGATCACTGTAACTTTCTCAGAGTATACAGTACCTGCATTAAGTTAAAAAAGATACAGATGTGAATACATAGCTTTTGAATTAGTTTAGAACTGACCCAAGGAGCTCTGTCCTCATGGAGCACATAAGTTGTCTGTGCAAACATCATACTAAGTCATATTTTATTTGTTTGTGAAAGGTTTACAGATGCTTCTCTACTGTGTAATCCTCTGTAAACCTGTAAGGATATATAGGTTTAGTATGTATCTATGGCTTTGACAGTAAACCACAACAATATAGAAGTGTCTTGGTAAATTCAAGATAGGAAGCTTAGATCAAATGTAATGGAATATATTCTCTGTAACTCACATTTGGGTTTAAAAAAATGTTTCTGTTAAATGTTTCTGTTCACATTTGCAAACTCTAAGGTCCAGGTCTATAATCAGCAGACACTCCTTTGATACAGTAATCATGCAAATCTTACGATAAAGGATGGCTTATTGCACACACTATGGGATCTCTGCCTACTTCGGGAGCCAGATCTTCTGACCGCAGACTCTCCTAGGACCAATGGCTGGAGGAGAAGCACTCGGAAACAGTGTACAAGGACACGTAAGCATGGAAAGTGACCGGAAGTCCGTGCTGGGCTAAGAACTAACCCCAGCCGATCCGGTCTCCCGTTCATACTACTATCTAACATCTGCTTCATAGAAAATAAAATGGACTACATTCAACTCCAGAGAACTACCCAGCGTAAAAGCAGAGACTGCTGCATGTTTGTATTTACTGAGACGTGGCTCAGTGAAAGAGTCCCGGATGCTGCCATACAACTAGATGGACTAGTCGTGGTTCGATAAGACAGAGTCGTTGCTCTGAGTGGTAAGAATCAAGGTGGTGGTCTGTGTGTTTACATCAACACAAAATGGTGCAGGAACTCTGTGCTTGTGTCCAGCCACTGCTCACGGCTGGTGGAGTTTGTTGTTGAGAAGTGTAGACCCTTTTATTTACCCCATGAGATTGCCTCCATTCATATTATTGGAGTTTACATTCCTCCCAAGCACAAACACCAAAGATTCACTCTGGGAGCTGTACAGCGCCATCGCGGACATACAAAGCACACACCCAGATGGACTATTTATCATAGCTGGAGATTTTAGCCAATGCAAATCTCAGGTCTGTGCTACCTAAATTCCACCAGCATGTGGAATTTGCTATGAGAGAGCACGCTGTATCATGTTTATACAAACATTTCCAGTGCGTACCGATCAGAGCCCCGCCCACACTTTGGATACTTAGACCACATCTCTGTTATGCTAATTCCAGCATATAGACAGTCAGGTGCTCTAAACCGGTTCTGTAGCAGGTGAAAACATAGCCAGCAGGAGCCATGACTGCTCTTCAGGACTGTTTTGAGTGCACTGACTGGAACATGTTTAGGGAGGCTGCAACCTACAGCAACTGCATCAACTTGAATGTCATATATGTCATCTGTAATCAGCTACATCACAGAGTGCACTGATGATGTCACTGTCCCCAATGCATTACTACACGCCTCGACCATAAACCATGGTTCACTGAAGAGGTACATGTGTTACTGAGGGCCCAGGACTATGCTTTCAGGGAAGGTGACAATGTCTCCCTGAGAACAGCGAGAGGCAAACTTTCCTGTGCCATCAGTGTAGCTAAGCGTGCATACACTCAGAGAATGCAGGAAAATGGCGACACGCAGCACATGTGGCACAAACTACAGGTCAACACCATCTGCCTGTGACAATGACACCTCCATTGCAGATGCGCTGAACAACTTCTATGCATGGTTTGAAGCACAGAAGAACAAAGGAGCGAGAAAAATTGTCACTCTGCCTAGTGGCCAGGCAGCATCTGACAGTGGCTGATGTGAGGATGACTCTGGAAAGAGTAAACCCACGGAAGGCTGCAGGACCAGACAATATCCCTGGCAGAGTGCTAAGAGAATGTGCAGATCAGATGTTTTCACTGACATCTTTAACATCTCCCTGATAACCTCCACTGTCCTGAAGTGCTTCAAAACCACCACCATTGTCATCAGTGTCCTGCCTCAATGACTACCATCCTGTGGCACTCACCCCCATCATCATGAAGTGTTTTGAGAAGCTTGTCAAGAAACACATCAAAACCCTGCTGTCACCATCAGTGGACCCCCTACAGTTTGCATACCACCAAAATCGACGAACAGACGATGCAATAGCCACCACCCTCTATCTGGCTCTCGCTCATCTGGACAAAAAAAGACACCTACGTACGAATGCTGTTCATAGACTTCAGTTCAGCATTCAACACTATCATTCCTCAGCATCTGATAGAAAAGCTGAGCCTGCTTGGACTGAAACCTCCCTCTGCAGTTGGATTCTGGACTTCCTGACCAACAGATCTCAGTCAGTCAGGACTGGAAACATCATCTCGAGAGCCACCACACTCAGCACTGGAGCCCCTCAAGGCTGTGTGCTTAGTCCTCGACTGTTCACTCTGCTAACGCATGACTGTGCAGATACGCACAGCACAAATCACATCATAAAGTTTGCTGATGACACAACCGTGGCGAGTCTCATCAGCAATAATGATGAGCCACCATACAGAGAGGAGGTGTAGCGGTTAACAGACTGGTGCAGAGCCAACAACCTGTAGACAAAACAAAGTAGATGGTTGTTGACTCTAGGAAGACTAGAAGTGACCACCTGCCACTATACATTGACGGCTCTAATTTGGAGATCATCAAAAGCACCAAATTCCTTGGTGTCCACCTAGCGGAGAACTTCACCTGTTCCCATAACACCAGCTACTTTTCCAAGAAAGCCCAACAGCCCCTCTACTTCCTGCTCAAGCTGAGGAAATCCCATCTCCCTCCATCCATACTCACAACCTTCTACAGAGGGACTATTGAGAGCAGCCTTAGCAGATGTATCACTGTCTGGGCTGCACTGTCATGGAGCGCAGGACCCTACAGAGGATAGTAAAGACAGCAGAGAAGATCATAGGTGTCCCTCTCCCTTCCACCACGGACATTTACATCACTCGCTGCATCCGTAAAGCCACCAACATTGTGGCTGATCCAACACACCCCTCACACTCACTGTTCACATTTCTGCCATATGGAAACCGGCACCGAAGCATTAGGGCGCTTAATATTACTCCAACTTGCAGTACAGCAGTAAAGAGTGATTGAAGTTTATCAGAGCACAAGTCACATGACTTGGGTCAGCTGGGAAATTGACTAGCCCCATGTCAGATTTCAAAATTAAATACATAAAAATCTGTTTGCTCGTTTGAGACCTGGATTTCAATGCAGAATTCTGCTGGAGCAGCACTATTAACTGAAGCATTTTGAAAATTTTTTTTCCCGTGACAATATCCCTTTAAGGGCAGACAGCCAGAGATCAAACATAATAATTATTTTCACTTTTTGCAATGTTTAAATACTACAGAAAACTTTGAATTAATAAATACAATGGAAAATATATATAATATGTCTTGTTCATGGACAATTCCCTTAGTTTTTTTTAGTAGAGTATAGTATTCAGTTGGTCCCTATACTATCAACATACATTTTTATTCTGAGATTTTATTCACCCATTTAACAAAAAAAAAACACATTTTTAAATCTAGAAATGAACAGGAGATCAGGTTTCACAGGTCTGTTTTGAATCACAGCCAACTAAGAAAGCCTGGCATTAAACAATGCCTATTTGGCTTTCTAGGGCAAGACACTGGGGACTAAATATGCATCTCTGTTTTTCTATGTGTAACTTGAAATTATGATACCCATGTTTGTTTAGTTTGTGGTCTCATTACATGATTGATTAAATACAGATGTTTCTTTCATGGCACAGAACACCATCATGCTATTCTGCATCCATATATCATTTCACTGTAATGTCACGTATCATACCCTAAGATATGCTTATCTGTAATCCTTATAAAGTATATCATAACAATAAAAGAAATATCTTCTGATGCTACTGCAACAATTATGATGCTATACAATAGAAAGTTTAAACACACCAAAAATACAAATTCCATACAAATATTGTTCGATACAGAAGGAGCTTCCAATATAGTGATTTATGCTTTCTCACCTGTAATCATACAAGCAAGCACATCTTTTTCTTTTTGTGATGTCATCCAACAACAAGTTATATGCAAGTAAAAACTGATCAAAGCAGCTTCTAAGTCGTTAAGTATTCTTTGATCTACAATTCTACTGTACATTATGTCTGTCTAGAGTGCTTTCAACCTGTTTAAGGGCAGTGATGAAAGCAAGAATGAAAAGAAAGTGTATAAATAATGTGTTCAGGCTATTATCAGACTGAAACTCTTTATTTATGCACTACATTGCTGTGTTTAGTAATATTTACCTTTGTAACACTGTATATTGAAATAGCAAACATGAAACAAAATAGTGTTTAGCTTCTTGTATATAGCAACACTAGAAGAACTGATTAATGTGTGCTTGGCAGTAGTAAACAATTTTAATATATGTGTCTCTGGACTGATATTTGTTTATTTGAGCATTTCATTTAACTGGATGTTTCAGTCAAGTAGTTTACAGAATGAAACAGTAGATAAATACTAGAGTAAATAAGACCAGGTTCCATAGCATTTATGAATGTGTTGTTTGAAATACATAATCAACCCCCCCCCCCCTTTGTATATTTCATTTAATATGCCCCATGCTACATGATATCCAGTTTGTAGTTGTTATGTTTTCTCTGGTTTGCCTGACTTTTTTTAACTTATTACAATAAAAGAAAAGGGGGTTGTCAGTCCTCATAAATGAAAAATCATATATCAGGGCCAATATCATCAAACTGCAGTATCACATAATAACTGTGTTTAATTACAACAGATGTGCATATGTAACTTCACTCTACTCAGAAGATACATTCTGTTAGCTTAATATCTGTAAAAAGAATTACACATGCAATGAAACTGTTTTTGTCCCTGTATGTTACCTTTTTTCCAAATGGTAAACCTAGACTATTATAGTCTTACGTATAATTATATTATATTTAGATTTTTTAAAAAGTGTATACAAGCTGTAACTTAAACCAGGAAAAACACTTTCCATATGTGTTTTAACCAACAGTATATATATATATATATATATATATATATATATATATATATATATATATATATATATATATATATATATATATATATATATATATATATATATATATATAGTCATGCTCTAAAAAATTTGTTACACATGAAAAATGGTCAAATATATATTCTACTGAAATGAAGAAGGTATAGACCAGTTTCAAAGTTTAAACAAAGACTACAGAATTTCCAAACATCTTGTGCTGCAAAAAATCAGAAGCCTTTAAATCCATGCTGCAAAATTAATTGACTGAGCCATGTTTATTTGAAAGGCTTTTTTTTATTTCCAAGAGACTGATGTGACTTGTACCTGCTTCATAAAAACACAGCTGTATGGAAATGATTAAGGTTGATACTTATTTTTTCTTTTGTCATGATAACATTGTTGTAAGGCTGTAGAGAAAAATCATCCAACTCTACATTGTGAGATACAAAAGATATCAAAAGGTTTTGACAGAAGTAATTTCTAAAGGTGAACACGCACAGACAGATTTAGGCTGCCGATCGGGCCCTTTAGTCTTAGTTGACAGCTTAGCTTCTCGTTTATGGGGCCCTCAGACAGATTTCACTGACTGAAAATTGGGCAGATATTGATTGAGCAGGTTTAAAAATCACGTCAGGGCACAGACTGCAGGGACATACATAGTAACATAGTAAGTTAGGCTGAAAAAAGACACACATCCATCAAGTTCAACCTTTTAATTTTTTTAAAATTTTACCTAACTGCTAGTTGATCCAGAGGAAGGCAAAAAAAACCCATCTGTAGCCTCTCCAATTTGCCTCAGAGGGGGAAAAAATTCCTTCCTGACTCCAAAATGGCAATCGGACTAGTCCCTGGATTAACTTGTACTAATTGAGCTATCTTCCATAACCCTGTATTCCCTCACTTGCTAAAAAGCCATCTAACCCCTTCTTAAAGCTGTCTAATGTATCAGCCTATACAAACGATTAAGGGAGATAATTCCACATCTTCACAGCTCCCCAATTTGGCCAGTCTTTCCTCATAGCTAAAATTTTCCATACTTTTAACCAGCTTAGTTGCCCTTCTCTGTACCCTCTGTAATACAATAATGTCCTAACTGTACGGAATATTCTAGACGGGGCCTTACACTCTATAAAGTGGAAGAATGACCCCCTCCTCCCCATGACTCTATGCCCCTTTTAATACATCTTAAGAACAGTAAGAGTGAGTTCAGGGATCTAGGCTCTAAGATTAAGGGAAGGCCTTCCAATGTCATTTTTTCAGAAATTTTTCCTGTGCCACATGCAAGTTAGGAAGACAGCGGGAGCTTAGGGAGCTAAATGCGTGGCTCAAGTCTTGGTGTAGGAAGGAAGGGTTTGGGTACCTAGAGCACTGGGCTAGAGGAGTGTTTAAACTAGGCAAGTGGGGGGTGGGTGAGAGAAAGAATTATGGGGAAGCTAGGGTAGATGGGGTAGTGGGATTAGTAAGGGGTCATGGGGGAGGAGTGAGGGGGGCATACAGTTTACCAGCTAAGGAGGTTCCTCTGTTACAAGGAAAACAGACTAATACTAACTTAACATATAATTCCCCTCAAAGTAATGCACATTTAAAAAGTAAAAGTAATAACCTTGTTCAAGAACCTACTAGGAATAACTCTCTTTTGGATCTCGTAATAACTAATAATACTGAGCTCATCTCAAGCATTTGTGTGGGTGAGCATTTAGGGAATAGTGATCATAACATGGTCTCCTTTCAGATTTTGTTGCAGAGGCAACTCTTTAAGGGAATAACACCTGAACTGGGAACTGGCACTTATACAACAGTTTCACCCACTGTAAAAAGCACTTTATTGCCCCTCCAAATTGTGTCCGTAAGTTACCCTCCCATTTAGACTGTAAGCCCCAAGGGGTAGGGTCCTCCATCATCTTGTCTCCTCAACACTGTGTAATTATATTATATTTATGCAAACTGTATTTATAATAATGCACTTATTGTTACTTATTAATGCAGTGATCCCTTGTTTGTTACTACTAATTTATTGTTGCTGTACAGTGCTTTGCCCTCAAGGAGCGCTATACAAATAAAAATATACATACAAAATATACAAGGGAATAACTAAAACATTGAATTTCCGGCGTGCAAACTTTGACAGTATAAGGGCATCTCTGCAACATATTAAATGGGAAATGCTTTTCACAGGGTTAAACACTGAACAAAAATGGGAAGTCTTTAAAATGCTGTTTAATAATATATGTCAATATATTCTGCTTGTAAGCAAGGAACGTTGTTGCAAAACAAAACCTTTTTGGTTTAATAGGAGTGTTGGTGTTGAGGTGGGTAAGAAAAGATGTGCTTTTAAGGCTTTCAAGTTAGCTGGGACAGCCGAATCATTTATAAGGTACAAGGAGGCTAATAAGTCATGCAAAAAATCGATCAGGCAAGCTAAAATCGATATGGAACAGGATATAGAAGTAAAAAGAATCCAAAATAATTTTTTAAATATATTAATAGTAAAAAAATGAAACAGGAAGGGGTAGGACCTTTATTATCAGAGGGGGGGTCAGCTGGTTGATGAGAACAAGCAAAAAGCTCAGATTCTGAATGAATACTTTTCATCAGTCTACACAAATGAGGAACCTAATGAAGGTTTCCTTGTTAACAGCCCCAATTCTAATACATCCAATGATGCATGGTTCACACATGAGGGAATTCAAAAGAGACTAGAAATGTTAAGATAAACAAAGGTCCAGGGCCAGATGGGATTCACTTAGCGAACTTAGCTCTGTGATTGCCAAACCTCTATACTTCATTTTTTAGGATTCATTGAGGTCTGGCATGGTGCCGAGAGACTGGCGAATTGCTTTTCAAAAAGGGATCCCATTCTCTGCCTCAAAACTATAGGCTAGTTAGTCTGACATCGGTGGTAAGAAAGCTTTTTGAAGGATTAATAAAGGATAGAATACTGGACTTCATAGCAAATAACAATACTATGAGTCTGTGCCAGCATGGTTTTATGCGTAATAGATCTTGCCAGACTAATTTAATTTCTTTTTATGAGAAGGTAAGCAGGGACCTCGATTCTGGGATGGCTGTGGATGTGATTTACTTTTGTGATAAACTTTGCTAAAGCATTCGATACAGTGTCACACAGAAGGTTACTGGTTAAATTAAGAAATGTTGGCCTGGAACATAGTATTTGTACCTGGATAGAGAACTGGCTAAAAGATAGACTTCAAAGAGTGATGGTAAATGGAACATTTTCTAATTGGACCAGTGTTGTTAGTGGGGTACCGCAGGGCTCTGTACTGGGTCCCTTGCTTTTCAACTTGTTTATTAATGACCTGGATGTGGGCATTGAAAGTATGGTTTCTATTTTTGCAGATGATACTAAATTGTGCAGAGCTATAGGTTCCATGCAGGATGCTGCCACTTTGCAGAGTGATTTGTCTAAGTTGGGAAACTGGGCAGCAATCTGGAAAATGAGGTTCAATGTTGATAAATGCAAGGCTATGCACTTTGGCAAAAAATAATGTGCAAGTTATACACTAAATGGCAGTGTGTTGGGAGTTTCCTTAAGTGAGAAGGATCTCCAGTCCTTAGGAGGGATGTAAATGAGCTGGAGAGAGTGCAGAGACGTGCAACTAAACTGGTTAGTGGGATGGAAGACTTAAATTATGAGGGGAGACTGTCCATGTTGGGGTTGTTTTCTATGGAAAAAAGGTGCTTGCGAGGGGACATGATTACACTTTACAAATATATTAGAGGATATTATAGACACATATCAGGGGACCTTTTTACCCATAAAGAGGATCACCGCACCAGAGGTCACCCCTTCAGACTAGAAGAAAAGGACTTTCATTTGAAGCAGCGTAGGTGGTTCTTCACAGTCAGGACAGTGAGGTTGTGGAATGCACTGCCGGGTGATGTTGTGATGGCTGATTCTGTTGATGCTTTTAAGAGGGGCCTGGATGATTTTTTGGACAGACATCAAAGGTTATTTTGATACTAAACTCTACAGTTAGTATAGCTATGGGCATATATGGTTTGTGTGAAAGAGTGGAGATGTGAAAGAGTGGAGATGTGTGTGTTTGCTGGGTTTATAATTTGGAGGGGTTGAACTTGATGGACTTTTTTCAACCCAATTTAACTATGTAACTATGTAACTATGATTTAATATCATTTTAACAACAATGACTACCATTTCTGTTATGTGTTTTTAGCTGCAAACTTAATGGTCACTATTACCCAGGGGTTCAATGACTTGCACATTTGCTATAGGTTCTGGGTCATTTGAGATCACTAGATCCAGAATTTTTGCCATAAAATTGTCATGCAACAAGTTTATAAAATTGTTCCCATAAACTGATCTGGCAGCACTGTTGCTTCAGTTTTTTTTCATCATGAGCTTAGCCTCCTCCTCCTCACTTACATTAGGGGGTCTATAGCATACCACTACAATTAATTTGCTGGACTTTTTACAATTGGTGAAGAACTCCACCCATAAGCCTTCTGCCCCTCCTTTATTTAAGCTTTTAAATCCTGCCTAACAAACAGACATGCCCCTCCACCTTTTCTATTGCCTCTGTCCCTCTGAAATAAAGTATAGCCGCTGATATTAACTGCCCAGTCATGCGACTCATTCAGCCATGTTTTGGACACACCAATCACATCATATTTTCCCTCCAGCACCAGCAACTCCAGCTCTCCCATTTTACCAGTCAGACTCCTTGCATTTGCAAACATATATTTGATGCTGGTACCATGTTGAAGAAATGTGTTGTAGTCCTCCCTATCCTTAATAATACCCCCAACCAAATATCCTCCCTCATTTTCCCTTCCTTTGTCCACTATCTCATCTAACCTGTCTTCCACTGAATCTTTTACCGAACCTAGTTTAAAATCTTCTCCAACTGTCTAGCCATCTTATCTTCCAAAACAGTTGCACCATCATCATTGAGGTGCAGCCCATCCTACAAAAGAGCCTGTAGCCAACTGAGAAATCAGCCCAGTTCTCCATAAACCCTCCTCCCTACACCAATCTCTCAGCCACGCATTAATCTCCCTAAGCTCCCGCTGTCTTCTTAGCATTGCTCGTGACAATCACATCAAACTTGTTTCACAAAATAGGCCAGATTCAATTCAGTGAGAAAAAGGTTATCACATGAAAACGCAAGGATTGCATTCAATTTTAGATGCAATTCAATTCTAAAAAACCTATCTCAATGTTTATCATTTGAAAACTCTATTGAAGTCTATGGGAAAAAATAGAAGAGTTTGGAGAAAAGTTTGTTCTCGAATTGAATCTCATCCAAGAATTTTCACATGATAAACTTTTTCTCACTGAATTGAATCTGGCCCAATATTGGTGATTATTATTATTAATAATAATAACATGTTTTTATATAGTGCCACCAGAGAATCGGCAACTCTGGGCCCATTAGAAAAACATGTTGAAAGTTATTTGTAAAACATGACTCTGTTTCGCAAATATCAGAGTTAATTATAATTTTACTATAGTGGGACCCATAGAGAGATTCCCTTGAATGCAGGTAGAGAATTCTGATTGTGTTTACAGCACTGTTTTATCTTTAATATGTACGTTTACTTTGCTCTCTATATCCAGTGGCTAATGCTTTTAAGCTCTTGCAAATCAGATTAAATTTGTATTTGCATGAAATTATCTGTGTTTTATTATTGCAGCTGGTGCACAGGTTCTTCCCTTAGAGCTAAATGCAGGAAGTGACCACCCTGTTTTATATAAGAATCACAAGGGCAGAAGCACAGAGATTGGTAAGATCCATGAGAGGAAAAAGGAAATGTTGAAAGGATATTCAGATCTGCAGAAAAGACTGGGGTGATTGTAGTGGTGCTAAAGGAAAGGTGTCAAACAGAATATGCTTCCTCTTCCTCAGAACATTATGACACAGGAACTTGTTGAGAGATTATAAAAGCTTTTATTCAAAAAAAGCAGTTTAGCGGAATGCGTTTTAGCAAAGAATGATGGTTGTTATGCCTAGGCAGTTAAAGATATTGAAATTTCAATGTTTTTAAGAAAGTTGAAGGGTCTCTTTACCTGCTGCATCAATTGTATGTAACTTGCATATTTAATAAATACATCCTTGTATAGCAAAGCACTAGAAATACATATTAATAACATTGATATAAAAAAGGTGTCTGCATTAAAAAAAATCCCTCTATCTGCCCCTTGAAGCCCCATGATATTGTTTACTCCACGTGTCAGGTCATTGCAATGTGCATACATGCTATCATTTATTCTACTTATCAAGTCATTGCAATGTACGTACAGCTTTCACTCAGGGGTCAGGGTAAGGATCTGACAGACTGAAAAACTAATTTGACCTGTATATCCAACTTATCAGATCCTAGTATACACTCCATCCCTAGCTCAAACTCACAACATTTAGGGGCCCATTTTTAAACGGTCGTGGTTTTTTGGGGGGTATTTTAAAATTCTTTGTGGGGGAAAAAACTAGAATTTTTAGAGATTTATCATACCCCAAAGCTGCTAAAAATCAGAATCTGAAAATACTCCATCTCAAACCTGTCGAGGTCATGTAGAAGTCAATGGCAGATGTCCTTGAAGTTGTATCTTGACATATTGATTTGTGCTGGATAATCTGAAATATGTATGGTTTTACACCCCATCTATATGAAATGCATGCTGTATCAGGAATTATCTGATGAGCTGTTTTACAGATAACACATTGTAAGTGCATTTTACCTATTTATAAATAACTTTTAAATGGTAAACAGTATGGACTTGCACCCCTTTATCATTTATACTTTAAGGTAAATTTTTACCATTGAAGATTGTGTCAGTATACTTTTGCTTCTTGAATTAAAAAAAAAAATCCTTGGCTATAAACATTTAAAAAAGTAATCATATCAAAGTTAGGTTGCTTACATTTGTCAGGTTGCTGCATAGCTGGAGTTTCTAAAATAATTATTTTATGTACAGTATCTACTGTTAAAACCTGTATCCAAACATAGCAGAATCTCACATTTGTCAAATGAGTTTCATTCCATTTGCCATCTTTTACCCTTGATTTACAACTTGGATCAATACTAGGCACTAAGCTGCAAGACAAATGACATATCTCTGTTATAAAAGTTTCAAACATGAATATCCTTCCATAGTTTAATAGCTTGCCTCTGAACAAAGGGTTCAGAAAATATGTCAAAAATGCAAGCATGCAGCAATAATGAACTCATGTTTCTAACCATAAAATTTGTTCTTAGTATATCTTCTATGCAAGACCAGAGGATGGGGTGTATCACCTAGTATGGTCCTCAATTGAGAAGTACTGTCTCTTTAAAAAATTTGAATTCGACCCTTCGCCACCTTAAACCTGCTGAAGTGCTGTTTTAGCCTATGGGTGACCTTCTATAACCTTTAAGGAGTGTTTTTGGGGGAAATTGTTCCAATCGGACCTATGTGAATTTGAATCAAATTCGATGGTCAAATTTTGAAGTATTTTCGACCCTTGATAAATCTGCCCCTGTGTTTCTATACGTCATGCTGAAATGGTGTAATGCATCAATTTTTATTATTACAATATGTATGTAATGTTACTTAAAATGTCAATGTGCAGCATTCTGTTTAGAGTTTCAAGGATCATCTGAAGACAGCACATTTTGCTTTAAATGCATCTGAAAAGTTTGCATCTGAAAATGCGCAGACTTCTGATATACAGCATCTTGTGACTTTATGATATCAGCAACACTGCATGTAGTATACTGTATTATTACAAGTATAACATGACATAAAGGAACAAAGGTGGTCATTTATTACCTGTAGAGTAGGGTACAAAGTCCAAAAATAGGCACAATCCACCATGTTGCTACTTGCTCTACAGGCAGCAGAATTAATACAGGTCTCTAATTTGTGGATTTCAGAGAGCTAAATCTGCTTCATGAATACATCACTGCCTGCATTCTTCAGCACTGTATTCATGAGGTGTGTTGGATGGCATGTAGACATTCAGACACTCAGGTTAGGGAGGACTGACAGGTGCACATTGCATTGGAGGCCCTGTGCTGAACGGCTATGTTGCACTCACCAGTGCTCTGCATTTAATGGTGGATTTTTTTATCCGGCACAAAGTGCAATACAGACCCCACATTGTGCTATCTGAATGAGCATTAAGGGTTGCAAAATCACATTCCTTGGTGCCCTTCCCACTATTTGGGATTTAAGTAATCTACCCTTCATATCTCATGTGAAGTATCATGCAAGCCTAATGTGAGTGAGCAAGTTTTACATATATACATAACTATATTACGTATAAGTTACGTATACATTGGAAGATGAGCATGCTTATATACACAATGAAAGGATTATATATACTCATTAAATTTAATCCATGAAAACTGTCATGATGAAAGGGCATTCCTGTCTATTTTTAATCTGTCCTACCATTTCATTTTAATATTGAGAGAATGCAATGAGTTTTTAATCCTCTCAGTCACACAGAAAACTGTTCATCAAGAGGCCCTGATTGCATTATTTGCAAGATGACATGTGCTTCTTTACACAACATGTAACTGACATATACTGTACATTTTATTTTCCCTATATACTTCCTCCCTCTGCAAATTAATCAGCTTGTATGGATTCCACTACCACCTCTACTCTGACGATACTCAGATCTATCTCTCCTCTCGTGATCTCAACCCAGAACTCCTAACTCGTGTCTCCTCCTGCCTGTCTGCTATCTCTACTTGGATGTCACAACACTACCTTAAATTCAACCTCTCCAAAACGGAAATGGTTCTTTTTCCTCCAACTAACACCAGTATTATACCGGACGTATACATCATAGCTAACAATTCCACTGTCTCCCCAGGTCTGGTGCCTTGGGGTTATCCTACCTAGATTCTGCCCTGTCATTCACTACTCAAATCCAGTCACTTGTTAAATCATGTCATTTCCACCCTAAGGAACTTATCCAAAATACAATCATTTATCACCCAAGATGCTGACAAAATTCTTACTCACTCTCTCGTGATGGCTAGACTAGACTATTGTAACTCTCTTTTAATTGGCCTTCCCTGGCAGAGACTGTCACCTCTCCAGTCCATAATGAACATTGCCACTAGGCTTATACACCTCAGCAACCACTCCTCCTCTGCTATGCCATTCTGCCAATCCCTGAACTGGCTTCTACTGCCCTTCAGAATTAAATTCAAATTAATGACCCTGACATTCAAAGCACTTACTAAACTCTGCCCCTCCCTACATCTCTGAATTAATCTCTATATAATCACGCAACCGCTTACTACGCTCCTCTACTGACCTGCTACTCAATTCTTCTCTTATTAAATCCTCACATGCTCGCATTCAAGACTTTGCAAGGGCTGCACCCCTCCTCGTGAATTCTCTCCTATAGTCTGTCCGACTTTCTCCCAACCTTTCTGTGTTCAAGAAATCTCTTAAAACACACTTATTTAGAGCCTACCCTCACTTTTAACTACCAAATGCAATACCACATAAAGTACCACATCTCTCACCCACTTAAAGCAAATCTTGCCCACTGCCACACTTTGGGGCAAATTTACTATTATTCCCCCAAAAAAATTTGTTTCTACTCGATATTCAATTATCATTCAATTTTCGAATGTTAATCGAATAGTTCTAGGCTACCTCTTATTCGATATTCGATCATTCGACGATCGAATACGAATCGAATGATTCGTACGATTCAACGATCGAAGACTTCAATCGTACGAATCCTATTCGATCAGGACTTAGCCTCAGAAGCCTATGGGAGTGCTCCCATAGGCTTCTATTGCAATTCGGTAGGTCCAATCTGCCGAAGTAGGCAATCGAATAAACTTTGAAATAAAAATCTGTATCTAAAGTGCATATCACATTGATTTTTTTTTGAGGTCCTATAGAAGTCAATGGAGTCGCACTGATCCTATTGGACCTTATTTTAGCCATGCAGACGTTTTCAGATGTTTTCCGCTAGTAATTGTCCAAAAAACTAAAAATTTTACCTTTAATAAATCAGCCTCCCCAAGCCTGAATGGCCAAAAAAAATTGATCAACAGGATCAGTGCAGCTCCCTTGACTTCTATAGGATCATTGCTGCTTTTACTTGCTGTATTACAGTTTTTCTTGACTTTTTTAGTTTTAGAAAAATTTTAAAAAAAAAAACATTTTTTGAGAAGAAATTGTGAAAAAATTTAAATTTGTATGTTAGAAAATATGCCCATAAATTGGTACAACCAACCTATGTGGATTTTTTTTTTTTATTGTACTGAGTGCCTTATTAAGGATCTACAATTATCTTAAACTGTTAGGGAATGATGCAAATGTATTTCAGAGGCAGCTAACACTATTAATTCAGTCTTATTACCTACAGCACATTTTAAATTAAAACTCAACAGGGTCAAAATAAACTGAAATAGCATGTCATGCAAATATTCAAAGTCTGTGTAAAAATTCATAGATTATTTGCTGGTTTTAACACTTTAGAAGTAGAAGTGACCACATCATACAAAAGATCTAACAGTGACTAGGTCAGCTCTGCATGTTACACTGCAATCATTCTTCAAACAGATGTCAAGGGAATTCAAGGAATCCTTCTAAGTGCAGGAGCCAAAGTCAGCATCATGTCAGCAGAATCTTATCATTCTAGTCACAGTTAAAGCCGACAACTGACTAGACTGTTCTTTGATGTGTGGGATGTAATGGACTGGATCAGTAATTCTAGAATATTTCAGTAGATACATTATAAAATGTATTATTATTCTCACATTTTAAGTCTGTCACCTGTTCTGGTTTTTGTTTGATTTTGTATGAGTTGTCTGGCATTTTCCTTAAGCAAACAGATGGCTCCTAAGCATACAGAGACAGCTGAATTCATTTTGTCTGGGCTGCTGTTCCAGTAAAATATCAAATTATGCTTGAATCCTACACCCAAAATGGTATGTTTGTATATGATATAGGGGTAATTAATGGGAGCAAGTTTACAGTTCTTTGGATTATCTCTTTCATATATACACCAGTATACTGATAACTGTTTATTTATGAACTGGTGCAGTGTGATGCCAACATGCTAATGTGAAAAGGATTTTGGCGATATTGGTAACATGAAACTAATGCAAGTCTAATAAGGCAAACTTTTGGTTCATCAGTGGATCTAGAGAGGGGTTGGGCAAGTAACAGAGTTGACCATGGGAAAATGACATCTGTTTGTATTTGTGTGTATCATGTTTATAGAGTATGTGTGTAGATGGCAGAAGCTTACTATAATGTATATGTAAGGCCAGAATTATGTCAAATTAGTAATGGGGGAGGAAATGAGGAATGAGACAAATGTTTTCTTTAAGTTGCAACAAAATAGTCTGTGCTTTCAATAAAACAACTTTTGTCTTAGGTCTGAAATAAAACTATTTTGAATTAGCACAATAAATATGACCTTTATTGGCAATAACATTAATAACTGCATTCTGATAGCTTTCTTCATATGTTAGTTTGCTCTCTGAACATTTCCCTTACAACCTATCATTTGTTGTAAGTGTCTTTGGTGAGGTCACTGCCCACTCACCATTCTTTCTAAGGGCTCTTACACACGAGCATTTTTACCTGCGCTCCCATGCGTTCCATTTTGCTGCGTTCAGCCGCAGGGAAGCACAGGTATAGACACACTCAATGCTTTTCAATGAGGCTGTACTCACACAAGCGCATGTAGGCGCCGAACGCAGGAAAAATGCAGCATGTTGCGTCTGAACCTGCGTTCGGCGCCTACATGCGTTCGTGTAAGTACAGCCCCATTGAAAAGCATTGAGTGCGTCTATACCTGCGCTTCCCTGCGGCTGAACGCAGCAAAACGCAACGCAGGGGAGCGCAGGTAAAAATGCTCGTGTGTAAGAGCCCTTAGACCTTTGGCACCAGTTAACACACAGTAACATTGTAATTTAGGTTGACCAAAAACACATTTCTATTGAGTAAAATTTTTTATGTCTAGCTAAAACTTGCCTAACTGCTAGTTGATCCTTTAAAAGAATAAATTGTGGTGTTAGCTGCTTCTTAAAAGCACCCTGCCTTTCACATTACAGCTTCTGAGTTAAAGGAACAGTAACACCCAGAAATGAAATTGTTTTAAAGTAAAGAAAATATCATTTAGTGTTGCCCTGCGCTGTTAAAACTGATGAGTTTGTTTCAGAAACACTACTATAGTTCATATAAAAAGCTGCTAAGTAGCAATGGCGGAAATTGAAAAAAGGTTATATGGCATGCTATCTGCTGTGTAACTTGGGCCTCCTTTGAATGGCTGCCCCCATGGCTAAATAACAGTTTATTTATATAAACAATAGTAGTGCTTCTGAAGCAAACACACCAGTTTTACCAATGCAGGGCAACACTGCATTATATTTTTATTACTTTAAAACAATAAAATTTTTTGATGTTACTGGTCCTTTAAGGTTATATGCAACATGGACTTACTACTCAGTCACACTGTTTGCTGGGGGACCATTGGTATAGACAGTGGAGGCCTTGACTGGCATGTGAGCTTTCATGTTTAAATGTTTATAAATCAACTCCTTGAGATTTAAATAACAGTTGAAATGAATGAACGAGTTGAGCTACTGGGCTAAATGACAAATGAGGATTGTTATTTAGAATTTTAATGAAATAAAGAATTTTAAAAAAATTACATTCCCAGCATACTTTGTGTTAATGAGGGAGAAGGAACTTGCGAAATCTCTGAGAACATCCTGATTGGGGTAGAAAGGTATGTTCGTTTATTAAGACACTAACTGCACAGTACATGTATATTGTGTTTCTTATTACATGCCTTATACAAGTTTATTATGTTTCCTATTACATCCCTTTTAAAATTAAAACATTCAGTTCTCCTCTCTGTATCTCAACAATTGGTTAGGACCCCCTAAGCAATAACAGATTATACTCCACAGTTGAGCTTGCTTCATAATTTAGGATAATTTGACCTGAGTGTAAAATGGCCTGCCTCTGATACTGGAGATCCTGGTATTCAGTGTCAGCTCCCTATGACCCTGATTAGGTCACAAATACACACACATTTGTGTGACAAATATAAATAAACCTTGCTCTACTAGTTTGCCAGTCCCTCTGTATGATAAAAGTAATTATCATTGTGTATTAATATATTGTGTGTTGTACATTTTAAGTTCCTTATTTGTTATGATATTATTGCAAAGTATAGTGCAGCTTAAGTATCAAAAAACATTTAAAAAAAATTGAAAAAACAAAACACTAAAATATTTGCCAGTTCAAGAAATGTGTTAAAAAAAGGCCTTTCTGGCCTGGAGAGATGTTTACTAGCAGCTTACATAAGGCAGCCTCCTGGGAGCATATATAAATGAGAAAGTGCCCCAAGTATAACACATACCTCAGGACACTGAGGATCTAGGAAGCTTTAGTAGTGATGGGCGAATCTCCCGCGATTCGCTTCGCCTAGAGATTCGCGAATTTCTAGAGAAATTCACGAATCGGCGAAAAATTCGCGAAACGAGTCGCGGGACGATTTTGTCGCACGTCGCGTCAACTTTGTCGCGCGTCGCGTCAACTTTGACGCGTCACGTCGTTTTCAGCGCGCGGCGCGTCGTTTTCGTCGCGCGGCGCGGTGTTTCGTCACGTCTCGTCAAAAACGACGCACGACTGACGCGCGACTTTATTCGCCAGCGGCGAATCGCAGGAATTCGCCGCGAATTCGACCGAGGCGAATAAATTCGCCCATCACTAAGCTTTCGTTTGCTGGAGAAAAAAAATCTGCCCTCTATTTCTCCCTGATCAAAAGTTTATATGCTTGGCTCAAAATGTGTGGGTTTTCATAAGTAAGCAATATTCTACATATAATTTGAAAATTGATATTCCTTGCCTTTGAATGTTTACATAACATGTAATAATTTATATAATTATGATTAAATTAGAGACCAGGCAAACCATAAAAAAGCATCTATCCTAAATGGCATATAAATGATAGGCTAGTAAGACATGTAATCCTGTTAAAATAAGCACCATTTATTACTTACTTGAATACTGCTCCCCTACGTGCACTTCAGTGGATGCATCATTGTAGCAGATGTTTTCCATATACTGTGTACTTTGCGAATTATTGAGATCTATTTAAAAAAAACACCCATACAAGTCCCATAATTTATGGGGAAATTGTTTCCAGTGCAATTTACTAATGGCATTGCACTAATTATTCACTCACAACTTAGTAGATAATAGGGAAACATTGGATGCTAAAATATATTAAATAGATTTAAATAGACATCTAACATAAAAGAACAGAACACTACTTCCTGCTTTGCAGCTCTTTTAGTTTACAATGATTGGTTACCAGAAAGTAACCAATCAGTGACTTGAGGGGGGACACATGGGTCATAACTGTTGCTTTTGAATCAGAGTTGAATGTTGAGGATCAATTGCTAACTCACTGAACAGTTATTTTCCATATGGCCCCCTTCAAGTTCAGACCGAGTTGACAGTTTATTGGCCTGTCTATGGGGCCCTCTGACTGGCCAAAAGTCGGCAAGATGTCAATCGGGCAGGGTTAAAAATCCCATTGGATCACATACCATATCTGTTCATTGATCTTCTCCCATTTCCCCAAATGAATCTTTTTAGCACTAAAAATCGTGTATTTCAGTACAGCAGTAAGGCTAGGGCCACACGGGAAGATTTCAGGGAGATTAGTCGCTTCACGAGGCAATTTTGAGCGACTTTGAAAAACGCGTCGCCGCGTGTGAATAGGCGCAGGCGACTTTAGTGCTAGCGGGTGCGAGATACCAGCAAGCCATTCAGGGAGATTAGTCGCCTCAAAGAAGCGGCAATTAGTCACCCTGAATTTTACTGTGTGGACTAGCCCTTAAGACGGTTTGAAATTTATCAGAGCACAAGTCACATGACTTGGGGCAGCTGAAAAGTCTGAATTTCAATGCAGAAAAAAAATTTTCCCCATGACAGTATCCCTATAAATATTTACTCTCATGGAGCAACTTCAGGCGATTCCGGAAATCGCCGCGCCGTGTGTGCATTGGCGCTGGCGCTTTTTAATTTAAACAGGCGGCGGACAGGGAGAAGGCAGTAGGGGAGATTGTCGCCTCGATTAATCGCCAGGCGACAGAATCTCCCCGAATCTCCCAGTCTGCACCCAGCCTAAAATACATACATTTTCTTCACTTTGGCAATTACCTATACAACAGTACAAACAAAGAACTTGCATTGTAATGTTTGATTATTATTAGGGTTCTGTCTGTACATACTGGTTGCTACACAGCACTATGGATTTACATTTTGGGATTTGCCAAAGTCTGCTTGGATTATAAAGCTTAACAAATGGATTGCGTTGGGTTTCTGATTTATAGCTCTGTCTCAACTTGGATCTATATCAAAATCACTAAAGTCATTTGTTTTATCAAGGTGTCAAGTCCTGGATAAATAAAGCTGGTATTGGTATATGGGAACAGGGCCTCTATGCCAAGGCTTTAATAAAGAGGAGAATGCAAACTTTATATATGGCCACATTTCACAGCTTTATTCTTAAATGATCTTCAAAGAGACTGAAACTGTGAAAATAGATTGTATGATATACTGACAAACTAATGATATGACCATGAATAAAAAAGGAGAAATATGGAAAGGGGGGCAAAGGGGATTGGACATAACTGTAATCACAGCAAAGGCATATCAATAAAGGTGATTTTACTGGCAATGAATAGTGGGAATTGGTAGCCATTTAGGTCCCTAATAGTCCCTAACAACCATAGCTGTCATTTACTTTTAGTAAGGCAGTATTCTAAACATGGCACAATCCATCATCTTTTTGCACTTGGTCAACTGCCTTCCTTTAATAGTGCTATATGTTTGTGAAGATTATCATTCATCCAGATCATGGTTTATCTGTAGAAATAAGTCAAATCAACTTGGCTTGCTATGCTTTTCAAGATTTCTGGTGATTTTAATAGTGAGCTCTAATGCATCTTCTAGGCAAAAGGACCCCCCCCCCCATTAGATATATTGGATCTAACTGTCAATTAATATCTGACACCCAGCTCCTGCATGAAGACAGAATGAAGAGAAACAGATGCTGAGAGAGGGATAGTTAAGATGAACTTGATTATTTCAGAAACTATGCAGAATATTTAATTGATTGTATTTAGAAAGTTTCTTATTTCAGTATGCAGAAGCGTATATAATTATTATTATTTTTGTTTTCACAATAGTTCCCCTTTAATATAATAATTGTACTATTTTCTATTAAAGGTTACAATAAATTGACAGATTTTGTAAATAAATATGTTTTAGCAAGAAAATTTATTTTATTATTTATTTATCAATCAGGAAGGAATTTTTTCCCCCCTATGAGGCAAATTGGAGAGGCTTAGGATGGGGTTTTTTGCCTTCCTCTGGATCAACTAGCAGTTAGGCAGTTAAAAAAAAGGTTGAACTTGATGGACGCGAGTCTTTTTTCAGCCTAACTTACTATGTTACTATGAATGAAATTGAAGTTTTTAGTAAGCGTTTAGTTGATACACTGAAATTTAAATGAACCTTTGGAGTATTTAACTGGGTTATGTCAACATTCTATTTCTAGATCTCTTGTAAAACATAATTTTTACAACAAATAGGCATGTAACCTAAAATTGTTATCTTCAATGTTTGAAAATACTCACGAGACAATTTTCATTGACTTAAGAAAACGCTGAATTATTTAGCTTTTTATTCAGCAGCTCTTCAATTTGCAATTTCAGCAAGTTGGTTGCTAGGGTCCAAATTCCCCCAGCAACCATGCACTGATTTGAATAGGAGACTGGGATTTAAACAGAAAAGGCCTGAATAGAAAGATGAGTAATAAAAAGTAGCAATAGGATTAAGGGGCAGATTTATCAAGGGCCAAATCTTAGGTGACTCCCATAAACTTGAAATTAGAATAAAAAAAGAGCAATCAAAATCTATTTTTAACATTTTTGTAAATATGCTGTATCTGATCATTTGAATCGAATTCGATTAAAATTTTTTTAGTCCAGCAAATGACTCCAAATCGGTTCTAGGAGGTCACACATAGGCTAAAACAGCAATTTGGCAGGTTGTTTTTTTTTTGTTCCCAAAAAAATTGTACTATTCCCAAAAAATAAAAAATTTCAAGCTAAATTTAAGTTAACTTTGACTAAGGAATAGATTAAAAAAATGTTAAATGTGATACAATTTAGTGGATTTGCGTAGCGCTGGCGAAAATTCACTTGGTGAAGTGCGGTGAACACTAGCGAAGCCTACGCTGGCGAATTTTCGGATCTTGGTGAATGCCCCTATATATGTACCATCCAATTAGCAGTTAAGTACTGTTGCTTTGTATCACTGCAATCCAGAAATCACATTTCTAAAATGTGTATCAGCCCTTTTCTACGTTCAAGCCAGGAAAGTGAAAGTTAACAAATGTGCTGCTGTTCTACAGCAGTATACCACTGACCTCTCCTCACTTTGCACTTTACAACTATGGTTGGATCATGTTTCAGGGAATCCCATTCTGCATTTAGCGCTATATCTTTTCATTCATATTTCTTTATGTGTGAGCCATCTACTTTGCTGTAGGAGCAAGAGCTGTAAATGTCAGCTGAGAACCATTTAACACATCTCACTTTGATGTTACTGAGTTTTGCCTACCTGATATCATCAGTATCTGCAAAAGACAGTGTAAAGACAGTGATTGTAAAGTCTATTGAACAGGACCCTCTTTAACTCCTGTATTGGTGAATATTTGTATGTAATCTGTATGTATAGGGTATAACTGTAAAATAGTGCAGAATATTATTTCTCTATATGCCACATATGTGTAATAATAAGAAAAATGTGAGGTGATTCTGAGGGGTGCTTCCATGGTATTTGATCAAAACAACTGGTGTGCTATATGCATCAGTTGTTAAAAAATACCATATTACTAACAGTTGTTCAGAGTTTAATGGGAAAATTTGTCTTTTTGTAAATAAGTGACTGCATTTAATTTAAGGCAAAGTACAGAGAAGAAATTGCTCATGAATAATGAAGAGGGGGTATCATTCTGTATAGGAGGTGTAACATTTCAAGTTCCTTAACATTAATATTTCTTGCCCACACAACATTGCTGCTTCATTCAGGGAATTAATAATAGACCCCCAATTTCTTTCTAAATGACACTGAAAAGTTGGCAACTATGCATTCACTTTAAAGTGCCCCTTATATTATTTGTTCTAGGCAGGGCACAGCTCTAAGCTCTAAGTTTCAACAATTACATTTTATTAAGAAAAGTGATCATGGAAAAATGTTGCTGCAATATATTCTCATTAACAACAGTTTTTTTTTTTAGATTCATAGGGACTACAAGCTCTTGTCCCTTGTGACCTTAGCAACCATTAAATTTTGCAATGAAAACATTTCATGGTACTTAAATTATCATTCTCCACCAATAGGTGTTTTGTTTATCCTTTGCTTTGTTTTAAAAGGAGGATTTGTTTTCCCTCCGTGCTCTGGTTCTCATTTGGAATTCCTTAGTGAGAAAACCAATGCATTGCCTTGTCTGCCATGTGTTAACACTGCATGTTCATTTATTTGACTTCCTTCAAGTTCATCATCAGGGGGGCACGAAACACATAAGGCTATGCATTAATTTACTTTGTGGCCTAAAACATACAGTAGTTCTCAGAAAATTTACAAGCCTGTTTGTGGGATATGTGAGTGCCTGTCATTTTCTACTTTGGTTTAATTCCCTTATAAACCAAGATGCGGCGGGTGTTAGTAAAACTAACTATTTGAGAAACAAGTTTCAATGTAGACAACCACCTGAACCCAGTGATATACATTAAACATGGACATCTAAATGCTCCTTGATACTTGGTGGGGCACTAAGTTCATCACCCCAATTGTATCATCAATGATATCAAAGGCTCACCTCTCTTGATCCAGTAATATGTCCCAGTACTTATGTAGCAAACGCCTAGGCACAATTTGCTACATTAAATAAGTCAGGTTGGGCAATCTAGTACCTAGTTTCACTTACAGACCAAATAAAATCCACTTCAATTAGATGCATCTGATTTACACAAAATTACATCACATAATGTTATAGGTGGGTTACATATGCATTACACATTAATCAACTCCAAAATTAACATCAAATTATATTTTATTAACTACCCACTGCACTATAACCCCAAGATTGCCTGTGTGCCTATCTATTTAGGTGCTGTTTGTATCCAAATCTTTATGTTTCACAAAAGGCAGAAGACAATTTAGGTTACAGCAGAAATACACTGGGCTGGAATCATTTAAGCATTAATTTTATACACTTTGATATATGTTTCCTTACCTGGGCATAGTCAATTGCTTTAAAATCATTTATTCATATACACTCTTATAGCAAAACAAACCTTTGTGCCCCAGCTTTGTAAGAATTCTTAAATATTTGTTTCACTTATTTTCTAAATAAGCCCTCACATGCTGCAAAGTTTGATATATTAGTTACAAAAGAATTCCATCTCAGCTGATAGTGGTGAGGCTGGGACCTTGGGCCTCAGAGGTCAGTGCATTTACAAGGCTGCTCTTTGATATATGGGAAAGTAACAGGAGATGGGAGCGCAGGGAAGCAGTTCATCAGTGAAAGCTAGAAGGGAGGAGGAAATGAGAGCTGTAAATGAAAACAGAACATGCAGTATAAGAAACATGCTGGTCAGCTATTTGCATGATTTGTTACAGGCACAGTCTCTGCAGTTTATCACACTTTGCACAGTAACACTTTGTAAATTATAACTGAGATGCTGTAATTTAGTTGACAACCTCTCATCTGTTACCAAAATCGGCAGGAACTTGTCAAGTTAATCTCCTTTTCACATAAAACCACCAAAGTCAATGTACTGTATGGGCAAAATTTAAAAAACCGTGAAACTCTTAGGGGCAAATTTACTAAATTCATGTGAAGAGATCGAAGATCGATCTAATTCGATCGAATTCCGATCGTATGATTTTTTCAGAGGATCGAATATGCCCATTACGATTATCGAATACCGGAAATTTCTAATGATTGAATAGATCGAATATTCAATCATTCAACCATTCGATGATCGAAGGATTTTAACTTTAAAATGTATTCGACTGCCTACTTTGCCAGATTGAACCTACCGAATAGCAATAGAAGCCTATGGGAATCGCCCCGTAGGCTTCTTTTACAAACACCTGCTCGAATACCATTCGTACGATCGAACTCCTCGATCATTCGAATCATACGCATTTTTCGAGCGCTTGAAGGAAAAAGTATGATTTTTTTGTGAAATTGAATGATCGGTATTCGATCTTACGATTTCATCGAGAAATCGAATATCGCGGAAAAAATAGCCTAAAACTATTCGATAAGCATTTGAGGGATTTTTGGGTGAATTAAAGTAAATTTGCCCTTAATGTTATGTTATGGGACTGCATTATAGGTTTCAAGATGACTTTTTCTGCATGAGAAATAAACAACATGTTGTCTGGAATGCATACTGTGTTATTTTTACTAATTATATTATCCATAGAAAGTAAGTGCTGTAAAATCCCATTTGGTGGCATGTGAAGGTCTACTTGTGATGCCATCATTGTTCTTTTTTAAATCGATATATTTGCTAAAAGTAAAAACTTTGTCCAAAACTCTCTGGAGATTCCTTGTTCTTCCGACCCAAAAGCTTGTTCTCCTCGAGCAAAAAGATTCAACCAAAAAGACCACAAAACAATAGGAGTCAGTGCTAAATAAGCTAAGGGAAAAAGAATTATGGCATGTATGATTTTGGAGTGTGGAAGGAAATGTCAATGCTCATAGGAAACCCACAAGAAAGAAATATAAAAACTCTTTGCAAATACTGTCCAAGTTGAATTTATAATCAGGATCCCAGTGTATGCTTTTCTCCTGAATAATATTATAGAGGCAAAAACAACAGATCTTAATTCTTATCAGTCTAGCTTTACCCAAGTTAATTACTCTGCATAAAATATGAATTTGGTTCTATGAATGGAATAATAAAACCTACAGTATGAATAAAGAATTGGACAGAGAGCACTTTAGGTAGATGTATAGTTTTGAACACTGATCTGTAAAAATGCATTAGAAATGGAAATAATGCAATCAGATTAATAAGAGGAGCAAATAATTGTACTTTCAAGGAACAGCTTGACAATTTGTAACTGAGGACTAGGGCAGAGATATGATGCATCATTATAGGTATATATGTAGAATGACTAAGAAAAATGGTCTAATGTCATTTTTTTCCAAGGTTTCCTATAAATGTGAATTATAAGAGCAAATCTGTTGGGCTGTTTCTTAGAAGACCAGCAATATATATCTGCATGCCTTTAGTAAGGAACTGTCTATATAGTTATAATTATTGAATAAGTAATGAGTCATCCAGGAAGCTATTGGTTTAAGAGCCAACATGAACACATGTCTGCTGTGAAAGTGTGACAAGACACTTTAAGTTTTGGAAAAGAACAGCCACGAAAATGTCAGGGCAGATGTGTCAGGTAATTGATTAACCAATGCAGTAAGTCATTTTTTTCCCAAAATGTACTGAGACCCTTAGGATCTGTCTAGTAGAGTACCAATATTGGATTATATAATTTATATATGTGAGTGTATAGACAGCTCAGTTAGAGTGTGTGTATATATGTGCATTTGGAGTGGTTGAACATGATGGACTTAATTCTTTTTTCAACCCAACTTAACCATGTAACTATGTCTGTCTGTCCCAATATGCTATAATAATATGAAATAATATAATAATAATATTAAAGTTTACCAGGGTGAAGTGACCCATAGCAACTAATTATATCTTTTAATACATAACACCAATTAATATTAAAAATTTGTATGAGCTGCCAAATTATCTGCTTCAAAGGTGCATTGGCATGTACATCTAAGATGTAAATTTACATATGATTATACATTGTACTGGACAATTTGAGTACAATTTTCAAATTAGAGTTTTTTTGTAGTGATGAGCATGGATCTAAATCCACAGAAAACAGCTAATTTATTTTCAGAAACAGGCCTCCTAAGTGATATCCTCTTGTTAAGTTAGCAAAATGATGGAGTACTTGGCTTTAAAGTATGTAAAAGGGATCCTGTCATGGGAAAAAAAAAATTCAAAATGCATCAGTTAATAGTGCTGTTCCAGAAGAATTCTGCATTGAAATCCATTTCTCAAAAGAGCAAACAGATGTTTTTATATTTCATTTTTAAATCTGACATGGGGCTAGACATATTGTCAATTTCCCACCTGCCCCAAGTCATGTGACTTGTGCTCTGATAAACTTCAATCACTCTTTACTGCTGTAATGCAAGTTGGAGTGATATAACCCATTCCCTTTACCCCACCCAGCAGCCTAACAAAAAAACAATGAGAAGGTAACCAGATAACAGCTCCCTAACACAAGATAACAGCTGAGTGGTAGATCTAAGAACAACACTCAATAGTAAAAACCCATGTCCCACTGCGTACTATTCAGTTACATTGAGAAGGAAAAACAACAGCCTGCCAGAAAGCAGTTCCCTCCTAAAGTGCTGGCACAAGTCACATGACCGGGGCAGCTGGGAAATTGACAAAACGTCTAACCCCATGTCAGATTTCAAAACTGAATATAAAAAAATCTGTTTTCTCTTTTTTGAGAAATGGATTTCAGTGCAGAAGTCTACTGGAGCAGCACTATTAACTGATGCATTTAAAAAAACATTTTCCCATGACAGTATCCCTTTAAATACACTATTTTTAGTGCTAAAAAGATTCATTTGGGGAAATGGGAGAAGATCAATGAACAGATGCGGTCTGTGATCCAATGGGATTTTTAACCCTGCCCGATTGACATCTTGCCGACTTTTGGCCAGATATCGATTGGGGAAGCCAGTCGGAGGGCCCCATAGACAGGCCAATAAGCTGTCGACTCGGTCTGAACTTGAAGGGGGCCAGTACTTCGATTATCAAATAGTCTAATTATCGAACGATTTTTACGTCGAATCGAAGTCCAAGTAACCTATTTGATGGTCAAAGTATCCAAAAAAAATTCTTAAAATTTCTAATTTTTTTACTTCAAAAATTACCTTGATTTTATTTCAACCATTAGTAAATCAGACCCCTAGTTTTCTAAGATTAGAAAGCATTTCAGGATAACCTTGAAGTTACAGCTTGCCTTGTACTGGTTGTATCTTTATTTGAAAATCTTCCCTACCAATATTTTGTCAGTACAAGATTACATGGAAGGGAGTAAAACAATGTAGCACTGTAGCTGAAGCCATAGTATTATTACGTGTAAGTGTTGAATAGATTAATAGATGGATGAAAACTCTAAATGTGAAAAGATGTGAGCATGCCAAAGGGGGGATTCCTTACAGTAGACACAGTCAGACAAACTATTCAACAGAGCAACTATTACTACTATTATGGAATCCCTTTTCCAGAAACCAGTTCCAGAATCCAGACAGCTCAGAATTATGGAAAGGCCATTTCCCATAGATAACAGAACAGCATTTTGTCCTTGATTATAAGCTGCATTGATCCATATTGCAATGGGTTTCTTTAATTTTTTTTACCAATTCTTTTTATTGAAATGTATAAAGGAAAAAAGAATACATATAGTGGTATAGATATAGATTTCATTAATTAGCATTTTAAGAAAACAAATTCAAACATGGGCCAGAGTTATCCTTCCATTGGAGAGCTATAGCCTACTTTGGGTACAATAGGAGAATAGATAGGAGGGTACAACCAGCTCTTCTGACTACCCTTTTTAATAGGGTCCATTTAAAAATTACTTTTATCAGATTTGAGGTATGGTGATCCAAACCATATCCCACCATAATTTAAAAAAGCATTGGTGGTCAGGGGCCCCATAGGAGATTTAAAAATATAAATAAATTATATATATATATATATATATATATATATATATATATATAGGTGGTCAGGGTCCCCATAAAAGATTCGAAAAATTGGTGGCCAAGGGGTTTAATGAAAAAAAAGGTGTTCAGTGGGGATTTAAGTTCATGTGTGACCTTCTTCATTCTCCTCGGTAGCTTACTCAGTTCTCTTCTTTTCGGGTCTGTGGCAGCTTCAGTTCTTCCAATCTTGGGCTTTCCCATGGTGACATCGCTTTCACTCAATGGGGGGCATGGCTAATTCAGAAGGTGCAGCTCAGCCCGGGATGACTGTATCCCTTGTGCCCACTGATGTCGACCCTGATAGCAACTGTATCAGTATGGTTTTGTGAAACCTGTGGGCTAACGGGCTAAATGGTCTTCTGTTGAGTTCTAGTGCAGAGACCACTATGGGTTTTGAATTAGCCTATGTATAAGGGATAGGCCTGCTATCATTCCATGCATGCTCAGAGAGACCGATCACCCACAAGGCAGAAAATAACTGATGGATGTTCAATTGTGCCTTTATTGTCTGATTTTCTCATCTATAGTCTTTAAGTTAAGTAAAATGTTACTAGGGTTACATAATAAAAGATACAATGTTTGCTACAGGTTAACTATAGCAACAGATCAGCAGATATAATTTTCTGGCTACCTGTTTAAAAGTGGTCACCTTATCTGTTGCTGCATTCGGTCAAACTTTATGTATTTAATTACATATAGGGTTTGCATGTTAATACATTCTCTTACCTACAAGCCTGTTAGGCTTGCAAATTAGTAAATTAACCTTCCAAGTAACTTAAAAGGTACAGAGAGACCAATTCTTCCTGACCTTGATTATGCTGCACGATTCTGCTCCTGTTATTTGGTTCTGACCCAGCCGGTCTGACTACGTCCAACTCCTTCCTTACTGGTTTCTTCCCAGAGTATACATTTTGCACCCTTGCCTGCCCCTGTGGGAGTTACTGGATTCTCGAGCATTAAGTGCTGGTTGCACCCAAGTAGCTGAGGGCCATGCCCAAAGTCGAAGGTATGTTAAAGGCAGAAGAGAAAACCTAGACAGGAATCCAGTCCTTGGGGTTTGGGTTTACCATACGTGACATTATAACAGGGCATTGATGCCGAAGGAACCACACCACGTCCTGTTCTAGCCAGCAATTGCATTTTGATCTCCAGCAGTGTTTAGATATGCAAGATCCATCTAGATGCCATGCAACCAGTGCATAACTATAGTGCGCCAGACCCCCCTGCAAAAAAGTCCTCAGAGGGGCCTGGCACACTCAAATCCCCATCCTAGTGCCCCATCTCTGCCCCACAATGACTCCACCCACTCCCCTGATTTACCCCACCCACTCAGTGACAACCTGAGTCCTTCCCAGCCATAGGTAAGAGAGCGGCTGGGGAGGGGGTTTTCTTATTAGCTATGGGGGAAACAGACTCCACAGTCAGGGCCCCTATGTAACTGCAGGGTATGCTTCCTCTATAGTTACACCACTGCATACAATAAAACCTGCAGTGGCTGCATTCAAGAGCCAGAACCCAAGGTTCCCTTTCCGGATAGATTTCTGGGTATTGGAAGCAGTTTTTTGCATTCCAAGAAACCTGTAATATTTATTTAAATTTAATTTGTGATCACTCTACTACAGGGGAATCCCCAAAATTGGGTTTTATATTTACCACCACTTGACTCTGCAAGATTCTCTTTAGAAGCATTTTTTAAAGCCACAGCCTTACTTATGATGACCCTGATCGGTGTGCTTCTGCAGGTTCTGCTATCCGCAACCTGCACCAGGGTAGGAAATGTGCAGAGAAATACTGTACTGAGTTCAGACACTGGGCTGTCGATACCCAGTGTAATGACACAGCTTTGTGCACCCAGTTCTGAGTGAGGACCTCTGATTTAATTAGAGATAGTTCAGTCCATTATCATCTACCCACCTTCCTTGAAGCCTTAATGCACCCAGCTATACAGGTGAATCTCAGATTAAAGGGATCCTGTCATGGGAAAACATTTTTTTTTTTAATTTATCAGTTAATGGTGCTGTTCCAGAATAATTCTGCACTGAAATCCATTTCTCAAAAGAGCAAAGATTTTTTTATATTTCATTTTGAAATCTGACATGGGGTTAGATATTTTGTCAATTTCCCAGCTGCCCCAAGTCATGTGACTTGTGCTCTGATAAACTTCAGTCCTTCTTTACTGCTGTACTGCAAGTTGGAGTGATATCACCCCCTCCCTTTCCCCCACCCAGCAGCCTAACAAAAGAACAATGGGAAGGTAACCAGATAACAGCTCCCTAACACAAGGTAACAGCTGCCTGGTAGATCTAAGAACAGCTCTCAGTAATAAAACCCGTATCCCACTGCGTACTATTCAGTTACATTGAGAAGGAAAAACAACAGCCTGCCAGAAAGCATTCCCTCCTAAAGTGCTGGCACAAGTCACATGACTTGGGGCAGCTGGGAAATTGACAAAATGGCTAGCCCCATGTCAGATTTCGAAACTGAATATAAAAAAATCTGTTTGCTCTTTTGAGAAATAGATTTTAGTGCAGAAGTCTACTGGAGCAGCACTATTAACTGATGCATTAAAAAAAACATGCTTTCCCATGACAGTTTCCCATTAAAGGAACAGTAACACCAAAAAATTAAAGTGTTTTAAAGTATTGAAAATATCATGTAGTGTTGCCCTGCACTGCTAAAACTGATCTATTTGCTTCAGAAACACTAGTATAGTTCATATAAACAAGCTGCTGAGTAACAATGGCGGAAATTGAAAAACGGCTATATGGCACAGGAAAAGTAATGGATAGCAGATAACATTATGTTCTACAGAGCTTATCTGCTATCTGCTGTGTAACTTGAGCCTTTTCTCCTTTGAATGGCTGCCCACATTGCTACACAGCAGCTTATTTATATAAACAATAGTACTGTTTCTGAAGCAAACACTGCAGTTTTACCAGTGCAGGGCAACACTGCATTATATTTGTATTACTTAAAAGCAATTAAACTTTTTGATGTTACGGGTCCTTTAAGGGAAAGGCATCAAGAAAAGGTCTATTGATCTAATTATGCTCCAGCCAGCAAGGTCTGAGGTGCTTAAGGCCATTTTGTTTGCACCTGCCCTGTAAAGGTGGGAAAATTCCCTGGGTACCCCAGTCCAACTTTGGTCTCTTATACAGGATTATATGGGCATAAAAACTTCAATGAACAGTACCAAGCAGAATAAGCACATTAAAAAGCCTTTATTTCCACCTGGCTTAGACTCTTGACAAAAAAGCCAATGCATGTAAATAACTACCTCGAAAGAACCAAACATGGAGTAGTTTTAAGTTCCCTGTTTGTTTAAGAGATCTGTTTAGGAGATTTTTTAAAATGTGTATGTTTTACGCAAGCCTTATTCATTGAACTCATGTAGACCAAGCAGGTATCTATGACTGGCAGGTATAACTTTAAAAAAAAAATAAAAGTAAAACATAATTTAAAGACAAATTTTAACATGGTAGCATGTGGCTTCTTGCTTATAGCCCAGCAAACACCAAATTGCTGAGCAACCATGAAGTACATGGTGAGACTCAACAGGAGACTGATGTTCTAACTGATAACTTAATAACAACAGACCCATTTATAGCCCATGTTGCAAACTGGCACAGTTAATTGTTGAGGGATGATTCTAGGTTTCAAGCTGATTTTCCTAAAATCCTATATGAGATTAATGATTTTAATTTACCTCCTTATGACAGATATAATTTTAATGGTTTTATATTTGATGGGCCTTGCATTGATGTATAGCGTACAAATGTGTAACATATGCTCCCTGCTCAACCCTGCATTTTTTAAATCCCTAAAGCATTCTTTTCTTAATTACAATATTTGTGTCTCATGCAAAACATAACAGAGAAAGTTACTTGTGAAATATAACAAAAAGAAATGCTATAAAAGAAGATTATGTATGAACTGTATGAAACATGTTTTTTCTTAAAACCTGGGGAAACTAGATTGCATTCAGACTCCTTTTGCTTCTTAAAGGGACACTTTTATTAAAATACATACTGTAAAAAAATGATTTATTTGTGTTACAGTTCTTGTGCTGGAATAAGGTACAGTGAAAGCTCAGTTTTACGTTTCCCCTCCTTTTACACTGTTATTTTGTAATCCTGCCAATATATAATCCATAGTCCAAGTATTTCCCTGATTTTACACAATGTTTTAACTGTCCCCTGAAAAATGTCGGTTCTATTGTTGTATATTTTATTTTACTTCATTGGTCTCAAAAAGCAAGGATACAGTCCTGCTTTATGGCTGAGGTTCTAGCTATCTTTATAACAGTAGTCTGTCACAGTGGTCCAATATGAATGATATTGTTTATACCTGCAGAGAGTTTTCCTACAAGAATACTGTACAATGGCATTATAAAAGCAAATATTTAAAGGAGAACTAAACCCTAAATATTATTATGGCCAAAAACACCATATTTTATAAAATGACCATATTGCATCAGCCTAAAGTTTCAGCTTCTCAATAGCAGCAATGATCCTGGATTTCAAACCCATCACAGGGGATTGCCATCTTGGAAAGTGTCTGTACAGCTGTTGAGAAGCTAAACAGAAAATGAGGTTGGCCTGTAATATAAGCTGATGCTACAAGGCTGATTATTAAATTCTGATGCTAGTTTGCATTAATTTCTGTGCTGCCATTTAGTACTTATGTGAATTAATTACTTATCAGCCTTATATTGTGACATTTATATTCTATGTGTACAGTATATGTGGAGTTGGTCCCTATGTTCAGCAACTGACACCAGCACAGAGAATGAGCAGTGAATAAACAGAAAAGAATATGGGGAGCTACTGGGGCATATTTGAAGGCACATATCTTTACTGCTATCTTTATAGTTGCCTTGGGCTGGTACAGAAGCCCAAAACATAATGTACAACATTTATTGCCTACTTCTTTAGTAAAACTTCCTCCAAAAATGGGCTGGAGTAGCATATATATTCAGCCCAGACAAGAGAAATGGTAATAGGCCATCTATAAGTGCAACTATATCATATATGTGACCTTTTCACCTTTAGGATGATCAGTCACATTTAATAATCTACATTCTTGCATTTGATATTTGTTTATGTAGACCATGTGTTTAGGAACCAAACTGACTAAGGCAAACATACATGATAAATTAAAACATAAATGTGAATTAAGTGTTCAGCAGCGTTAACCCTTTAACCGCCAAGCACGTATTCCATACGTGTTGGCGGTTAAAGGCTCAGAC
>CM044431.1:90654151-90739391 GCA_024363595.1 Xenopus borealis
TTGAACTTGATGGACGCAAGTCTTTTTTTCAGCCTAACTTACTATGTTACTATGTTACCTCCAAGTCTGAAGAAAACACATAATAAGGAAAACAAATAAAGATAAAGTCTAGTGAGCAAAGTAGGTATTTCTTATTACTATGTCATTATACATGCTTAGCAAAAATAAATCAGAAGGTATTCCAGCACTTCTACAGACTTCCACATCAGAACTGCTACTATTCAAATATTTGCCACTTTACAACAATAATGGGAAAACATACAGGAATAGCAATAGTTAGCAACACAGTAGAAATATTTACAGTTTTTACAAGGGACTTACTTAATCTGAGAGTTAAGTTTATGACCCAATCATTGGTTTAGAATCTTTAGTTACTATTTTCTATTTAGGGAGAATTGTTACGGTATTTAAAAGGTCAGAGGAACCCACAAAGTCTTATTAGCACAAAGACCCATTTTGGGTAACAACTCAGAGGTCAGTAATCCCTGCACTAGGCACAGATGCCTGAAACCTTGTTAATAAGTAGTATGAGCTTGAAAAATGAATAAGAAACAGCAGTAATAACTCTCATAATAAGCAATTGCAGATGCAGTTCTTGACTTTTAGGGGGTTATTTACTAAAACTTGATTTTTTTTCTCATATTTTACCAGAAACAAACTCGATCTAACTCACATACATACATAATTCATATACACAAACTTACTAATAACTTATTTTTAATTTATCGAGTCTTCAAGTGAAAACCAGCATCAAACACCTGAAAAGCGTGAAGGCAAAAACATCTCCAAATGTTTAAAGGGACTACTGACTTTTACATGAATGCTTAATTATCTTCGGATTCTGTCTTTGAGCAACTTCAGGGCATAAGAACATTTCTAAAAATTTGAGGGTTTTTTTCCCAGAAAATTCTGAGGGTTTAATTTCCCCAAAAAGTCTCTTTTTACAATTAATCCCATGAGACTAGTAGAAAAGACAAATGTAGAAAGTAGAAAGACAAATTTTAATAAATGGGCAAAAGGAGCATTTAGTTTTATAGACTGCAGTAACATTTAGGGGCAGATTTATTAATGATCAAGTTGTGTTTTCCAGGAAAATTTGAGTTTTCAGGGTTTTTTTGGTCAACAATCCATTTTTCAGGGTTACAAAAACTAGACTTTTAAAATTTGACCGTTGGTAAATAACCTCCTTAAATAAAGTATATCCCAGAATTAGCACCCTCTTGGTAAAGAATTGGTAAACTTCTGCAACAAATTATAATGCTAAATGGGTAATGCTGCTCCTCAGTGCAGTCCACCCAGGCAGACCCTGTAAGTCACAAACTGTGTACAAAAAACTCTGATTGACCTGTAGCTTCCTGTCTCATTTGCTTTGAGTATGTGGTACCTGCATGCTAGATAGAGTCAACATTGTAGCTCTATGGTTAGAACTGCTACCTTGCAACTATGAAGTCCTGAGTTCAAATTAGCTTTAAATATGATGTATAGAGTATTATTCTGAGACAATTTTAAATCAATCTTTTTTTATTTGTGTTTTTTAATTATTTTGCTTTTTGTTCAGCAGCTCAGTTTTAAAACACTATGGGGCAGATTTATCAAGGACCATCTAGTTTTTTCGATCGAAAACGGACTGTTTATGAACAAATTAAAATTGTTTGAATTGTTCGATTGAATAGTTCGATTTGAATGATTACCTTTTTTTTTCCAAAAATTTCAAAAAGACTATAAGAGGTCCCCCATAGGCAATTCGGCAGGTTTAAGGTGGTGGGGGTCGAATTCAAATTTTCAAATTTTTTAGAGAGAAAATACTTTGGTTTCGAATGGCTGAATTTTTAAATTTGTATCAAATTTTTTTGAATTCGAATTGAATTTTGGCCTATTCCATAGTCGAAGTACCCAAAAATTACTTTGAAATTAAAAATTTTTTATTTCAAATTTTCATTTCGACCCTTGATATATCTGCCCCTTACTGATGTTAATGAATATATATGAAAAATATGAACATAACGGTATTTAGCCACTCATTTGCAAGATAAAAAAAACAAGAGTGCATTTTTAGTTTGATTTCATTTAGGGAACATAACAGTTATTTTGTAATGAAACTCATACAAGAACAATATTACTCTGAAATGTTCATCATCCAATTTATTTTCTATATTTTTCTATGTTTTTCCATAAACTTGAAACGACATTAAATCATTCAAATGTCAGGGATAACTGGTCACCTGTTGTAGTGAATAAGGGTTTGACAGCAGAAAAATAATTCACCAATGATATGGCAATTACTACTGCCTGTCAGACAGCATTTGAGCTGAAATAATAAATCATTCATTGGCCAAGCTGCAAAACACTTCTTTATAAAAGGCTAGTGGCAGAAAAGCTGATTCGGGGAGATTTAGTCGCCAGGAGACTAATCGCCTCTTCAGCCCAGTGACAATCTCCCCGAACTGCCTTCTGTGTGCCTAAATGAGGAATCGCCTGCACTCTCAGCGCTTCTATTTTTGAGATTGTCTCCAGGCTGAAGACGTGATTAGTCACCTGGTGACTAAATCTCCCTGAATCTGCTCGTCTGCCACTAGCCTTAGTCTAGTAGTTAATATAGCATCTTAAAAAACCTGTTTTGTTGCTTGTCATTTGTTCCCTAGTTGGCAACACAATGGCAGATATGGTTCATTAAACAAATGATCGGATTAGGCTGTTATGCTATATGGGCTTTTATCACTCAAATATTTTACTCAGATATTTTGGATGCTTACATGTATATATTTCAAGGAACAAAAATTATTACTGATTTGAAGTCTAACTTAACTCTCAGCATCAATTGCCAATCCCATCTCATTAAATACTGACAGTATGGAATTCCACAACCAGAGTTTATATTTGTTTTCTGAATTCCTAGATTGACTTTCACTAAATGAAGGTCATAGGTTAGTTTGGGGAGGGAATTGGTATCCTGATGTGAATTCGGTTTGAAAGATGTCTCTCTATCTATACAACTAGCTAGCTATCCTTTTTAATTAAAGTACTATAATAAAGGGGACAGTAGAAAAAGTTCAGTAAGTATACAAAAGGACAGTTATTTTAACATATGTGTAGAGTGTTAAATAATCTGGTTTGTTATAGCTGTGTTAAAAACATATGATAGATTGTGCTGGTTGTCCTAAAGGTCTTTGTCTGACCCCTAAAACAGCCCCCTTCCTGTATAGCCTAAAACTGCTATTGTTAAAGGGGTTGTTCGCCTTTAAGTTTATGCAGAGAATGCTATTTTTTATTATTTGCAACTTTTGATATATTTAGCTTTTTGTGCTTTTCTTGATAGGGTCCAATTTAACTTAGCAGCCAGGCAGTGCTCTGAAAGAGAGAGAGGAATATGAATAGAATAGAGCCATCTTCTCTGTAAGCTGACTGGGAGATCAGCAATTTCCGTGTATGAATGCATTGAAATGCCGATCTCCCAGTCAGCTTACAGAGATCACGGAAGATAGTTGCGTGCAACTCCGGCAAATTCTGGAAGAATCTGCTGTGAGGGGTAAGTATGGAGTATGGGGCATCTCCCCGGGGGGTAGTTAGCTTGGGGGGGGTCTACCTGGGGTGGGGGGTATGAGTTTTTTTCCCCACAGGTTGAATTCTCCTTTAAAGTTAACTTAAATTTGAACCACCCCTGTAACTCCACATTTCTGGGCTTTTTATGGGAGAAATATTATTTCTAAAGTGCTCAATACAGCTCATGAGAACCATATATAACTCAGTTACCAGTTGGAAGAAACATAAAGACAAATTTATGTTCATTTACATATTTCTGCAGATTTGAGCACAGTAGAGTGCAATATATGTGCTGATATAGTTTTATTATACAGGAATGCCTTATATGGAAACATGCTATCCATAAAGCTCCAAATTATGAAAATGACATCTCCCATAGAGTCCATTTTAAGCAAATAATTCTCATTATTAAAAATGATTTCCTTTTTCTTTGTAATAACAAAATAGTACTATGTACTTGATCCAACTAAGTTGCATGAGGCACTATTGGTGGTAAAACAATCCTTTTCGGTTTATATAATGTCTAAATATGCTTACTGTTCAGCTACAACCTCTTTTTAGCTTTCCCAATAAAAATATTCCAGTGGTTATTGTACCATAGACTGCTATTTACAAACAAAAATTATTGCATAATAAAAATTTAAAACAGTAAATACTCTTACTCTGGAATTTCCCTAGCACTATTATTAGCATGTTTTTAGTTATTTAAATGAATTGTTTTGTAGTAATAAACCCCCTACCTTGCAGCTAATGTTTTGAGGTGAAGACCACACAAGACTCTTTTAACACTGAAATAAACAAAAACAAGATCTTCAAGTAAAAACTAACATAGTGAAATGGAAATCCCAGCCTAGAGGAGTTTACTGTCAACAGCCTGGCACCCTTCATTGCTTTTAAAGTATAAAAATAAAACTGGGTAAATAGTATGTATGTGCAAAATATGTTTTTTTTCTAATAATGTTTGTTAGGCAATATTGTAATGTTTAAATGCTAGAGTGACTGGATATGTAACATAATAGCCAGAACACTACTTGCTCTCTTGGTTTCCATTGATTGTTTACCAGACAGTAACCAATCAGTGCTTTGAGGAGGGGGGTTACATGGGTCAAAACTGTTTGCTTTTGAATAAGAAGGAATCATGCAAAATACAAGTGGTTTTCATACCGAATATAGGGCTCATAAACAGTATAAAAGTGCTACGTGCAAAGATTTGCACATAGTAAGATAGGACCAATATCAGTAAACCATGCACAAGTTCCAGTACAATCTTTTCTTAGTCAACTGGTGCATGAATAACATCAATAATTACATTTGCGGCTGAGCATACAGAGGGCGCAATTTGATATGAGCAGGCCCGGACTGACAATCTGTGAGTAATGACAAATGCCAGAGGGTCTGCGGGATGATTCCATAGGTCACTATTTAATGGGCTGATGGGGCCCTCTATATTTTTAAAATGCCAGGGCCTATTTTGAATTCCAGTCCAGACCAGGATGTCAGTGGGGCTTTGTGCACACATGCAGTGATGTCATTCGGTCCCCACAATAAGCAACAGCTTTTGACAGTGCACTGTGTGCACACTAATTTCCCCCTCCACAACAACCCAGTTCCTACTTGTTCCTCACTCCAGTTTATGTGGCCATATTGTATAAAGAACACGCCCATAATGATGTGCATGCATCTGATGTAGGCACAGTGGATGCACCTCACAAGCTTATGTCACATGCATGCACCTAATGAGCAAGTTGTGGCACTCTCTCATTATGTGCATGTGTGTTCCCCAACATGGCCTCCCACACCAGGAGTTCCTGGTGTGAGCAGACTAGCCCTGGCAGGGGCCAAGGCTAGAAGAACTATTGTTTCCAAACAGATTGTTGACTCTATTAGCCTGCATCACTGGTGGAGGAAACCATTTCTGGTGATAGGTGCCCTTTAAGAAGTACAGGGTTGGTTTTGAGATGATCTTAAATGAGAAGGATCTAGGAGTTTTTATAGATAACAAGTTGTCTAATTCTGAGCAGTGTCATAATGTGGCCACTAAAGCAACTAATATTCTGTCTTGCATAAAAAAGGCATTAACTCAATGGATGAAAATATAATTATGCTTCTTTATAGGTCCCTGGTAAGGACTATTCATATGTTGCTTCCCATAAAGACAAACCGTGTTTTATTAGAGATTTCCTAAGGGCCCTTACACACGGGCGTTTGTTACCTGCGCTCCCCTGAGTTCCGTTTGGATGCATTCAGCCGCAGGGGAGCGCAGGTCTAGATGCACTCCATTCTTTTCAATGACGTACTCACAAGATGCGTGTAACTGCTGAACACAGGTTCAGACACAGCATGTTGCATCTGAACCTTGCGTTCAGCGCTTACACGCATCTGATTCCACCATGTGTCTCTAGTAACTGACAGTCACAGAGCAGACGGTGCAAACTTTAGCTCCAAACTCTTAAATGCTTATTTTCAGGTCAAATTGGACAGCTTGTGAAGAAAGTGTCTAAGCATATTGCAGTAAAATTAAACATTTAAGCATTTATTTCTCTATTTTAATATATTTTGAATGCACATCAAAGACATTAAAAAATGTCTGTCTCAGTTGCTTTAATACCACGTTTCAGGACTACTTAAAAACATGGCACTTCATTTGCCCTAAACAGCCGATGTGCCGTTAGCCTGATGTGAGAAGACAATCTGTATTTCTTTTTAATACTAAACAGCTTAATTATTTATTTAATATTAATTATTTAATGAATTACTCCAACATGCTTCTGATTGCACCAAAAAAACTGTTGTGGACATCATTTTTGTGGTTGGAGCACTTTCTGCTCCTGATTTCACCAAGAACATGGAATCTCACCCTTAAATGTAAAAAAAAAAAAAAAAATCAGATTTTTTTTACTTTTGGAAATAAAGTAGGCTTGATATGTTGTACCTTATGTTTTGGGTCTCTGTACCAGCCCAAGGCAACCACAGTCCTTTAGCAGTAAAGATCTGTGTCTCCAAAGATGCCCCAGTAGCTCCCCATCTTCTTTTCTACTGATTCACTGCACATGCTCTGTGCTGCTGTCACTTACTGATCTTAGGGACCCACTCACAATATACAGTACACATAGGGTTGCCACCTGACCGGTATTTTACCGGCCTGACCGGTATTTTTGATGGTTGATCCCAATGTTATTAATAGGAAAAAAAGATAAATATATAGGAAGGCCGGTATTTTTTTCAAGAAAAGGTGGCAACCCTAAGTACACATAGAATAGAAATATGTCACAATATAAGGCTGATTAGTAATTAATAGATACTTATCACATGGCAGCACAGGAACCAGAGCAACTAGCATCTTAATTTAATAATTTGCCTTGTAACATCACCTTATAAAACAGGCCATCCTTGTTTTCTGTTTGATAATTTTGGTTGACCCCTAAACTCAGATTATAAACAGTCAGCTGCACAGAGCCCACTGAGGAGCATTTGAGTGTGACATACACTTTCCAAGATGGTGACCCCCTGTGACAAGTTGGAAGTCCTGGATCATTACTGCTATTGACAAGCTGGTACAATAAGTTCAGTATATAAAATATGGCATTTTTGGGGTTAGTTCTCCTTTAAAAGTCACTTGTAGTCCAACAAAACTGCTATGAAAATGTAATGTAAGGTTATTTGTAAACGACTGGGTTGCAGACAAAAGTAATTTTAAAGTGCACCATTCAAATCAGAAGTCTGCCCCCTCGTTAGCCTCTAGCTGTTTTTCTTCTATTCCTTGTTTTCAATGCTGAGCACAATTACCAGATTCCCTTCTGTCTCCCTAGCGGCCCTGAGGCTGTGGCAGGAGGGGGACGGGGCAGCTGTCTGTTTACAGGGGAATGAGCGGGAGACACACAGCTTGGGGGAAGACGTGATTCAGATGAAAAGCGACGAGAGTGGGAGGCGAAGGGGCCCGGGGGAGGCAATGAGATTGAGAGAGCCAAGAGAGCCGATTGAAAGGCCGGGTTGTGGGAGGGATTAGGAGAGAATGGGATGCTGAGTGAGTGTAGGGGAGGGACTATAGGAAAGAGAAGTTTGAATGGGTTTTGAGTACAGGACATAAAAGCAAATGACCAAAGGCGTAAGGGTCCTGATATTTGGATGTTCTTCTTTATATGGGTACAGACGCGGGCAGCAGGTTCACGCTAAGGAAGTACTGTGGGAATTGTGGTTCTGTGTGAATCAACAGTCCGGGAGCTTTATTTCTTTACAAATTATAACCCCGTTCGTCTGATCCACGATTATCGGATGTGTTTATTTTTAATAGCAGCAACTTGGAGTCCTGCGGGCGTAAACTCGATTTAATAGCTGCTACACCCGACTGAGTGACCCTAAGGTAATTGTGCGATCACTATAGTATTCATTTTATTGTATCGGAATTGCCCTGTGTAAATGGCAAGTGAATGTTCCACATGGACTAATTGATTGCAGGAAGCAAAGTGCTGTCTGCTCTCTATCGTCACATATTTCACTTAATGCCTTGTATTAATGTATTCTCATTTGTATTCATTTTTCAAGCACAATTCACGTCTGTCTATGTGTGTGTGTGTTTTACTAGCACGAAGACTTTCTAGCTAGGAGTGTTTTTCAACCACTGATTAAATGATTAAAATAATTGGCATACTATGCTGGGTTGTTGGCACTTCTTGCTTATTTACATCAGATTGTACTGTATGTACTGAATGTTATTATGAAATGTCATATTATTGAATGGGTTCCAGTTGTCCTTTAGTTCACAGTAGTGCAGTGTCTTTATTGTGGTTTATTTGTGTTCATCTATATTTAGATGTGGCACATTAGCTCAGAGAATATCATGAGAACCACGCAACATAAACTGGAAAAAAAGGTCCTGGGAAATAGAAGTTCCTATTTGACATCAGTAGAATATATAAAGTTGGCCATACACACGTCAATATTGTTAGCCATCTCTGCCTTTTTCTGCTCCGTGTACCAGCCAAAATGATAGCCTGCCTGACTATAATCAGGAGTTCAGCAAGTTTACTGCTGACTGCCCTCCGCAAAAGTGTAATAAGACCGCTGCTGTGATCCTATCATTAGTTGGGTCAATAAAATCGGATCAGCCCAATTTCTCCTGCCACTTGTATGACTTAATCTTAATGTAAATGGCCATCTTTAAACTTAAATATAAAATGTGTCACTTATATATGTGGTTTTAATATGCAGTGATACAATGAGATAAAAATGTCATGTATGAATTCCAGATAATGAGTAATCAAGTTTAATTATATATAGATTGGGGAGAAGGATAATTGCACATATTCAAATATAAAGCAATACATGTCTTGGGAAAACAATTTCCTCAACATGGGAAATTAGTCACACGATGGTGGCTGTTTACAAAGTCAAACACCACTTAAAAAAAACCTCAACCCAAGTTTGTGTTTATGAGCACTTAGGCCCAATTTACATAGGCACTTCATTCCATGTGATGGAAAGCTCAACCACATGTGTAGGTGGGCTTTTTCAGTAACCTATAATGCATAGTTTTATGAAGGGTTTTATGTTGTAATTGCCACTTTTTGTTTGGTGTTGTGGACATATACAATTATTTAAGTAATGTGTCCTAACCGTTTGGCTGCCTACTGCACACAATTCTCTATTACTATATAGCATTTGAATCTTCACTATTGTTTTCTGCATTACCACAATGAAGTTGATGATAATACGCTCAATATAATCACTGATAATAGATACAATTAGTATACACACCTTGCATTGTTCTTGGGATAAATTACTTTTTCATGGTATGCTTATGTTGTGAAGCTTTGTGTGTATGCAGTATCTTGCCATCTTTTAATTAATCAAATTTTGGCTCCTGCATTTAACAGAGCAGGATTTAGTGAACAGACATCTTTTGAAGTTACTGGGTTCTACAGATAGGAGAAGGGTCTGTGTCTTTTCATGTTTCCCATCTGATGCTCCAGCTGGTTCTCTTATCTTCATTAATACCAGCAAAAAGCCCTTCTCCTCAAGATCTTTACTCCTGTTTGAAGGGGTCTAGGTTGCTTCATGGCTAGGAAGTGCATTAGTCTAATGCCTCACAATTCTGATTCTCCTCCTGCAGATAACCGCAGGCCCAAGAATCAGCATCTATGCTGACATCAGCCTTCTACATTACCTGCATCCAAAACCACTGCGTCATCTTGGGTGTAGGCACATGCAGAAGATTTTGGCACAGTGGTTCTGGGTGCCTGCAAGGAAGAAGGCTGATGCCAGCATAGGGGCTCATTCTCAGGCCTGCATTTTTCCACCGATTGAAGATCAACCCCGTGTAGCATTAGCCTAATTAAATATTCCATATGTTGTAGTGGAGCATCAGTAATTTCTTGTGAAGGTGATTATTTCATTGAAAAATGCTGAACTTAAATGCCCATCTTTTCTTTGCTCAAACCTACTACTTTACCCAATTAAAGGCAATTTTGCCTTCCAACAGATTTGGATAAGTTGAATGTTATTGGACCCGAACATTTGCCAATTTGGATGAATATGGAAATATTGACCACTAATAGTGGCAAATGAGAAATTGATGGCAATTAAACCCTCCTTAAAATATGATATATTTACCTATTTATTATGTGTACATATTTATATATTGTACACAAAAGCTGTGAATATCTTGTAAATTATATCCTTATAAACGGTGAGTTGTGATGTCATCAGTTATAAATGGTGAGTTCAGATGTCATTTCTGTCACATGACTCACTCAAACGTGTGTATTATAATATATAAAGTACCCCCAGTTGCAAAATATGAGGATATTAGAAGTTACCTCGGAGTTCCATGACCTGTATAAAAACACTCGGCCTTCGGCCTCGTGTTTTTATATGGTCATAAAACTCCTCGGTATCTTATAATATCCTTATATTTTACAAGAGGGGGTACTTTATTCACTATATATATTCCAGTATAGATTTGCCCTATAATAGTATAAACGTAAGTGAGAAAACTTAATAATTTCATGGAAATAAATTCAAGATAAACACAGGATAATGTTTTCCTTTAACAATTTAACAATGAGAATATTTTTATGTAAATAGTATGAAAAGCTGTATTTACATATTTGTACAATATCTATCAAAAGTAAGGGGATATTGACTACTTGGTAGATATAATCAGCAAGATACATTTGCCACTAAAATGCCCAAACAGTTTAGGCCGATTACAGGTTGACCATTCAATGTATACTACAGGAAGTTATGGTATTTCTGTAGAGAGAGTGTTGTACCTATAAATAAACATTTATGGAAGCAGACAATGCTGCATTGTTATTGATGCTTTAGTAGTGACTGGTTCTTTCTTTCTTGTATTATGTCTTGCATGAGTGGTAGTAACTGCTGTTGAGCAAGTCATTCTCTGCTGTAGATAGGGTTGCCACCTTTTCTTGAAAAAAATACCGGCCTTCCTATATATTTACCTTTTTTTCCTATTAATAACATTGGGATCAGCCATTAAAAATACCTGCCAGGCCGGTAAAATACCGGCCAGGTGGCGACCCTAGCTGTAGACTCCCCAGCGGATGAGGTTTGTGGTCATTTCCCTGCAGACAGAAGGATTGATGTGAGGTAGGATCAGGGAGGGTTGTTATCACTGTGAAAGCTATTCTTGGGCATCATGAGAAATGAAACTAATCCTGTGTAAACATAGTAAAGCACAAATCCTTTAATACTGGCTTCCCACGTGCTGGACACAGTTTAGCTGTGAATGCATTTCCCTTTGACTGTGCAATGGGGCAGGCTGTCAAATGTAGTTGAACCGTGATTCTGTTTATTTCCAACAATGAGATTATCCTTTGTTTAAACATAGCAGTAAACCATAAGGGATTTAATGTACGCAGAACATTCATTCTATGCATGTTTGCATTTATATGTATAAGCCCTGTCATACTGTGTATCTGCTGCTATCCATAGAGCTTTCTGAAATGGCCTCAACTGTGCATCACAAGTATGTGGTGCTGTTTGACGTCTATAGAGAATGTTTCTACTTAAGTAACGTGTCAGCTCCTATGCACACAAAGCTGCAGATTTGAATAGAATTCATGTTCTATTCACACAGTTGCTTATGCCCTATTGTCAGCAAAGAAATACATTGAAGATACAAACATCTTGCGACATATTTCCCATTAAATATGGAAATTAAAATACAGGTATAGAAATATCAGAACCTCAGGCTTGCTGGATAACGGTCTTTCTGCAATTTGGATCTTCACTCCTTAAGACTAATAGAAAATCATGTAAACATTAAATAAACTCAATAGGCTGGCTTTACTTCCGATGAGGATTGATTATATCTTAGTTGGGATCAAGCACAAGCTACTGTTTTATTATTACAGAGAAAAAGGAAATCATTTTTAAAATTGTATATTATATCATTATAATGGAGTCTAAAGGAGACGGCCTTTCCATAATTCAGAACTTTCTGGGTAATTGGTTTCTGCATAAAGGGTGCCATACTTGTAGTTTAATTGGCAGTGGAATTAATGTATCATCTCTTTTTGGACACTTACATAATCAATGTTGTATGCAGTCCTGACGCACTTTCAAGTGCCAACCCTTGCAGCCAGTTAGTGTTCTAGGCCTCTTGCTGTGCTCTGTTAGTGTCAATGAGCTGTTCTGCTATGCTGATAACAGCTGACAACCAATTCAGCAGGGCAGAATAGAGACTTTGCTGTTTTATGACCCATCTGTCAGCACACCAGGGAGAGGGTGCAGGGAACAACTGCTTGGATCACAAATGCATGAATATCTATATCTATGCAAATTTAATGGGCAATGCTAATAGCTGTAGTTTGTGAAAATTAATTGGGAATTAAGAAGAATTAGCAATGTGAATTATTTTTTACAATAGGTTTAGATACAGTATATAGTTAATATACTTTGTAGTTTTCAACAAACAAAGATACATTGGGCATATTTATCAGATATTAAAAAACCAGAGTTGGCCAAAGTCCACTTGGGATTTTTGTGGCATATTTGTTATTGGTTTCACCTTTTACTTACTTAATACTCTAAAAAAACACTGTAGAAATAAATAGAGAGGTGGAATTTCACTCTGACGACCTGTGGCAAGCCATGTTTTCACTTTTTCATAAATATGCCCCGATATCTCTATAATAGGAGAGTGGTAGATGTTATAATGATCAGTGTCTGGTATCTCTGACATCAGATAACTTATTATGACTTGATTGTGGTGCATATCCCAAAAGTTAAGAATATAAATTAATGTTTTATTATGAGAGCCTCAAGCAAATGTAAAGTTCCTTTTCCTCTTTGACTATCTAGTAGATGCTAAACAGTAAAGATAGTAAATGCTTGCAAGGTGTAGGGTATTTTTGTGTATGTCTATTGCTACTTAATAGATTGTAAGCTCTTTAGAGCAGGAACCTTATACCAACTACTGTATGTATTGAAACACTAAGGTACAAATTCACTAAAATTCACCCAAAAATCCTACGGATCTATTCGAAATTCTATAAGCATTCGATCGAACAGTTTTAGGCTATCATTTTGCTCGATATCAATCATTCGATTCAATTTCACAAAAAAATCATACTTTTTCCTTCGAGCCTCCGAAAAATTCATACGATTCGAACAATCGAGGCGTTCGATTGTACTAATGGTATTCGAGCAGGACTAAGCCAAAGAAGCCTATGGGGGGGGTTCCCTTAGGCTTCTATTGGTATTCGGTAGGTTCAATCTGGCGAAGTGGGCATTCTAAGGATTTTAACATTTTTAATCCTTTGATCATCTAATTATTGAATATCCGATCATTCTGTCTATTCAATAATTCGGTATTTGATGATCGAAAAGGTCAAATTTGCATATTTTAATACAAAATCGTCCGATTGGTATTCGATCTCATTCCCTCATTTAAGTGTTTATACCCCCGTTGGTGTTTTTATGCTTTTTAAAGCACAGAGTACATCAGTGGTGCTGCATATACATACTTTGCTCTAATGCAGCCTAATGTTTACTCTTTTCTCAGATTACATTTGATGAATCATCAATAATAGTAACAAATGTATCAATCTTTATCTACGCAAGCTTTGAAAAGTCAACAGCGCAACACTGTATGGAATTGTAATCCTTGGGCAGCTCCCTCCCATGTGCTTTAATGTTTTCCACTGCTAATCCAATGTAAATTATTCTTTTTCAGGATAGGCAGCTATTTCAGGGTTATGCAATAAATTCCTTGCCAAAGCTTTTAATAAGTTATTGAACCAGATTTTTCTTCTTAATGAAATAAGCAGATGTACATGACTTGCTTACACCAGGCAGACGTACATGACTTGCTTACACCAGGCAGACATACATGACTTACACCAGGCATGCAAGTAGGCATATCCAGAATTTAGAATGAACTAAAGCCTTTGACTGAATTTATTTTAAGTGTTTTTATATGCTTTTTTGCATAATACCAAGATGCATTCAGCCTATTGTAACAGGTGACAACTGAGTCATCAGAAAGGCTTCAGCTGGCCATAGACATAACAATTACGATCTTTCTCGGTAAAGATCTTTCCAAGAAAGATCGTTCGTTTCAACACACACGTATAGAGCTGAATCGTCAGATATACAGGTAGAAACAATAGAATTCTGACGATTCAGCACTAACAATGGCCGATGTTCAGGGAGCTTTCAAAGGCATCCGATCAAAATTTTCCATCCAGTCCGATCAACCAGCCGACCGATATCTTAATCCTCGGACGATGTCGGTCGGCTCATTTCCCACCATACACGCACCGAATATCGTACGAAAATTTGTTTCGTACGATATTATCTGTGCGTCTATGGCCACCTTTACATTGTTTTCTACTATAAAGCATGCAAGTGTAATATGAGATGATGGCCATCCATTCCATATTGAATTGTACTTGCCTATGTTAAGAACAGAAATAATGTTAGAGAACAGTATATGATTTATAATTTTGACCTAAGTGAGTTGAACTTCATCACACTTATGGGGCGGTCAAAATAATTATCAAGGACAGGATTTAACTGCAGAAAGGCTTTTCTTTGTCTTTCATTGCTGCCTCGTTTGCATTGTGCCAATTTTTTAACCTCCACCCTAAATGATTCCTATGCTCCCTGAGGTGGATGGATGAATACCATTGTTAATATGAGTATTTCATTTGAGACCTGATGTGGACCTTTCTTGGCTGACTGGATTTTCAACCACTCAGTAGACCCCCCATGTGAACTCCAGGGGTCAGTTAATGAAATAAGCAGCTCTTACCAGAGCCAGAAACAAAGGAAACCTTTCAATATCTTTCTTATATTTTCTTTGCTATATTAATACAGTAGAACCCCCCCCAATGATGTTAAGTTTTCCCTAATTTTACATTGTTGTTTTGTGGTCCCACTTATATATCATGCATATTTTTTAAGTATTGCACAGATGTGTAGCTATGACATATAACTTTAGACCAATCTTCCTGGGCTAATTTTTAAATCATTAATCTGCCAAATCACTAATAGGATTATTAAGCATTTATTTGTTGACTGTTATGAAAATGACAACTTAATGACATTATGCTGGTTAAAGTGACCTCGCATAACATGTCAAGGAAGGTAAGCATTGTAGAAGAGACAGGCGCCTTAGGAGTTATTTGTGAAATGCCAGTGAATAGATCAAAATTGCTCAAGCTTTACTGACTTTCAGATACGCAGTCCAGTGACAAAGCCAATGTTCTACAATGTCTGGCATAGAGTTTTATGGTGCAACAATTAGTAGACATTTCATGGCAGGGCATGTGTACAATTGCTCTATTTGCAGCTTTAACCATCTTGCTATAGAATGGAAATGATCTCTCTAGATCAGTCATAATAACCACATATGAACCACCCATTATGCCACTGACATTACAATACATTTATACATTTACATTTATTTATATTTACAACAGAAGCTTATTTAATACTTTTTTTATATTTCTTCTTGCATCATATAAATAGAAGAAATAAGTACAGACAGGTCTTCAACTTCCCTATATTCATCAGATTATTCAATTTCCCTTTTAGGGGCTGCTACCAAGGTAAAACTATATGTTGATGTAGGTATACAGAGCAACATACACTGCATTCCTGTTTCATCATAGCATAGCATGAAGTGTGTTTTGATATGATTGCTTTTTCTCAGCCCACAATTCCTATTCTCTTTACATGCAAGCCCCACTGTGCTTCCTTGTCAGTGTGAGCCTGGGTGAGAAACGAAAATGGTTTGTGAATGCTGTCAAAATGATTCCCATCCTGTCTAGACTGGAGGTGGCCAGAAAAGGTGTGTAAATGTACAGAAAAAGGAAAACCGTCATATCTATATACCATTCATTTACCACATTAACACACAACTTCAAAAGGCTTGCCACTTGCTTGAAACATCTGTGGATATAAATTTGTCTTTAGAATTTGCTTTTCTAGTCATTTTTTAAATATATTTGGGAAACTTGACATAGAATCTGGATATTTAGAAAAGGAAATGCTACTTTTTTTTTCTGGATAACTAAAGTTTCAGTATTACACAAACTATGACAGTCAGAGCCATACTTGAAAGTCAAATCAATCATCCCATGGCAGTGTAAAGTAGTAGACTCTATAGCCAGTATGACTAGAATAGGATCCAAAGTAGGAAAATATATGAAATGTAAAAGTATACAGTGTTCTTTTCAGCAAAAAAAAAATCTGGTGAGGGGGAGAAGGGGTCCTCAAAATACAAAAAAAAATCAATTCAGCACCACTCTAACCAGAATGTAACTGCTTTTAAGGTAGCTATTTTTTTACAAATATCCAGCTTTACTTTCTCCCTCCTTTGTAAATCTCGCCTCCATTTTCATAAGAATACCTCAAGAAACTGAAATATGTGATTTAGTTGTATATGTATGTATATCACATTTACTTTACAGTACTATAGAAATACATGTTATTAATAATAATTTATGTGATTCCATTTAAATACAACCTACTATCAATAAATAATCAAACCTGTTACTTAATGCCTTGCACTGTATTTAAATACGTCAATAATAAAGATAATAAATAAGGTATTAGTTAGGAAAGTCGGTCTTGTTCTCAATATACCCATAATGATGATATATATATATATATATATATATATATATATATATTTATATAATGGCATATATTAATGAAAAGTTATGTGTAAATTATAAATAGCATAGATCCAAAGCATGGCTTTATAAGGTGAGATGTTATTATGTTCCATAATCGCAGGGTTCTGACTGTATTTGCATATTTCGCAAGCAGGAGGAAGTGATCTACAATAAGTATTCAGTTAAATAAAGAGCTGTATTAAGTTTACGCATCTTTCTTTATTTGACTACAATGGCTCTTACTTACCCTATGAATCACTTTTCCTCTGTAAAACAAGGAAGTGTCTGATTTGCGCAATAAAGAAGCATTGTTTGTTTTTTTAAAGTGCTTTTCAGTGCATTTTATGACGTTACCTCCAATATACCTGCAGGCTTCAGAGGAGACATACTAAATGTTGTCTTAAAGGGAAAATGTCATGGGAAAACATGTTGTTTTTTTTTTTTTTTTTTTTTTTTTTTTTTTTTTTTTATGCATCAGTTAATAGTGATGCTCCAGCACAATTCTGCATTGAAATCCATTTCTCAAAACAGATTTTTTAATATTCAGTTTTGAAATCTGACATGGGGCCAGCCACTTTGTCAATTTCCCAGCTGCCCCTGGTCATGTGACTTGTGCCAGCACTTTAGGAGGGAACTGCTTTCTGGCAGGCTGTTGTTTTTCCTTCTCAATATAACTGAACAGTACGCAGTGGGACATGGGTTTTACTATTGAGTGTTTTTCTTAGATCTTCCAGGCAGCTGTTATCTTGTGTTAGGGAGCTGTTATCTGGTTACCTTCCCATTGTTCTTTTGTTAGGCTGCTGGGTGGGGGAAAGGGAGGGGGGTGATATCCCTCCAACTTGCAATACAGCAGTAATGAGTGATTGAAGTTCATCAGAGCACAAGTCACATGACTTGGGGCAGCTGGGAAATTGACAAAATGTCTAGCCCCATGTCAGATTTCAAAATGAAATATAAAAAAATTTGTTTGCTCTTTTGAGAAATGGATTTCAGTGCAGAATTCTTCTGGAACAGCACTATTAACTGATGCATTTTGACATTTTTTTTTTCCATGACAGGATCCCTTTAAGATATTCTGACAAGTTTCTAGTGACTGATGAAAAACATATAGATTGAGGAGATACTTTTGTATATTTTTCTCTGTCCTCTCACTTGGTTTAGCTCCGCTTGAAATGCTGAAACAGAAATTGCAATGCTTTCTGTTTGAGAATCAATTACCAACCAATACTTATATGACTGCTTAAAGATTAATATTGATTCAATTCTTGATGTGACCAACTGAATCAGACCCAAACTGCAGGTTATTTTCCTATTCTCATAGTGAAACCACATGTGCTCTGTGTTGATTAGCTCGGTACTTTGGATCAGGCAACTTTCTGTACTTTGGATCACCATACCTTAAGTCTGCTGAAATTTTTTTTAAACATGATATAAATTATGATTATATCTTAGTTGTGGTGTCTATAGGAGTTGGCCTTCCTATAATTTAGATCTTTCTAGATAACTCTTGGATCCCCAACCTTTTGAACCCGTGAGCAACATTCAGAAGTAAAAGGAGTTGGGGAGCAACATTAGCATGAAACATGTTCTTGGGGTGCCAAATAAGTGCTGTGATTGGCCATTTGGTAGCCCCTATATGGATTGTCAGCCTACATTGAGGCTCTGTTTGGCAGTATACCTGGTTTTTATACAACTAAAACTAAGCACCTGCTTTGAGGCCACTGGAAGCAACAAGGGGTTGGAGAGCAACATGTTGCTCACAAGCTACTGGTTGGGGATCAATGCCATACCTAATTGTTTGTACAGAACTGCAGCGTTTAAACCAGGTCAATTAGAATGCTGATGCTTTGGGGTTTTACTGGTCTGACTGTCATACTGAAATACCCCATAGTAATCCATTGACCCATGCACACAACATAATTTTACGGAGTGTGTCACAAACATTTCCTTTCGCATTGGTTTCTTGAGGCTTAAAATTAAATGACAGATAAAACATTGCCTCATGTATGAAAAATCCAGGCACCTATTCTATTATCTACTAAGCTCTTTAGCTTTTCATTTCATAAGCATAGTCCCGTTGCCAGCACAATGAGGAGGAGGAATGCTGAGGTCAGATCATTAACACATATTCCATTACACATGCTGAGAATGAGATAATACATTGTATTCATTGAGTGACAGGGAATCATATGAATGGTTGGCTCTATTCACATTCTGATATATTTGCTCAGTCATGTCATCAGATGAGGATCTGAACATCTGACATTTTTACTAGAGATTTAAAAAAAAAAAAAAAAAAAACAGCTTACGGATGTATTCTTTGCCAGTGGTATAGGGTATCTATACTGCAATATGGGGTGAATAATATAAACCTATAATATGAAAGAATTAACTTGTAACCAAAAAAAAAAAACAATATAAGCAGTATAAAATAATGTAATGGGGCACCTGACAATTGACATCACTTGTCACTTGGACACATGGTATTTACATGCAAAAATCAATTCACAAGTGCCTGTACTTTCCGCAAAGTACAAAAACATGTCAAAATTCCCAGAGCGCCATTACCCTAACTTTGACTGGAAAAGCAGTATCTAGCAACATGTCCCTTTCAGCGTAGTCTCTTGTGCCAACAGCCAGCATTCTTCTGATGAGAAATCTTGGCTGGAGAGTTTGGTTTTTTGTTCAGATTTTGTGATGTGACAGTGTTTCCAGCAAAACAGAAATAGTTGGGACCGTTCTATTAGTGTTTTTCTGTGTGCCCTGATAAACTGCCACATGTGTCTGATTTAATTTCTTATTTTTTTTTTCTGTACAAAGCCAGATCAGCTTACAGACTAGCAGATGTGTAAATAGATTTATGTGAGAGGGAGCCATGCACTTTTTTAATGCAAATAATCATTTAGCGCAAATGAAAAGAGTCATTTGTGGGGGCTTAAGCCCCAACAGGCACTATAAGTGTCAGACTTCAGGTTTCTCTTATTGTTTGAAAATCTTTTTACTCTTTACGTGATCTGAATAGTCCTATTGTTTGGTTTTGTTTGTGGGATTCAGAAGTGTGTGTTCTAAACTTTGTCCCAAGGAATAATTTAATAGTCACACCACTAAGCTTTATTTTAGGCAGGCTTTGTTGAGAGGTGTGTAATACAATGGAAAGAAACTACTTACCTCCAGGTCTGTCACTTCTTTTCTCACCCTTATAATCAAATGCCTGCGCAGACTGGTATTGACTATCATCCTTAATTCAAAAAATTAGGTCCTTTTTGATAGCACAAAAAAGGAATAGTCAGTGGCACCTGCTTATTTATAATTACAAAAAAGGGCTGTGTGTAGAAGGCCACAGATGTGTCCCTAGCTTTTGAACACAAGGAAAAGCTGTTTTATAAAATGGTTATCATTGTCATGTACTTCCACTTTACTAGATTCCAGAAATAAAATGTACTGGATATTTTGCATTCGTATTATTATGGACACTACTAAAAAATGTCCTACTTTCACAATATCTACTAGTTTTATAGTAAATTTGTGAAGCCATATTGCAGGCATACATATGGTTAATTTCATAGTGTTATTGCCCAATTTACATTGCTAGTATTGCTGTACACCATATTCAATATTTTTTTTATGTACCAGCCATTATTTCCTTTCAGGTAGGAGAGTTGCTAAGTATGTTGAATGACATTTTTTTTTGCAAGTTCATAATTAAAAAATAAAATTTTAACTCGTTAGTTAAAAAAGGTGCATTGATTTGTTTTCAGTTTGCTACAAAACAATTAACTGTGAATCTGATTGTTTCGCTTTTCTGCAGGAGAGAATGCCCCAGACGCCCACTCTCATAGCTATGTTTGACAGCAGCAGTTTCCAAAGGAACTTGTATCAGTCCAAAGAAGAAAGTTGTTCTGACCTGTATTACCAAGATAACAACCTGCTTTCTGGGTCTCTGGAAGCACTCATCCAACACTTAGTGCCAAATGTTGATTACTATCCGGATGTAAGTTGAAGCCAGAGGAATATAAATCCGTTCTCAAGCACATGTTTTCATCCACTGAGTGCTTACAAAGGAATCTTTTTCAGCACAGGAAACAAACTGATAGCTTGTAGGTAGGGATGCTAGATAGATAAGTATGGCCTAGGCCAAAACGTGTTGTTTTTGTGAGAGTAAGCATATGCTAATATTCCCAAACATCCCCCATATTTAATAAAAGGCACTAAGTTTGCCCAGGTACAGCAGTAACCCATAAAATGTTTGCTTCTAAACAGGTGACCAGTAAATGCTACTAGCTTACTGTGGGTTACTGCACCTGGACAAATTTAGTGCCTTTTACATAACCCCAGATTCTGTACATTGGTTTTCTTATTTATTTGTTTTTTTATCAAGAAAGGGTGTGTGTTATTACCCTTGCATTCCTCACTCCCTGTTGCTTTATAATAATTCATAAAGTAATTATAAATTGATATACTAATAATTTATTTTATGATTACAGAGAACATATATCTTCACCTTCCTGCTGAGCTCTAGGCTTCTTATTCATCCTTCTGAGTTGATGGCCAGAGTCTGCCATGTATGCGTGGAGCAGCAGAGATTGCATGAGCCTGGGTTAGATAAGGTAAGTTGTTAAAAATTCATAGGAGTTACTTATCATTCTTAGTAGTAACAAGATTTTAGCTCCAGCAAAAAAGTCATATGTGTAATAGGTGTTCCACAGGTGTTTTGAACTATAACTTCCACCATAATTTTTTTTGTAATACATAAATTTCAGTGAATCACGGTGCACAGGTGACACTAAAGAGCACTAGTTATAACTAAGCAACATTTATCAGGATACATTTTTTTGAAAGTAATTCCTTGCTCTTTTATTTTATATAAATCCCAATATTTCCAAATGGCACTCACATGAACTGCAACATGCAATCAATGTGCAGTTTTATTTAAAATTTAATTTAATCTTTAATAAAACTACATATTGATTGCATGTTGCAGTGTCATGTGAGTGTGTATTGGGATTTGTGTATATATGACCTCCATAAGCAGCAATCAAATAGAGAACCACCTACATACAACTCACATGGATTAAAGTTTTCTTTTATTCTATAGCATACCTATTTCATTGGATCTGCTATTCACACATCAGTAAATGTACACTGTGTTACTATTCTGTGCTGAACAAGTTCTCTAATGTATATACAAAATATGTAGATCATATGGTAATAAAACAATGGCAAACTATTGTAAAACTACATTTAGACATGACCTCATGGTATATCTAATATAAGTAATTAACAAAAAACAACTGGACTTGCTGAAATTTTTTTAATGAAAAGTTTCACTGCTCATCCGAGCAGCTTCTTCAGTTCAACTGACTGGTGTAGTGAGTTCTCAGCATATAGACTCTTCCAACAATCCAATCACAATGGCACTTGGTAACTCTTCAGAGAGGTGACATCTGAAACATGCATTTATACATATAGTTCTCTTATTTTTATTTTCTTCTTGTTAACAAGTTGCTATAAAGTTATATTTTGCCATACTATTAATCTTATTCATTCTGTTGTTTATTTCAGTGCCATAACATCTTATTAACAATGTTACTTTCTTTATTGTGGTGACCCTCTAAGTAAAAATACCAGATTTTCCTGTAAATGGACACTGATGAAATGCCTTTAAGAAATTAAAACATTCAAATTATGCTTTTCAGTTTCCGATTATGATGTTCGTTGTGTCTCCCAATAGAGCCAAGTGCGTAAAATTGCCCCCAAAATTCTCCAGCTGCTAACGGAATGGACCGAAACATTCCCTTATGATTTCAGGGATGAGCGAATGATGAGAAATCTGAAGGACACTGCTCATCGAATAACAAATGGGGATGAGGTAGGTTACCCTGTTTAAAAACTAGTCTGTATCTTCCTTTTATTTTGCTTTAAACAATGAGTAAATTATGTGAACATTGCCCATGCAGCACATTTTAATGGGAATGCTATCTTGCTACCTCATTTGAGACTAAAGAAGGGCACAGTGTAGCAAGCAAAATGCCAACTAACTTTATTTATGTATTAATACAACTGAAAAACTTGTCAGCAGGCTAAATCATGCACTTGTATTGGAGAAAATATGTGAGTAAAAGACCAGTTGCAAAGACTACTAATCTGCTATTTAACATAAATAAATGGTGCTTGCTGGGTGTATGATGGCTTTTTTCTATCTCTGAAAGACAAAACTGCATTGCTTGGTAAACTCCATGTAACAATGAGAAAATCTTTAATTGGGCAAGCAGTAACACTGTGTCAAATCACAGACTTAATGCCATAAATATATTACATTCCTCAGATAGCAACAAAGACAAAGTGAACTCTGTGGTCTTGTCTCTGTCAAATTGTAGAACATAATCACATGGGAATGAGTGATCATGCCACCACCTTGTCTAAAAGGAAAAATCACAAAGTATATTTCCCCTTTTCTTTTGGCAAAGACTGCTGTAAAAAGTCCCAACATTTGTGTAGCCATTTTTAGCAAATCGAGTGGCAATAATTGTTTAGAGTATACTTTGATCCTGTCAGTTTAAGGTAGGATGGCAGAACAATGAATGTTAATTAACTGGGATTCTATTTTGTTAAAATAAATAACATTTGCAAGACTCATAGTGAAGTTGTGTGGCTCTTTACAGGCACGTTTGGTTTTAAATTTTGTCAGGAATGATTTATTGAAGCTGATTTATAAAGGCAAAGATGTATTAAGTGGTGATAAATATTTCCAGCCAAGATATCAAAAATCATTTTTTTATATATTTTAAAGAATATGAACGGCATCATTAATTAAATGCAGTTTTAGGGATTACCATTTAAAATTATAAACCATTTTATTAAAGGAAAACTATACCCCCCAAACAATGTAGGTGTCTGTAAAGAGATATTGCATGAAACAACTCATACGTAAAACCTTGCTTCATGTAAATAAACCATTTTCATAATAATATACTTTTTTAGTAGTATGTGCCATTGGGCAATCATAAATAGAAAATGGCCATTTTAAAAAATATGGACAACCTCCTGGGATCCTAGGATTCAACAGTGCACACAAACATACCAAACAAACTAAAAAGTTAGGTCACACGAGCCAATTAACAGACGGAGTTCTGTCTTTTGCTTCAAAACTTTTTCCTGTTACAGTTAGAGTTTAAATATTTCTGGTCAGGTGATCTCTGAAGCAGCACAAAGACCATCACGAAAATGGTGGTTCAAGGCAAGAGATGTAAAAGGGCAATATTTACTTAAATATATATTCTAGGTAGGTAAGATTCTTTAATATGTCACTTAATTTAATATAAACTATCTGTTGCTCAAGTATTCATTTTCAGGGTATAGTTTTCCTTTAGGATTTACGCTGAAAAATAAGGTATATTGCTCCATATGCTGAGAAGACTGAAATTGCCTTGCTGATCTTTCCTCTGAACAGCAATCTAATTAAATAGCAACTCTGAAATCCATTTGCCATACATTTGTGGGCATGAACATCACAAAAACACATTTCTAATTTTGGAATCAACTCTCTTGAGCGTTGACACACTCTTTAAATCTGTTCTCTCAAAAATGTAAGCATCCATGAAACCCATTTTATGTAACCTTGCAAATTAAAGCTGAGCATTGCATGGAATGTTAACCACGTGCATCAACATATTTATTTAAAGTGAAGATGTTGCAGAATTTATTATTAACTGGCTATTGTCGTTGTCATCTTGGATTTATTTGCCTGTGTTTTACATTAACTTTAGGCTATGGTGCACGGGCAGCATTACATCCTGCAAAGAAATTCTCAAAATTGCCACTTCCATCTCCCTTTTGAATGTAAAAATGCATAACCGCACTAATAATTGCACTTCCTATGCAAGCAAATGGGAGGAAGCCATGGAAATTTGTAGGACTTTTGGCTTGAAATAAACTTTGAGGATAATATTTGTTTGCCATGAGCTTTTCAGTAGACTCTCAGGAGCATCACACCTAGGTTGACTGTATTGTAATGCAAAAAATAAAAGATAAAAATGAAAATTGCCACTTGAGCTGTTTCCAGTGGATTCAATAAAATATATTTTACTTTAATGCAGATGTACAGAAAAAATGTGCAGCAGATAATGCAGAATCTTATTCGGAAGTTGGCAGCACTGACTCAGTATGAGGAACTTATTACAAAAATCAATGCACAGTCTACTGATCGCATGACAGTCCTGAAAACCAAACCACAGTCCATACAAAGGGACATCATCAACGTGTGTAGTGACCCCTACACCGTAGCACAGCAGCTCACCCACATAGAACTGGTTAGTATAACCTTCATTGCATACTTTTTTTTTATAAGATTGTCTTTATTGGTTTTATAAACATAAACATTGATAGGAGAGAAAGGTGAGAGAAGGAGGAAAGCTAGATAAGAAGGTGGGCATTCCCTTTAAGTTATATGTTATGGCATATAGTAGAAAAAAGCTGGCTTGAAGCTCCTACTATTCCAGAGTCTTATTTCGTAGTACTGGTTTACATTTCTGTAAGTCACCTGTCCCAGATCTTTTTGAATTTGTCTGGACATCCACGCATAGTGTATGTCAGTTTATGGTTCGGGAGTATGTCATTAATAATTTTTATCTAGAATGTTAGGGTAGGGGGTTCCAGAGCTTTCCACTTGAGCAAGATAGCTTTCTTTGCATTGTGCAAAAGTTGCTGTAGGCACAGTCTGTCACTGGAAGTGAGAGTGAGTCCCTCGACATATCCCAATAGACAAAATTCTGGTGTCCGTATGCAGTGGCGTAACTACTCCCTGGTGGGCCCCGGTACAGGATTGGCACCTGGGACCCCATGACAGGACTCTATAAATGCCATGCTGGAGTGTTGATGGCATATGTGCTGTAAAATCTCCCCCTAGATAATTGCCTGCCATAACCATTTTCGTGGCTCCGATGGGCCCCAAGGGGGTGGGGGCCCTGGTGCAATTGCACCCTCTGCACCCCTGGTAGTTACGCCACTGTCCGTATGGCTGGGAGTCCTAGAGAAACGTTAATAAATGTTAGAATTGCAGTCCAGTATTGTTGGATCTTGGGGCTCTCCCAAAATACATGTATATAGGTACCACTATCTGCATTGCATTTTAAACACAGGTCAGGGTATCCTTGATATATCTGTGCCAGCCTATGTGGAGTCAGGTACACTCTATTCAAAAACTTAGTGTGTATGTATCGGTCCCTAACTGATATGTTGGTTTCTGGTATTTGCTCAAGAATGTCTTTCCAGGTTCTTTCCTCAAAGCATGGAAAGACTTGGGCCCATTTACTGCAGATATGTTTGATGGGGTCAAAACTGTCTTGTACCAATATGGCATACAACCAGCTTAAAGGTTTGGGTAGATCTGTTCTCCGAAGATATCCTTCTAGGATTAATTGGGTAATATTCTGGGCGCATTCCGGGAATTGGGCAGAAAAGGCATGTCTTAATTGGAGAAACCTGAAAAACATATGATTTTGTAACACATATTCCTCTTTCAGTTTTGGAAACTGCTTGAGTTCTCCTGCACTCACCAGGTCACCCAGGTGTTTTATACAAGCTGTAGCCCCTTTATTGCATACTTACATATCTGAATACAGTACACAGTATTTTAATAAGACTCTCATATTATTGCTTTAATTACAGGAGAGGATAAGTTACATTGGACCAGAAGAATTTGTTCAAGCGTTTGTGCAGAAGGATCCATTAGACAACAATGAGGTAAAAGCACATTAGAAGGTCCTTTATGTGTTGTGTTCCTTTATTCTGTGTACAAAGGTGTCCGGTTGGGAACACATAACTGATTCTACAGTCTCCCACTGCTATCAGTCTTTTGTGTTATAATTTGCTCCAGATTGTGATAAAAGCATTAAGACATTCTTTCAGCTACTGATATTACAGTAGACAAAGACTGGAGCGCTGTAATGTTTAGTCAGGGGAAGTTATTTCATGCTACCAGTACTTTAATTGCCATTTTTCAGTAGAGAAACTTAACTGCATGACAATTTGTTGCCGGGCGACTAAATCTTCCCGAATCTTCTCGTCTGTCTCTGCCGTAAAAGAAAATAAGACTCCTTAAAACTTATCTTGTAGATAGGGTACAAAGGCAAGTCCATAGTATTGTCTGAGTTTTCTTCCAGTGTATAAATGCAAAGATAGTTAACATGAAAGCACCTCAGTCAGTGAGATATAGGGGCTGTATTTATCATGGGTGAGAGTTCACTATTTGAGTAATATGATTCTATAAACCCCATATGAATGAATACGAAGTGTTTGAGTTTTGTGTGGGAAAACTCTAATCAAACATATTGATAAATCTGCCCTAACTGGAAAAATTAATTTTCTGTCGGCAGAACTGCTACAGTGACAGAAAGAAAACACGCAACCTGGAAGCCTATGTTGAATGGTTTAACCGGCTTAGCTATTTGGTTGCCACTGAAATCTGCATGGTGAGTCATTTTATTATTTATCAGTGCAGTCTGAAACTCTCAAGGTTTTGGCCTCCTCTGAATTCCAGTTATTTCTGTACTCTCTGCAGCCTGTGAAAAAGAAACACCGGGCTCGAATGATAGAGTTCTTCATTGATGTAGCTCGAGAATGCTTCAATATTGGAAACTTCAACTCTCTAATGGCAATAATTTGTAAGTAGATAGATAGAATGTCTATCAATCTCTATCTAGCTTGGTTCTAGTTTGTTTACTCTGGGAGGAACACTTATTAAAATAATTTGCTGTAGCATGTAAAAGCTTTTTATTAATAATAAATAATATTGTTAATGGTTCATAATCATAGTCATGCTGTAAGGGGTCTCCATGTACCTGCCAGTCATTTTCAGACTCCATGAGGTGATATGACGGTTTCTAAACATAGTGTCAGCTGCATGATTTGCCAATTAAATACTATATTATTAACTTACCACATAGCAAAATTAGTGGTCTGATACATATTACACTGATTCCTAGCAATGGATCAGTTAAGCCTGCTAGTTTTTTCAAGATATATAATATTCATGTTCTGTTTTCAAGCAGGCTGTAGGTGGCAACTGAGATTTACACTCATTGAAAAATTTGCATTTAATTAGTGTTGTTTACTCTAAAAATAAAATCCTTACGTCCTCCTGGATAATTTAAAAGACATTTTGTACAGCAGCCGACTGTTTTAGCATACTTGGAAAATCACCACTTGGCAAGCCCTTACTGTGCTGGCAGTAATATGTAAAAATAAGTCTTGGTTCATTAGTGATGCCAGTACTGTTCAGTTTATCATATTTCAAAGGATTTTTCAGATAAAAGTGCTAAATTTAGTATAGGACATTACATAGCATGGATGCAAGTTTGAGATGGCATGTACAGTACAAAGGTGAATTCAAAGAAACTACTTTTAATCTCACACAATACATGTGCATGTGCATAGACCTTATGTCCTGCTCAAGACCAGCTGTATGGATCTCTGTTAAGTTCATTGGTTGAGAAACTTTTGTTTCCTCACTCTCAGTACCTTTTGGTTTCAAAGATGCAGACAGGGTAATAGGGATAAGCACAAAAAACCTGCAGATTTCTTAAAAGGGAACAATTGCAAAAATGAAAAATTCATACAAGCTTTAGCTAGTGGAAATAAGAATCTTTCTAAATATAATAAACAAAAAACATGTCCTGTTTCTAAAATATTCAAGTTACTCTTCACTATCCCACTCTCAGCAATCTGTCTCTCTTCATAGTCTGAAAGGTCAGTTTTCAAATGGTAGGTATATTTAATAGATCCTTTGGGCGGGACCTCCCATACCTAGAAAATATATTAGCTAACTCAACCAGCTTTAGTACAAACAAAATCTAACCAAATAACTGTTTCCAGCACCAATCCTGCATGTACTGAGACAGGATTTCAGGATTCTGACTCTAATACATCTTCTAGGATGTATTAAAGCAGCCATACATGTTACAATTACCATCTTTCCTCCGACCGTTGGTCGTTTGTTTTATATACTAACAAAAAATTTTAATATTACCTATGATAATTCGTCATTAACGTTTGATAAAGTTTTGAAATTGTCCATCCTGTCTGATCAAAATTGTTTGGTAGGCTAATATCAGTGCGTGTATGGCCACCTTTAGACCTATCCTTCAAAATATGACTCCCAACTCCAGTATGAAGTAAAAATCAAGATAGTTGTTTATGAAACATAATTTCATAAACAACACAAACTTAGTATTTGATTATATTTAGAAAGTTTCCAGTTAGATGAAGCTTGTATTTAAATTTTCATCTTCACAACAGTCCCCTTTTAAGCAGCATAAAATTGTTGTCTAAGTCCAAGTCTACTCTATGCTTAAGGTGAATGTTACAGTCAGGCCCGGACTGGCAAACCATGCCAGATGGGCTGCTATATGGTGCCATAGAAAGTCAGTATTTAGTGGGCTGGTGGGGACTATTTGGGCCTCTTTGTGGGCTGATTGGGCCTCTGTGTACCTGAAATGCCAGGGCCTATTTTCATTCTCAGTCCAGTCCTGGTTACAGTGCTCTAATTTCTTTTTAATTATTTTGTAATTCTGATGTATTATGGATTTCAAATCACCAACTAATTTTAACCTCTCTCATATTGGGGGACATTGACCAAGGTATACATAGTTTTAAAGTGATTGCTTTTGTTTCCATAAAGCTGGCATGAATATGAGTCCAGTGTCCAGGCTGAAGAAAACATGGGCAAAAGTCAAGACTGCCAAGTTTGACATCCTTGAGGTACGTCCTATTGATTTATTGCCCATTGTGTTTTGAGCTCTTGTGGAAGCCTCCCCTTACATTCCCCAGATCCCTCTATAAATGCCACAAAGTGCATGGTTTAAAGAACAACATGCAATCTGAAGATTTGAATAACATGCAATTTGAATATTTTTGCTTATTGGTTAGTTATTTTATATTTTCAGGTTTTATTCGTATTCATTATTAATGTTTTACATGCCAATTAATAAAATATGTCCTTACGTACCAAGTTAACAGCTAATTTTGTTTTCCATGACAGCATCAAATGGATCCTTCTAGCAATTTTTACAATTACCGAACAGCTTTGCGAGGGGCAGCTCAAAGGTCACTAACAGCTCACAGCAACCTTGAGAAGGTATGTTGTCTAAATAGATTAGCAAACTGGGAGTGATAAAATGTACAGATGGCACTCTGGGTTACAGTTGTTTGCACAGCAAATTTAAAATGAAATAAAGACATGGCATCCTGCACACTGTTGTAATGGATACAAAAGTCAATATTTTTGGAAAGGTTACGTAGAAAAAAAACAGTTTTCATGTTTAGAATCTCTCATAAAACAAAGGAATATTTTTTTTCGCTAATTTTTCTCTAAGATTTATAAATTAATGTGTTAATTGGTTGCTTTTGGGAGATAATAACAAAAGCATCTTGTTTTGAAGGATGAATTTGGCCATTTTTTTTTTCTTTGTTGTTTCATCTGCATCTAGAACAAACCCCCTTAATCTCTTTATTATGGATTTGCAAAACATGATTAATAAAGAATACACATGGGTAGAATGAAGTATTTTCAATGTACGCAATATAATTTAGTAATAAAACTAATAGCATTAAAATTATGACAGAATACCTTTCATGCCCTTTGCCCAGGTTCCCATATTCATTGTAAGTGTTCTTATGTAAGTGCTGCTGCATCATTACCAATATCAACATACAGTGCTTAAGGATGGTTTGTCATTATGACACATTGCATTAAGTGCAGTAATGCACATGATGAAGCCCATCTTAATATAATTTGAGGCAGTTTGCCGGAGATGAGAAATAGTACAATGGAGCAGAGACCATAGAAATGTTACATAATATAAAGGGGAATGCTGTAGTGACACAGGTTGAAACTTTATTGCTGCTAAGGGATGTCATGTATAGAAAAATCACAGTTAGGCCAAGCGTTCTATAAACATGATAAAATATTGAGCAACTCTTGCCTAAATGCATTCAGAGAGGGAAGCTGCTTTCTGTTTGCGACAACAAAAATGGATGCCAAAGCTGACATTTTTTTTTTACATTATTTGTGAATATTTTATTTTTAAATTAAAAGCATGAACTACCCTTTTAGCATTAATTTGTACATGTAAATACATGTTTGAGTGCTTTATATGGCATATTGTAAAGACGAGAAATTTATAGCTTGGGAAATAAAGTATTTGTCAGTAAGAAAGGTACATTGCACATTTTGAGAAACATGACTTTTTTTTAAGGAGATTTAAAAATCAGTGCAATAAAATATACTGAGAAAACATATATTCTAAATAAATACACGCAATGTAAGCATCCTTTTTTGAAAATATCCTGCCTTTCTAATGAAGAATAGTCACATACTTTTTAGCATTAAGGGGATTTTATTTTCAAAATTAAAAATATTCTCCTTTGTGTAGTATTTTGCAAATATAATTTTGTATTATCTTTCTACTTGTCAAAATACTCTTGTCTGTCTTCACTTCTTATGGAGATACATGTGAAACAGGATTCCTAAAGCAGTTGTGGTGACAGGTGGACCCCTTTAGCACCTTGTATCTGATTTGGTCCAGTTATAATTGGAACCTATGGAGACCAATTGGTAGTGGACTTGGACTCAAGTCTTTCTAGAACATCCTCACACGATTGGATTTTCAAACCTGTCTAATTTTCTGCAAGATATTGATCAAGCAGGATCTCTTTATGGCCCCATACACAGGCAGATAAGCTGCCAACTCAGTTTGGAGGGAACAGCAGATGCCATGTTTTCTCCAAGAGGCACTGTAGAACTAAGTTGCTATAGTAATTGTTCTGAAGAAGGATAACAACCCGCATTTGTTGTGTTTTGTTTATAGATTGTAATACCCTTCTGCAGTTTGCTTATAAAAGATATATACTTCCTGAATGAAGGATGCACAAGTCAGCTTCCGAATGGACATGTCAATTTTGAAGTAAGTAGTGCAATTGTACGTTTATGAATATTCTAATAAGTGTAGATGCTGTATCGAAGAAGATGGGGAAGCATACAGCAGGCAGAATAACTGCTAATAAGCTTTTATTTTATGTCCACACGACATGTTTCGGGCTACAAAGGCCCTTTCTCAAGTGTGTACAGGTGAGTGAAAACTTTTAAAGGTCAACACCAGAATGCCACACACCCCAATTCCAAAGTGAAAACATTTAACCCTTGCGTGTACTGTCTCTGTATGTCCATAAGTGCAGTATATATGAAACCATATTGTGAGTCCAAATAGGAATCCAAGTTCCAAACTGTGCCTCCGTGGCAAGTGATCACTTGATACATTTCACAGCAACATCTCTGGAGTATTAGCAACTATTGTATCAGTTCTAACAGCTGCCTGTAATGAAGATTTGGATCACTGGTCTTCCCAGAATTAAATATTTTTAGACCACAGAGTTTACAGTAAATGCTAACCGAAAAGTCCAAATAAAATATTTTGGCCAAACTTCTTTTCTGCACAGGTCTTCAACCTCTCCATACTCTCTGTCTCAATTAGGGTATTTTTGATGCTTGATCCCATTGTTATTAATAGGAAAAAAAGATGAATATATAGGAAGGCTGGTATTTTTTTCAAGAAAAGGTGGCAACCCTAGTCTCAATCTAACTTTAACCTTCCCTGATAGGCCTCCCTTTCAGGCACAGTTGTTGCCCAACAATTATATATAGACAGTTGGAAAGCATGTGATTCTGTGTCAAAGTACATTTTTCCTAGACATTATGGCCACTGCATTTAATATAAGTGACATTTAAAGGACAACTATACCCTGAAAGTGAATACTTGAGCAACAGATAGTGTATATCATATTAAGTGACAGTGTATATCATATTAAGTGACATATTAAAGAATCTTACCAAACCGGTATATAAGTTCTTTAGAAAACCGACTATTTAGAAACCAATCTCTTCACATACACCAGCCCCTATTTAAATATATAAGAAAGCAAGTGCAAAACTTTGCTAAAATTATGCATATATCATGTTAGAATATGATGTGCAGGTTTTTTAAATATTGGTCTAGTTTGGACAGTTTTCTGTATTTATGTTTGCTGTTATATTCTAAACTGTTTACTGTTATGACACCATGGTACAAAAAGTTACTACCTTATGAAGTAAAACTGAAGTTGTATCCTATTGACTTGCAATGTTATCTTTCAATTTTTTTTTAGAAATTCTGGGAACTTGCTAAGCAGGTCAGCGAATTTATGACATGGAAACAGGTTGAGTGTCCATTTGAAAAGGATCGGAAAATATTACATTATGTGTTGACTGCCCCCATCTTCAGTGAGGATGGTAAGGGAACTGTCACCGTTTTTCATAAATTTACATTTTTCTTATAGTACATAGTAGTTTTATTTGTAGCCAATAGCTACAACTTTGATTTTCCCTCAACTAAATCAGTATCACCAAAAAATTAAAGTTCTTTAATTTTAAAGTAATGTAAATATCATGTACTATCGCCCTGCATTGGTAAAACTGATCTGTTTGCTTTAGAAACACTACTAAGTTCATATAAACAAGCTGATATGTAGCAATGGTGGTATGCAACAGGTTAAATAGAGGATAACAGATAACATCATGTTCTACAGAGCTTAACTGCTATCTGCTGTGTAACTTTTTCTCCTTTGAATGCCTGCCCCTTTTGCTACACAGCAGCTTATTTACATAAGTAGTAGTAGTGTTTCTGAAGCAAACACAGCCGTTTTACCAGGGCAGGGCAGAATTTTTATCACTTTAAAACATGTAATATGATTTTAGACTATTTAGGCCAGGGGTCCCCAACCTTTTTTTGCTGGTGAGCCACATTTGAATTGAAAAAAAGTTGGAGAGCAACACAAGCATGAAAAAGTCCATGTGGATGTCAAATAAGAGCTGTGATTGGCTTTTTGGTAACCCCTATATGGACTGGCAGCCTACAGGAGAGAATGTTTGGCAGGACATCTGTTTTTTATGCAACCAAAACTTGCCTCTAAGCCAGTAAAAATAAAAAAATAAGCACCTGCTTTGAGGCCACTGGGAGCAACATCCAAGGGGTTGGAGAGCAACATGTTGCTCGCGAGCTACTGGTTGGGGATCACTGATTAAGCCAACGGGGTTAACAACAAGCTAGTATACTAGAACATGGATTACATTTGACTCTAACACTTAAAGGAACTGTGCAGTGTAAAAGAAAAAACTGGGTAAATAGATAGGCTGTGCAAAATTAAAAATGTTTCTCATATGTTTGTAAATGTAATGTAGAAGGGCTGGGGTTATCTATAACATAACACTAATTCCTGCTTTTCCCACAAGTCAGCTACTTGAAGGGGGACCACATGGGACAAAACTGTTCAGTGAGTTTGCAATTGATCCACAGCATTCAGCTTAGATTCAAAAGCAAACCGTTATGACCCATGTGCCCCCCCATCAAGTCACTGATTGGTTATTGCTTGGTAATCAGTGGAAGCCCAGAAAGTAGTGTTCTGTTCAGTTACATTAGACATCCAGTCACTCCTCTACATTACATCTTTGTCTAACTAACTTTATTACAAACATTTTTTTTTATTTTGCAAAGCCTATGGGGCAAATTCACTAAAGAGTACAACTTTGCCAGCGTCTGCTTCACTCACATTGCAACGCTTTGCCAGACGTAGATTAGAAGTTGCATCCATGGCACCAAATGCTGGCGAAGTTGCCCTAGTGTTACTTTGGCAAGCAAAGAAAAGTTGCGCTAGCGTTTTCAAATTTGCATACAGTGGGAAGTTAGAGTTCAATGGACATATATGTTGCAGCAAATGCATTACATAAGCCCAGGAAGCCTTAATAAAAAGAAATAGAGTTGTTATATTGCCCTACACATGTGCCCACTGTATAGTTTATGTTCCATATGTAAGGGAAACCAGGGGGAAACCAGGTACATTGTAAAATGTAAACAATTTTTTGACAAACTCCTATCTACTCTATTGCACTTCACCTGGTCTGAGGTGGCGAATGCAAGTCTGGCGCAAGAGGTAATGTTCAGTAAAATCCGCATCGTAGTGAATTTGCATTGTTACGTCCCTTCGCCAGAGCACAAATTCCCTGGCGTTACAGAGTGAAATACCGGTAGAGTCTTTCTGTTTCGCTAGCGAAGTTACGTCAATGACCATTAGTAAATCGGTGAAGTTCGCCAGCGTTAGTCACTTTGCTCTTTAGTAAATTTGCCCCTATGTATTTACCTAATTAATTTCATACTGAACAATTCCTTTAAGGCAGGGCCTTCGCAACTTGGAAGAAGCAACAGTGTGGTGTAGCAACTACAAATGCCACAGGCCACTTGTCCATAATATTATAAAAGAAAAGGGAGCCAGGAGGTTCTTGCTAATCAAACAGAACAGAATAGATTATTTGTAAGAGACAAATGATCCACAGGTTTCCACAGTACATCAGAGTTAACAGCATGTGGATCTCCTGAGGATGTAGTCAAGGCAGTACAGCATACCTTCAGGCAGAAATAAATACCTCAAATGTAGTCTGAATCCCACCCAGTGGAGTGGTCAGGGAGAAGAACATAAAGTCTGATGCCCTATTCACTGTGGTCCCTTCACTGTAGGCAAATCTTACAGCTGAGGGAAGCTACTCCCTGCTACAATCCTTGATGGAGCACAAAGCTTCTTTTGCTCTCTTCCCTCATTATTATTAACATGTATTTCAATAGCGCCAACATATTTCATATCACTGTATCTTACTCACCTAGACAGTACTATAACAGTTAGTAATCATGTCACTATCTGGCTTCTTTCACTGCGTCACTGCTCCCCATCTTGTCTCTCTAGAGGTACTGGTCCCTCTAGGGCAGAAAGACTTTACTGGGCATTGGTGCACCCATGCTTCCTGGAAATATCCAGCTGGGTCATCAACCAGAAGCCAAAGAGGAGGTTCATCTCTTCTCACTCACTATACCATAGTGTGACAGGAAGTGGTCATAACACCTCTTGGCCAATAACTGGGTTATGTAAATTACAACTAGGCACATGGTCATCTCTCCAGCAACTAGGAAGTATAGGGATTTAAAGTTATAGGGGCACAGTAGCCCTATGGGTCCATACAAACACTAATGTTTTGATGTTAGTGTTCCTTTAAGTACTTAAGCTTGAATTCACAAACTTGGAAGTTAGAATTCAAAAGTAATCCAGTCTACCAACAAAGTATGTGCCATGTAAACCTTGTCTGACATTCAAATGAATCGAGAGCCACAGGGGTAGATTCATCAAAGAGTGAAGTTCCGCCACTAGAGGGAAATTCCACAGCTCTCAATTCATTTCTATGGGATTTTGCAAGGCGTATTCATCAATGGGTGAATTGAAAGTTCACCCTTTGATGAATACGCCTTTAAAAATCCCATAGAAATGAATTCAGAGCTGTAGAATTTCCCTCTAGTGGCGGAACTTCACTCTTTGATGAATCTACCCCACTGTCTCCAAGGAAAGGTGTTTGATCACTGAAGGGACAGTGATCAAGCAAGCTTTGTGCCGCAAAGATTTGTTGGAAATGCAAGATTGTTATGGCCCCCTACAGCTCTAGTGAGTGTTTTCAACCTTAGAATTGCAGGGTGCTGGTCCCTAATGCAAATGGAGCCAAAGGGGAGAACTTTCACACATTTTGCTTCTTTTTAAAATGCAATGGTTGTGGCATTAACCTAAGGCAATGTTACACAAGGACAACTTTGTTTGTCATATGTTGATGAACACCCTAATCCTTTAGTAGTACCATAGTGATGAGAATTCCTTATCCAAGGTTAATGCCATTGAGATTAGGCAAATGAAAACAGCTGTTAAGGTCCCCATAGACACAACAATCTTTCCCTTCCGAACGACCGATCTTAGAGAAGTCCGACCAATCTGTAAAATTATCGTGCGGTTAGTGGGAAACAAACGATCGTACGATTTTTCGTCCGACATCGGTTTGAAGGTTGATCGGCCAGGTTAGAAAATCTTTATTGGTCCCCATGCAATCTACCTATGTTTGCAGGGCCAAGCAGGCAGCGATCCTTCAGTTTTGCAGGCAATATATCTGAAATTGTCTTTTTAGTTGATGGACACATCGGACATTTAATAATCGTTTTGAGACAATCGTGGTCTCACAATAACCATTGGATCTTTCAAAAATCTTTACGTCTATGGCCAGCTTTACTTTCCTTTGCCATGCGAATGTCAAGGGCAAGTTGCACTATGCTGTGAATTTCAGAAGACACACAATCCACATATGCCACATATGGCAGATTTTAACATTTACGTCCTCTCTGTTCAAAGAAAAGTCTCTTGTGATTGTGATTGACTAACAGACCTAGGTGGTAAACATAATAGCCACAGCTTAAAAATGGCGGAATAATTCAGGAATTCAGGATTTTTATCAAATCTTAATTCATTGTTTTCAATGGCTCTGTTTAATATATACCAAATTTAAATCTTCATGACAACATAAAGTGAATGAATAAAGTAATAACATTTATTAGTTAATTGTCCTTACAATTAATGAGATGTGAGGATACATGTATGTCCACAAATGTATGTCCACAAATTCAGTTTTGAGTTCAATTGCCATGTGCTTTCCTTCAATGCATTGTTTTTCCCAGAACTCCAGCATCATTTGAGTTACAAAGGGACAATGTTGTTGCACTATGCCTAGCATAATCGCTTCCAATTAAACAAACAAAATTACCACAATTAGACGCACATTTAGTCAAAACGTCTAAATCAGACATGGTTGTGTAGAAGTCCAGCTGGCATCATGTCAGGTGTTCAGCATGTGAGTGACGTCTGCGCCCAGTTTTTTAGACAAAAATGTGCTGCCTATTGATGCTAAGTGCAAAAGGAACCCTGGAGCTACTTTCTGGTAGTAGCTCCAGGGTTCCCTTGCCTCATTGTAGCAGCGTTCAGTTCTGAACAGAACACAGTAAGGACTAAGGGTAAGGCCAGACGGGAAGATTCGTCCACTTCCCCCTGCCTTCCAGCTGAATAATCAATAATCGCCTGCGCCTATTCACACGCGGCGCTGCGCTATCCCAAAATCGCTCAAAATTGCCTAAGGAGGCGACCTCAATAAACGCAGTGCCGCGTGTGACTAGGCGCAGGAGATTATTCATTAATCAGCTTGAAGGCAGGGGGAAGCAGTTCCGGTGAGATCTGTTACCCCAAAGAAGAGGCGATTAGTCATCAGGTGACAAATCTCCCCGAATCTTCCCGTCTGGCCTTACCCTTAGTGTGTGTGAGCACGACTATATGGAAGTGGAGAAGCAAGCACATTGAGGGGACTGCAACTGCACTTGCAGCTGTAAATTAGCTCTGTAATGTTTTCTGTCCTAAGCTTTAATCTACCTATAAATTTTATAATTTTTGCTATAAATGTCATGCATATCAGTGTAGTTGATGCTTTTTACACATATTTGAGCATTTTAGATTGAGTATAACAAAACATCTAGATATATACCGGTTTATTTTTTTGAGCAATGGTGAAAGCAAATGGCATGCATCCACATACAGCAATGTATTTGAAGCACCAGCACATTGATAGTGACAGAGTGATGAAGTATTTGATGCTGAGGTAAATGAGGCACAGCATCGTCTGAGTGAGGACAAGATAGTAATGTTCCTGGGGGAAGTGAAAGACTGTGGGAATATAGGTCCTGTATAATGCTTGGTTATTCATTCATTTTGTATTGCTTTTGCTTACAGCGCTTTACTTGGCTTCTTATGAGAGTGAAAGTCCTGAGAATCACATTGAAAAGGACAGATGGAAGACTCTGAGGTGAGCTAAATAGCTGATGTATCAATGCAAGATGCAGCTGGTTTTGTGACACTGACTAGCTAGAAATAAAGTCCATACATATGCTTCAGACACATTTCTAGCCTGCCATCTGTTAAAATCTATTTTCTTTGTAAGCATCAGGTATTCTGATGCTATTTTCTGTGCTTATTAAATGCCATCTACATTGGCCACATAATTCCCCTTCTGTATGTTCTGTTATGTCCCATTTTTTCAAAAGTAGTGAGAATTTGCATCTGCCTGTTCTATTACTTGCTAATTCTTGAAGTGGTGAATTTGATCATACATGTGAAATTTCAATGTACTCTCTTAAAATAAAATATTTATTTATAGTATTTCAGTAATTTAAGCAACTGTTATGTGCTTACTTTTTCCTTTTTCCAACTGTTATGTGCTTACTTTTTCCTTTTTCCAACTGTTATGTGCTTACTTTTTCCTTTTTCCAACTGTTATGTGCTTACTATATGGTTTATTTTACAGGTCGGCACTTTTGGGCAGAGCATAACGTGTCAATGACATGCCAGAAAATTGTTATTATTTATGGACATTTTTTGCACTTGATGGCAGCACAGCAGGCAAACAAGATTGCAACCAAGCTTTGGTGAATCATGAGAGTTTGAGTGTACAAAAGCAGATGAATTTCCACTGACTGGCCTAGCATGCTTGTTCAGGACAATAAACACTTAATCATTCACAGACACCCTTATGCTGATTATTTGCTGGATATTGCTTCCTGCTAGCCAGTCCCATCGTCCTCGAACACCTAAAACGTCTGTAAAAAAAACTAAGCTGCAAACACCAGGAATTTTGCCTGTGGAAAAAAACAGACATTTAAAAAATTAAAACTGGAGTAACCACTCGCTGGCGGTGGTTCATATCCATTTCAAATGGACTAAGGTTAATTCTATTGTTAAAGCTTAAAGTTTACTGCTGGATAGTAAACTGGACATGAAATGTGACTTACCAGTATTATTGATAATAATAGCCAATGCATATCTCCCTTTGAAAAGAAGATAGAAAATCACCTCTCTGGACTGTAAGCAGTGACTGAATCACCTCACTGGACTGATCTTCAAAATGGTTGTGTCTTCTTTTTTTTTGCTGTTTACACAATTACTTGTTTCTTTTGTCATTTAAATTTCTTTTGTGAAGCTTTAATTGTTTCTTGTATTTATTAAGCATAGTTTGTGCAAACATGGTATATGGACTGAGGGGAATACTGAAGTTCAGTAGAAAAATTCTATTTTAGTATGATTATCAGTACAGTACTACACTTTATTGTAGAGAAAGGAGCTATGAATACATAATTTCACAAGTAGTGACCAGGGTGATGTATAATTTTTAGTAATAATTTTCTCAATATTTTGACGTTCTGCACAAAGGATAGTTTTATTCTTTGCCTCGTTTCCTCAGTGGCATTTGATGTGAAACTATCATAAGTAAAAGTCCATTAACCTATTCTTTACAAATAGATCCATCACTTAAGGGGCCTTTTTATCATTTTATATGGAGACAAACATCAACGGTGATGCTCCCATAGCAACCAAGCAGATTTTGTTTTCTAACTTGCATGTGTTGAAATCTAATTTCTGATTGGTTGCTATGGGCAAGATCACCAGAGATATGTTAACAGCGTGATGACTAGGACCCATTTAGGCCAAGTTTCATAATTCAGAAAGCCACTAAAATGAAGACCTGCAGTAAGGTAGCTCATTTCCACTGTGTTGCTATTCTAATGATATGATTTGACCTTATTTTTATATATATATATATATATATATCTGAAAATACAGAAACCTGTTTCATTTTACTTTTGGCATGATTATTTTTTTTTTACAAAGCATCATACACATAGATATAATGAGAGAAGATTGTAATAAGATAAAAGTCAAATTTTTGCATTGGTATTAGGGGCCACTGTCCCATAATCTGATTAAGTAAATGTGTGTTCAGATATAAAATATGAAAATTAGCTCTGTCATTTATGTTAGATAAGTAATATTACAATGCTAATATTTGTGCAATTTCAAATAATATGGGATGATTGGAAGTCTAACTTAAAGTTTTGGTTTTATAGAAAAATTGATTGTTTTTTTTTTGTGTTTCTTTTTTTTTTAATCTACCTCTTCATCCTGCTGTAAACATGTATAATTTTATACCTGTTGATAGTTTAATTGATCACTGTAAAATTAACTATAGGCAATGGTATTGTACAACTGATCTTCATTTTTTTTATCTGTGTTTTTTTTTTCAGCTGCTATCTGGCTGCTTGGGTTCTGGTTAAACTAGCAGTTGAAACCAGGCAGCGTTCAGAAGTTAATTCTGATAATTTAAAGGTGATCTTCCCCTATAGGTTAACAATTATGTCTCTGAATAATTCTATATAAATAGCTGAGTATAACAATGCATATTTATAGAAATGATCAAGGATTTTTCTAATAAAATGAGCCCATGAAAAACAAAGTAGAACAAGATCAATGTTGAACCCTTTTGCAAAACTGGTACGTAGTTTTTTTTAATACATCAGATGAATTCTGTTATGCTTGGTATTAAAAATGTGGATCAAGTGCAAATGAAATGCAATAATTGCAGTTTATATATGTAAACAGTTTTTAAAACCCATTAAACAGCCTAGTGAGAAGTTAGTATGCTTACAATTCAAAAAACAATGCTGTCATCCCCATTGTGTTATTACTGATTTTTTTTTCAGGATTGGCTAATGGGGAAGCAGGGAATTTTTTTCCAGAGGTTTGATCCACTTCAAAAATATATTATTATATATCAGGGATAGTTATTGTCTTGCTAAGTGTCCCCCAGCATCCTTGGTTTTCCCATTTTGACAGATTATTAAGTTATACTACACTGCAAGACACACATGATATATGTATGTGACAGGAATGTGTAGAGTAATGTAAAATAACATTAATTTAGTTCAAACACCAAATCTAGTCTGAATCAGTAATGCAATGAAATGTATTAAACATGGATATATAGTAAACCATTGCTGTTTTTAAGTGGGTTTCTGTTTTTTGAGTAGGTTGCATCTTCAACAAGTTTGCTGAATTTACACCAAAAGTTTGTTGAATAAAATGAATTTGGTTACAAGGTTCTCCAGCTGAATCCCTCTTTTTTTAAACGGAAGCATTCTTTTCTTGCAATCAGAAAATCATTATAGTGTATATACATTGTGTGTTGTTAGTTAAAAGGGCTGTGTTGCTTGGAATATACCATCCAGTGATAATCATTTGTATCACTATTGTAACCTCTGCCCCCAAGATTCTACACTGGTTAGATTTAATTCCCTCAGTCTAGTAAGCACAGAAATGCTGGCATTTCTTTTGTTTTACCACATTTTATACTCAGGAACTTTAGCTTGGTTATTTTGTCTTCTAATTAATAAGTCTTTTAATCTTGGAAGGAAATCTGGAAAATCTGCACTTGGAGAACACTATAATTAAAATGGAAACCAGACTTAAAGGTATTGGGGAATTTTATGTTCCCCTTGCAAATTGTAATCTATTTTGACTTGCCTGGAATACATACATACATGTATTTTGACTTGCTTCGAATACATCCATTTATGACTTCTGTAGATGAACTGAAATTGTAAATAAAACTAAATGATATTTAATAAATTCACTCCATTGGTATGTTTTTTCTCTCCAGACAGGTAATTCTAGTTAAAGTAAAGGTGGCCATAGACAGAACAATTACATTTGTACAAGTATCTTGCCTGAAAAAGATCTTTCCAAGAAAGATTGTTCATTTCAATACGCACTTGTACATATATACAGGTAGACACAATAGAATTCTACCTGTATCTGACAATTCAGGAGTAACAATAGCTGCTGTTCAGGTGCAGTCAAAGGCACCAGATCAAAATTTACTAGCCAGCCCGAGCTGACCAATACACTCACTAAATATCATACAAAAATTTGTTAAATGTATCGGTGTGTCTATGGCCACCTGTAAGGACTTGCGCTCACCCTGGTGGTCTAGAGGTTGCCCCTCGAGCACACGGGAGCACCCGCCGTGCCTCTGGCGGGGACGCTCGGCACGTGCATCTTCTTTCTTCATGCGCCGCGCGCGCACTTCCAGGTTATGTAGGCGCATGCGCGCTGGCGTGATTACGTCAGCGCGCAATGGCGCGAAATTCAAACTGTATTTAAAGGGATCCTAGAGTTCAGAGCATTGCCCGTTGTTAGGTTCTATTAGTTAGTTCCTGGGTGCTATTACTACTGATTCCTGTGTGTTCTCCTGATTTTTGACCCTTGCTTTGCCTGACTATTCTGATATCTCCAATCCTGACCTCTTGCCTGTCCCCTGACTATTCTGATATCTCTAATCCTGACCACTTGCCTGTCTCCTGACTATTCTTCATTCGCTAATCCCGATTCCGGCCTGTCTGACTATTCTATTCCACTTGTGCTGGTCCGGCCCGCCTGTTCCACTTGGCAGTATTCTTCAACCCAGTATTTGGTGAGACGATCGTGCCCCTGTGCTAGCCAGAACTCTTAGCTTTGTACCTCTCGATAAGTCCAGGTGGCATCTGAGTAAACTGAGGGCTCCTCCCGAGGCCAAAGGCGGTCACTTAACTGGTGAAGCCGAGCTGAGACCAAGGTGCTTAGCAACTGTTCTGGTATTGGGTGCCGTTCGTGACACCACCTTCATAAAGCAAACCATGTATAAACGATGCATAAATACTGCTAATATAAGTAGGACTTTGCCTACAGCTAATGCAGATCTTTGGGCAAACATACATCTTTTTTTCCCAGCAAAACCGTCTGATGGTTCAGATTATTAGAGGTAAAAAAATGCAGTTTTGTGGGTTAGGTACCCATGAAAATGTGGGTATTTGTCTATGTATGGCCCCTTTGATGATCCAGACTGAATGCTCAGTGTTGCACTGCAGTATATGGTATTGATCAGGAAACAGTCTAATCAGGAGTGGCAAACATTTTTAAACAAGCTATAATAGTTAGAGGAGGTAACATTCCACTCTTACAGGAACATGTATTAAAATTCAAGAGAATTTTCTAATGTTTTTGAATTTGACTCAAATTTTTGAGATTTTTAAATCAATACATTTAAAAAAATTCTAATGAAGAAATTTGGCAGATAATAGCCAAAGTGTTAGTGGTAGATGTTTTTGTTTTTTTTGGTGGTCTGTTTTTTTTTTATTCTTCTTACCTTGTGTAGCCATCTTTTTGACCCTTCTCTAATTTCTGTTAGTTAGTGTCAGGGGGGCCTATCGGCTCCCAGTGGGAATTTGTCAGGACCAAGGAGGAAGCAAAGAGTCTGGAGTCAAGGATCTTATCTACTTCATACTCTTGTTGATCGTCCACTGAGATAGCAGAAGGAGGAGACTGAACTGAAGAGAAGTTGTTAGAAATAAGCGGTTTCACCAAGGAGACATGGAATACATTAGGATCTCAGCATCTCTCATGCATCTCAGGAGGAAGCTGCAGACTAACAGCCCACGAACAGTCCTCCTTGACAGCCAAAGCAATAGATCTTACCAACGAGAAGGCAACTCACAGGAAACGAGATCGTCTTCAAGGTGGGTAGAGAGCCCATTGTAGAAAGTGTCATTGTTCCAGCCCGTTTCAGCGACCAGCGTACGGAATTCTATGGCATATTGAGGCACAGTACAAGTCCCTTGACATATCTGCATTAAACGTGACGAGGCGGATGCAGCTCTGCCAGGAGTGTCAAAGATGGTCCGCAACACCTTGGTAAAGAATCATCAAGAAGAGGGTCCTGCTTCCCACTTTGGTGCGTTCCTAAACAAACTGGCTAGGAAGCAGCGTGAACTGGATTTCGCACTGATTCAGGAAGCCTCTGCAGGCTTGTGGATCACCGCCATAGAGAAGAGGTGCCCGGATACGTGGCTTGGAGACTTGAAAAGAAGACATCGGAGTCATAGTGGGTGGTGGAGCTGGAGAAAGGGCAGACAACTTGTCCAGTATGGCCGTAAGAGCAAGGGTAGTCTGCTGTGCTTCGTAGGACTCTATGTGGGCAGCCAACCCGTGGAGCGCTCGTCTGACATCCGGTGTAGCTTCCTCAGTGGGGTCCATGGCCCAAGTATATTGTATGGGGGGCCAATCGGTTCCCAGTGGGAATTTGTCAGGACCAAGAAGGAAGCAAAGGGTTAAAGTCCAGGTATGCGACACAGAAAGGGTTTAGGCAATATTTTGGTCTAGTTCAGGCAAAAGTTCAATAGGCAGGCAGATTAGGGTTCAGAGTCAGGTTTCAGGCAAGAGTTCACTATCCAAGCACAAAATAAATTAATTTAGAGCACCCAGGAAAGTTAACAAACAAATCCTATACTTGGGCATTGAACCCGGGTTCTTTTATATTTGAATTTGGCGCCATTAGGATCAGACGCCTTGACGCACCTGTCGCAGTGCTTTGACGTCATAGCACCAGCGCCGCTACCCACGTGGCGGCCATGGGAGCTATTCCAGCAAAGAAGGATTCGCCGCCAAGAGCTCCGGGCAGCAATCGTGATAGTTAGTTTGTTGAGACCTTGTTTTCTACTTTTTCATTGGAGCAGGGTTGTGGTTTTTCTTTTGGTTCCACTTTGGCAGTCTTTTTCTTATGTTTACTTTCCAGTACCACTGGTGTGAACTTTTTTTTTCTTCAATTTTTTCAACAGTCTTATTGCACCCCCGCTTAATGTTTTTAAATTCGTGGTGAGCACAACTTTCCTGTGTTTGTTATAGTTCATATAGGAGCAGTGACCAGCTCCTTGTTGTAGCTCCCACCCCTTCACAGCTATAGTCAGGTGATCCCACTGGTGTCTAATAAAAGGGCAACCAAGTTTGGGAGTTTTACTTTGAAAGCAGCAAGTAAGTTGCAGGTAAAACTTAGTCCCTTTTGTAAAATGTATAATGAAGCAATAGAATGCTTAATGAATCAGATGCAATTTGAGAGCAGGACTGGCCAGATATGGGATGACGTAGTTGGCCAGCTTCAATATATTGCAATATATGGACAAACAATCCCTGTTTTGTTCAAAGGGTAAGGCATTTTTTAGTAGCTGTATGTAGAAAAATGTCTCAATGTCTTAAATATATTGATAATGGGTTGAGTGCAGAGAACCTTTTGTATTTGTCTATATTGTCATCCAAGCATAATTTTTGCCAGCCAGGCCAGTAAAATACTGGCCAGACGGCAACCCCAATTGCAAGGAGTGTGTGGCTCATTTATATCTGGTTCCACATTTGTTATTTTTTTTTGCCATTTCCTCCTTTTTGGTAGGTTTCATCTTGTTCTTTCTTTTGCACAACTTTTGAAAAAAAGTCAGCAAGCATTAGTATCTAGCTTTCATGATTTTCGGCACCACATTTTTCATATGAACATATATTGTTAGAAGGATGTTCTACTCTAAAGGAGTTATTTATTAAGATTTGAGTTTTCCGTGGAGATTTTTACGTTTTCGAGGTGATTTTTTTGGCCAAAACATTTTCTGGTAAAAAAAAAAAACATTTTAGAGAATTATTATACCCCAACCGTAGACACAGCTTGAATCCTAAAAGACACCGTGTAAAACCTGTTGAAGTTTTAAGAAGTTTTGGAGTCAATTGCAGAAGCCTTTATGATGTTAATAGTTTTCTTGGAGTGTTTTTGCTAAAGACTCACAACTCCATTCAAGCTTTATATTAAAGGAATTGTTCATTATAAAAATAAAAACTAGGTGCAAAATAAAGAATGTTTTTAATATAATTAGCCAAAAATGTAATGTATAAAGGCTGGAGTGACTAGATGTTAGTAACATAATAGCCAAAACACTACTCTCGTGGTTTCAGGCAGTAACCAATCAGTGACTTGAGGGGGCCCCCATGGGTTATAACTGTTGCTTTTGAATCTGAGCTGCAGCTAAGGATCAATTGCAAACTCACTGAACGTTTATTTCCCATGTGGTTCCCCTTAAAGTGTTAGATAGCTGAAAAGCAGGAAGTAGTGTTCTGGCTATTATATTAAACATCCAGTCACTCCAGCCTTTATACATTACATTTTTGGCTAACTTACAGTCAGTGCTTGAATTGGGGCTGGATGGCATGCCGTTGCTTTTTTAAAATTACTGTTTTCCATCCCGTCGGGCGGGATGGTGCAATTCATAATACCGGAGCTATGTCTGTCGCGATCCCTCGAAGATTTTTCTTCTGCTGTGCAGCAGCGTGTTCTTTTGCCTCATTCCCTAGCTGCTCGCTCCCCCCTCCCTTGTCACAGTGCTGCCGGATCGTATTACTTGAGCTGTGACAGGGAGAGAGAGCAGCCAGGGAGCATCTGATTGGCCAGTAGCACAGATTGCAGCGCGGGAGAAAACGAAGCAAGGAAAGCCCTATCTATTGCAGTCTGCAGCCTAGTACTTGCGAGTTCTGGGGGTATTTATACAATTACTTGCCACTGTACCATCTGTTTGTGTGTTCTGCTGGTATTTATGTATGTACTTGCCCCTGAGCCATCTGTTTGTGAGTTCTGGGGGTATTTATTCATGTACTTGCCCTTGTGCCATCTGTTTGTGAGTTCTGGGGGTATTTATGCATGTACTTGCCCCTGTGCCATCTGTTTGTGAGTTCTGGGGGTATTTATGCATGTACTTGCCGCTGTGCCATCTGTTTGTGAGTTCTGGGGGTATTTATTCATGTACTTGCCCCTGTGCCATCTATTTGTGAGTTCTGGGGGTATTTATTCATGTACTTGCCCCTGTGACATCTATTTGTGGGTTCTGGAGGTATTTATTCATGTACTTGCCCCTGTGCCATCTAAAAGGGGTGTACTAAAAGGGGCATGACCAATAATTGTGGGTGTGGCACCATTTACCATCCCTCCACCTTTTGCAACCCAATTCAAGCACTGCTTACAGTACTATATTAGAAACAGTTTTATTTTGCACATACTATTTAGCCAGTTTTTATTTTTACACTGAACTGTTCCTTTAAATAAGAGACCATTTGCATTGTGAGTATTATCAAGTTTGTTTCTAACATTCCACCAATAATAAATAACCCCCTAAATATCATTTTACACACCTGTATAAAAAGTTTAAATATCTGTCTAATTATGTTTAATGGAAATTAGTTCTCTAAAAAACTATATAACAAATTAGGAATTATTTTGCACCAAACAGGATGCTGCATAAATCTCTGCTGCCACCATATAAAGACTACACCAAATGAAATGCCAGTGACCAAGTCTTATTGTTGTATCAACATTTATTGCAAAACTGTCATATTAATAATGTTAATAGTCTTGTGTTGTTCACTAATTCTGCAATTAATTGGATTTGGTCTATATAAAAATAGTTTTAGATTCTAAAAATCCTTTCTGCTGGGTAAGCTCAAATATAAGAAAGATGGAACACCATTAAGAACCACAATAACATATTTATAAAGGAGACTTTTGGTCAAGTTTGATTGCAAGCACACAGTACAGTACTTTTAACCATCAAAATTTGTATTGTAATGTACATTTATCTAGCATATCTACCGTATCTCTCACCTGTATATCTTTGTATTTTAAAATGTACATTTGTCACAGAAACTCTATATGTCTTTTAATAGCAGGAAATGCATCACCCCTGCTTAAAAGTATTGTTTTTCAGTTAAAATATATTTGGGTTTTTTATTGGCACAAAAAAAAAAAAGTTCGCCCTCCTATGCTGATCCATTCGCTTATGGAGCAGTTGTTTTCTCTCCCCAATGTATAGACCAGTGCACTCATCGCTACACTGGACTGCGTATACCACATTACTTAGTTTTCCCTTAGTTGGATCCTTTGGGTGTACCAGTTTTTGTCTCAGTGTGTTGCTAGGTTTGAAAAACACAGGGATGTGGTGTTTGTTGAAAATCGTCCTGAGTTTCTCTGACACTCCAGCTACATATGGAATGACTACAGTATGTATCGCTTACTATGTGTTTTTATTCAAGTATACTAAAGCATATATTAAATTGTAATTTTTGTGATAGTTTCCCTTTAAATATATAACACACAGCTTGCTTTTTGTTTTTTTAAAGAGCAAAAAGATTTTTTTATACTTAATTTTGAAATTTGGCATGGGACTAGACATGATATCCATTTACCATTTACTGCTACACTGCAAGTTGGAGTTATATCACCCAGGAGCCCATCATCACCTTGTGAACAGAACAATGGGCAGCCAATGAGACAGCAGCTACCTGACACCTCTGTTTGGATTGCTAAAAGTTGCTAAAAACCCATTTTTTCCTGCTTGGGTGCTATCCTCATTTCTACCACTAGGACCATGACTTGGTTCATAGAAATACTATGAGAAATACAATGAGAAGGGGAGAAACAAAAGCAGTTCCATCCTGAAGTGCTGGCATTTTCTCAAAGCTCAGAATCAGGTACAAATCACTGAGATGGCTACCTCCACACCAATATTACAGCTAAATAAAAATGTATGTTTCAAGAATAACATTTTACACGTTAGAGTGACTTACTACTTTTTAGGTTCCCAAAATGTGCAGAAATTGACCTGTTTTACCAATATCTATTGAAATTTTATATGAATTAGGGCCTCATGGGGCCCCTATACCTTGTGGGGCCCCCTGCAGCCTCTGGGTCTGCTGCCTCTGTAGTTATGCCCATTCCAAGAAAGAGAAACTAAAATTAATTATTCCAATGACTTCAACAGGTTCTGGAATATCACGGAAGGCGCATTTCTAGGAATAGACAAAAGCATAGCCAGGCAGGCCGGGGTCGGTGCGGACAGAGTTCAAGCAAGGTCACGCGGGCCAGGTCGGTACGGAGGAGTTCAAGTATAGTCAGACAGGCAAGGGTCAATAGAATCTTCAGGCAGGCAGGAGTCAGGATTAGCAGAGTTCAGAATAGTTAGGCAGGCAAAGGTCCATATTGGCAGAGTTCAGACTAATCAGACAGACGGATCAAAACCAGGAATAAAACATGAAGAATCACACCCAGGATACTAGCAAGTAGAACCTACAACAAGCAATGAGTCTGTGCCCCTTTAAATATTCAAACTTCTCACCATTGCGATGACTGCATGATGCTTATGATGCACAAAACCCAGAAGTGTGTGCAATAGTAAAGCCAGAAAGAAGAGAAGTATCACTGCGGCAGGCATCCCTGCCAGCCCGCTAGACCAGCAGGGTGAGTCTTCACATCCCCCAATTGAATATCATTGAAATGCTATGGGATGATTTGAAGCAGGTTTTCCATGCTTGGCAGCCATCAATTTTCTTTCAATAAATTTTTATTTGTTTTCACATTTCTTATGTTTCTTGTACAATGACCATGATCATAAGTGCATAGTCAGACAGGTTATTTAACATTGGTTACATGACATTGTATATGATACATATCGTTGTATTCGAAATATGACATATTTACTTTGGTTAATTTGACAGGGAGAACATGGTTATATATGTTTAACATTGTTGAATAAAGATTATGGTTAAAAAACAAAATCATAATACAACTAAAATATAAACAAGCAGGTTTACATTACATGATAGAATGGTATATCTATTCTCAAAGTATTATATTGACAGTAGGTCTGTTGGTAGTGTGTCGCCGTATCTGTATGAAATCCATGGTTGACAAATGTTTATAAATTTGTCATGTTTATCTAATGTAATACTTGTAAGTTTTTCATTGGTAAATATCCAGTCTAGCTTTATTTTAACATTGTTGAAGTTGATTGTTTTCTGTTTCCAGGATTTTGCTAAAGATTGTTTGGGCAGCCATCAATTTTAACTGAACTGGAGAGATTTTATATGGACGAATGGTAAGAAAATACCACCATGCAGAATCTAGAGGCTGTTATATTTGCAAAAGGAGGCTCAACTAAGTATTGATGCAATATCTTTGTTGGGGTGCCCACATTTATGCACCTGTCTAAGTTTGTTAACCCAATATACTTTATGTGACTGCTGAAATACTACTGTTTCCAAAAGGCATTTTATATATTAAAGGAGAACTAAAGTTAAGCTAAAGAAGTAGCAAGAAATGCTGTACATTATGCTTTGTGCTTCTGTACCAGCCAAAGGCAAACACGGTAAAGATCTGTGTCTCCAAATTTGGCCCAGTAGCTCCCCATCTTCTTTACTGCACATGCTCTCAGGGCCAGATTTCTATAACCGACACCCCAGGCCCTGTCTGCTGCCCCGCCCCCAGGTGTGTATGCGTGCACACGCATGTGCACACTAACGGCAGTCAGTTTTCTGCATTGAGGACTGCGTGTGCAGGGAAGTAAATTATTGTGTTTTGGTAGCCGAGAATGAGCAAGGTATAACAGTGCTTTATTAGCAGGGTCATGCAGCCATTACACAACAGCAGTAACTTGAACTCTATCGCTCTCAAGCTGTACAGGAAGTACTGTGTATATGAATAGTACAAGTAATGTGCACAGTGACACCCGCAGGCCATTTGTATAAACACCACTTAAATGTTATGTTTGTATTGCGCGCAGTCCTTGGTGCGTTCCAAAAAGTATGCGGCTGGGAGGCATGCCACCCCTCGAATTGTGCCGCCCTAGGCCCAGGCCTTTGTGGCCTTGCCACAAATCCGGGCCTGCATGCTCTGTGCTCCAGTCAGTTACTGAGTTTTTGGACCCACTCACAATATACAGTACAAATAGAATAAAAAATGTCACACTATAAGACTGATTAGTAATTAATACAGATAATTACTACATGACAGCACAGACACCAGTGCAACTATAATCAGAATTTAATAATCAGATGACTCCTAAGCTTAGCTTCTCAACAGTTGCTCAGAGCCACTGTGCATGTGAGTGTCACAGACTCTTTCCAAGATGGTGACCCCCCCCCCCCCCCCCCCATGACAAGTTTTAAGCCCTGGATCGTTGCTGCTATTGAAAAGCTGAAACTAGGCAGTTTAGTATATAAAATATGGCATTTTAAGTCATATTCATATTTAGGGGTTAGTTCTCCTTTAAAAGGAAGTTGCTACTTTGAAAGCTCAGCCAGTTACAAACAAAACTCCAAAGAATTAAGAGGGGTTCCCAGACTTTTTCATATGTATACCAAAAGAGGTGTTAAAAGTCTATATAAAGGGGTTGTTCACCTTTGAGTTAATTTACCCTACCAACCATTCACTGAAATATGAATAAGAAAGGGCCTGAATAGAAATATGAATAATAAAAAGTAGCAATAACAATATATTTGCAGCTTTAGAAAGCATTTGTTTTTTTAAATGGGGTCACTAACCACCATTTGAAAGCTGGAAAGAGTCAGAAGAAAAAGGCAAATAATAAAAAAAAAACTATAAAAAAAACCAATGAAGAACAATGGAAAGGTTGCTTGGAATTGCTCATTCTATAACACACTAAGGGGCAGATTTACTAAATTCACGTGAATAATTCGAAGTTCGATCGACTTTTATATAAATTCGAATCTTTGAATATGCAAATTAGGCAAATTCGACCATCGAATATTCAAATTCTAATTATTCGAATATTCTAATAAAATTTTATTTTATAAATACATGTTTTGGCCAGATATTGGTCAGGCAGGCCCATTGGAGGGCTCCATATATGGGCTAAAAAGCTGCTGATGCAATATGGAAGGACTGAATTGCTAGATTTTATCGGCCTGCTTATGGGCACTTTTAATCAGCACAAAAACATGAAAGTTATTCATGCCCTTAGGTTAGGCTAAAGCTGAAGTTACATTAAGCCTTATGTGTCTAACTCTAAAGGGTTGTTGTAAACAGATAATTCTTTCTGAGCATTGTGGCTCAATAGTTCAGTTTTAACTTGCCGCCATCTAGTGGATGTAGAATACATTCACCTTTAAGGATTCTTGGCGCCTATTGCTTTCTTTTCACATCTTCACATCATCTTTTACCGCTAACGCAGAAGAATAGCAAGAGGTTGAAAAAAGTGCATATACTGGGTTTCCTGTAATAAACTACATTGTACAATGTTTTCTTAATGATATCTTTTAAATTGTTAGCTCTCACATGATTCAAATTGAGTACAAATGTGCAGACTACTATAGGGACCACCCTGGAGCTACCATCACCTCAAAAGATGTGAGTGTACAAGTCACTCTCACACCAAACCCAAACAATTACACCAAGTGGACTGATACGCATCAAAGTGCAAATGTAAATACATCAATTCTGAAGCATTGACTGCAATTTCATGAGGTGAATGTCCGTCTTATGATGGCAATTACACTGGGATCTTGGCAAAAAGACACTGCTTTGTGGGTAAATATGCCAATTGAGATACAAATTGCACTTTGCACACTGTGATGCCATAAGTAAATTACAATGTGTGTATATATTGTACTGCTTACATGTAGTTGGACCACAGTCTCACTGGGGAATAGACCGTTGTGTACACTTCCAGCCACTCCAAAACAGAGGTACAGACTGTTCAGTTGAGCATAACTGGTCTTTGGCCAGTTTATTGGAAGCTTTTGCAGAGAGACAAAGTACAGAAAAACCTAAGCTTATCAGGCAGTGCCGTAACTACTCACTGGTGAGCCCTGGTGCAGGATTGGCACTCGGACTCTCCCCCTATGAACTGCAGATTGGAGTTCTCCCAACCTTTCGGGCAGGCCCCAAGAGCGAGCGGACCCTGTTGCAATTGCACCCCCTGCTCCCCTGGTAGTTACACCACTGTTATAAGTAGGGTTGCCACCTGGCTGGTATTTTACCGGCCTGGCCGGTATTTTTGATGGTTGAACCCAATGTTGTTAATAGGAAAAAAAAGGTAAATATATTGGAAAGCCGGTATTTTTTTCAAGAAAAGGTGGCAACCCTAGTTATAAGGCTGTAACTAATACTAAGGTATTCCCTTCCTAACCCAGGAAAAAAAGGACCTTGTGCCCCAATCCCTTCCAAAGCAAAATGCACAAAATAAGTTTTCCCACACTTACATGGCAGTTAGAACACAGAACAGCAGCCCCTGCTGTCCCCAAGTTCTCTTTGAAAAAACCCAGCTCCTTTTCATGGAGAGCCAACCCCTGTGCAGCTGCAGCCAAATCACTATGCAGCTACCTGTCTGGGAACCCAATTCGCCTTAAGCAGCCTACTAGACTGGAGTGTTCACCCATGTTTTTCCCATGACTCCAGGATTTCATAAGCCAGCTTTTACTTAAGGTGAACAATAGTAAAACAAAACCTTTTTTCTCTTACGTCTCAAGGGGGACACAGGGAATGATGGGGTTAAGCTCCATCCTCCAGAGGCAGGACACTAGCAAATTAGTTAAGGGGCATGCCCGAGTAGGCTCAACCCCCCCCACACTGTACACTGTAATCTGTTTTTAAGTGTGCTGCTCCCGGGAGGATGGATACCCATCATGGGATGGATTCTTCAGCTTGAGGCTGACACCCGGGGTGAGACCTATAGCAGGGTTGCCTGTCTTTTATGAGGTTAACCTACACGGAAAGTGTGCCACTGGGGTCAATATCCTAGCCATTCGGATATACCGACCAGACAAATTCCTGCCCTAAGGGGCCTAATGCAGATGGTCTGGCCGGTGTGTGGGGTAAGTGGCATATGTAACATAGTAACATAGTAAGTTAGGCTGAAAAAATACACATGCCCATCAAGTTCAACCTTCTAACTTTTTTTTTTAACCCGCCTGCTAGTTGATCCAGAGGAAGGCAAAAAAACCCATCTGACGCCTCTCCAATTTGCCTTAGAGGAGGAAAAATTCCTTCCTGAATCCAAAATGGCAATCGGACTAGTCCCTGGATCAACTTGTACTATGAGCTATCTTCAATAACCCTGTATTCCCTCACTTGTAAAAAAACCATCCAACCCCTTCTTAAAGGGATACTGTCATGGGAAAAACACATCAGTTCATACTGCTGCTCCGGCAGAATTCTGCACTGAAATCCATTTTTCATAAAAAGCAAACAGATTTTTTTTATATTCAAATTTTGAAATTTGACATGGGGCTAGATATTGTCAATTTCCTACCTGCCCCTGGTCATGTGACTTGTGCTCTGATAAACTTCAGTCGCTCTTCACTGCTGTACTGCAAGTTGGAGTGATATCACCCCCTCCTCCCCAGCAGCCTAACAACAGAACAATGAGAAGGTAACCAGATAACAGCTACCTAACACAAGATAATAGCTGCTGGGTAAATCTAAGAACAGCAAAAACCCATGTCCCACTGTGACTCCTTCAGTTACATTGAGAAGGAAAAACAACAGCCTGCCAGAAAGTAGTTCCCTCCTAAAGTGCTGGCAAATCGCAAAATGTCTAGCCCTTGTCAGATTTCAAAATTGAATATAAAAAAATCTGTTTGCTCTTTTGAGAAATGGATTTCAGTGAAGAAGTCTACTGGAGCAGCACTATGTGTTTTGGAAAAAAAACATGTTTTCCCATGACAGTATCCCTTTAAAGCCATCTAATGTATCCGCTTGTAATCTGATTCAGGGAGAGAATTACACATTTTCACAGCTCTTAATGTAAAAAACCCCTTCCGAATATTTAAGCAGAACCTCTTTTCTTCTAATCGGAATGGGTGACCTCGTGTCAGCTGGAAAGACCTACTGTGAATAAAGTATTAGAGAGATTATTATATGATCCCCTTATATATTTATACATAGTTATCATATCACCCCTTAAGAGCCTCTCCAGTATGAACATCCCCAATTTGGCTAGTTTTTCCTCATCGCTAAGATTTTCCATACCTTTTACCAGCTTAGTTGCCCTTCTCTGTACCCTCTCTAATAAAATATTGTCCTGCTTGAGTGATGGTGAACAAAAGTGTACAACATATTCTAGATGTGGCCTTACAAGTGCTCTATAACGTAAAAGAATGACCCCCTCCTCCCGTGACTCTATGCCCATTTAAATACAGCTCAAGACCTTATTTGCCCTTGATGCTGCTGATTGGCATTGCTTGCTATAGCCAGGTTTATCATCTACAAGGACTCCAAGGTCCTTTTCCATAATGGATTTGCCTAGTGCAGTCCCATTAAGGGTATAAGTGGCTTGAATATTATTACATCCCAGGTGCATGACTTTACATTTATCAACATTGAATGTCATTTGCCAATTAGCTGCCCAGATTGCTAGTTTGTCAAGATTCTGTTGCAAGGATGCCACATCCTGGATGGAATTAATTGGGATGGATAGTTTTGTGTCATCTGCAAACACTGATACATTACTTGTAATACCCTCCCCTAAGTCATTAATGAACAAGTTAAATAAAAGTGGACCCAATACCAAGCCCTGAGGGATCCCACTAAGAACCTTACTCCAAGTAGAGAACGTACCATTAACAGCCACCCTCTGTACCCGAACCTGTAGCCAGTTTCCTATCCATATGTAAACAACTTCATTAAGCCCAACAGAAGTTTAGAAAGTAGTCGTATGTGGGGCACGGTATGAAACGCTTTGGCAAAATCCAAATAGATCACAGCTACTGCCCCCCCCCACTGTCCAGCATCTTACATATCTCATCATAAAAAGCAATCAAATTTGTCTGACATGACCTATCCTTCATAAAGCCATGCTGATTGCTGCTCATAATGCCATTCACTTGGACAAAATTTGGAATGTGATCCCTTAACAAGGGACTATTAATGTACTGCCCGAGGGGGGCCCTTAATTGATTCCCCTCCTCTCCCTCTCCTGCCTAGCCCCTACCTAGCCCCTACCTAGCCTATCTTTCTTGGGCCTCATGACCTTCACCTAAAGTGCGCAGGACAGCGCAGCTACTGGGTAGAGAGAGGTTTGCTCAGGGGCGAGTGAGGGGTTGGTTGCGCCATGTTGGCCAAAATTCTCTGGACCACGCTAGGCGTTTCAACACTGGCGCACATTTTCATAACCTTGACGCATGCATTTCAGCAGCCATTTTGAGCACGACTTTCGCTGCAAGAAGTAGCATTTCACTGTCTGCTCTCAGAGTTGGCGACAAACCTCACTCTCTACACTACACTCTCTTTCCTTCACTACTATGGCAGAATGTAGGACAGGGGAGCGATTCACCAGGGTGGGAGGAAGGCTTCCTCCACAGCACAGGTGAAGTACCTGGCTTGTACCTAGTGCCAGATTAAATTACCACAAAGCCAGAAAGAGCCTCTTTGCAGGTCCTGCTCCATAGGGCAGAGGGCAGCCTCCAATTCTGGGAGTCCCCCAGGTCAGCAGGCTGATATATCACCCGAAGACAGTGTCCAAGGCCCGTGCCTCGACCCCTCTGTAGAGCCTCCACCACCCCTCTGGGCGGTTCAACTCTCTCAATCCTTTACATCCCTGAAGGAACTTCCTGCTATTGCAGATAATTTGGGGAAAGCACTAGTGAAGCTTCACCATAAGAAAAGTGGTAAGCGTAAACGCACTGGGGACGTTACAGGGGACACTAACATTCATTCACAGTCTGAGGATTCCGTCCTTGAGTCTTTATCCCACTCTGAGGGTGAACTACCTTCCTCAGACGAATCATCTGCGGAGGAGGAAGATGATAGAGACAAATACAAGGATAAAGAGATTATGCATGACGTTGATGGTATTATCAAGGGGGTTCTGGAGGTACTGAATCTGTTGCAAAAGCCAAAGAAACAGGGAGAAACATCTTCCCTCTTTAAGAGGCGACACAAATCCTGTTTGTTTTCCTGATCATGATCAGCTAACCAGTATTATCCAGAATGAATGGAATGTACCTGAATGTAAATTCCAAGCGACAAAGAAATTCACCAGATCGTTTCCCTTTTCCAAGGAACTGATTGACAAATGGTCGATCCCCCCCGGCTGTGGATGCACCGGTGTCCAGGTTGTCCAAATCCACTACACTGCCAGTTACTGATGCAGCAGGATTCAAGGATCCCTCCCATAGGAGATCAGAGGGTTTTCAGAAGGGCAATCTTCTCATCTGCTCGATCGACACTGTGCCCTTGTCTTGTCTCAGCCTGGGTATCCAGGGCCATACAAGCTTGGTCTGAGTCCCTTGTTAGGGACATCCAAGAAGGTGTCCCTTGGTCTGAATTATTAACAATGGCACAAACTATCGCAGAGGCATCAAGTTACCTCTGTGACACCACCTTAGATGCTTCTCAGTTGACTGCACGTACCTCGGCCTTGTCTGTGACAGCACGTAGAACACTCAGGCTAAAGAACTGTTCGGCAGATATTAGCTCTAAGAAGGCATTAACCTTGCTTCCCTTCAAGGGACAAAGATTGCTTGGAGAGGAACTTGAGAAGATCATCTCCCAAGCTACAGGGGGTAACAGTACCTTCCTCCCACAAGCCAGAAGTCGAACCTCAACAGCTCATAGACAAGGGAAGTTTTTTTGTGGCCAAAGTGGGCATTCCACAAGACGACATGGCCTACTGCAACGCTCCCACTTTTGGGCTAAGGGCAATGATAAAGGCCGGGCCACATGGAAGACTACCAAGTCCTACAACAAACCCTCGGCTGACAAGCCTGCATCCGCCTGATGGGGCACACCCCCTGGAATTGGCAGAAAAGATCAGAGGAAAATTACTATGATTCCAGGAGGTATGGATAAGGCACTCATCGGATGCCTGGGTGTAGGAAATTGTTTCAGGGGGCTACCACCTGGACTTCACGTCTCCTCCACCCAGAACTTTCATCATGTCCAGAGTTCCGTCAAATCCTACAAACGCAAGATATTTTCTACTAGGCATAGAGAAGATGGAGAGAACAGGAGTAATAGTGCCAGTTCCAACTCTGGAGAGATTCTCTGGGTTCTACTCAAATCTATTCACAGTCCCAAAGAATGATGGCACAGTCAGGCCTGTGCTAGGCCTCAAAGGACGCAATAAATATATTCGAGCTGTGCGTTTCATAATGGAGACGTTGCAGTCAGTGATACGGGGAATGGAGCAAGGGCAGTTGCTAATGTCCCTCGACATCAAGGATGCATATCTCCACATCCAAATTTGGCCTCCTCACCATCGATATTGTTGCTTTGCCCCCAGAGTGTTTACCAAACTCATGGCAGTCACAGAGTCGTCCTTGAGACTGCATGGAATATCCGTGACCCCCTATTTAGACAACCTACTATTAAAGGTAGGGTCAGTAGAGAAGGCCAGAGAGTATCTCAACAAGGCGGTTCACCTCCTTCAGGATTTCAGGTGGACCAACCACAATACACAGATGCAGATCGTCAGTCTCCCCAGAGACAAACAGACCAGAACCAAGAGTAAGGTTCAGGCACTGTTATCCAACCGAATGACTACAGTATACAGGGCTATATAGGTGCTAGGAACAATGGTGTCTGCCATAGAAACAGTTCCATTTGTACAGCTCCATCTGCGTCCCCTTCAACATTTTATCCTCTTGGAAAGGGGAATCGCTAACAACACCTCTTCGGTTGTCGCAGACAACACAGGTGGCTCTCCAGTGGTGGCTAATCTCAGACAACCTAGCCAGAGGACAGTCATGGGCCACCCCAGAGTGGAGGGTGATAGCCACAGATGCCAGTCTACAGGGCTGAGGGGTGACATGGGACAATCGGTCAGCTCAAGGTCTTTGGTCTCCACAGGAATCCAAACTACCGATCAACATTCTCGAACTGAGAGCGGTAAAGTTAGCACTTCATCAGTGGACACTACTCCTGTGGGAACAACCTGTCTGCATACAGAGCGACAAAGTGACCACAGTGGCGTACATAAACCTCTAGGGAGGAACGTGAAGTCACTTGGCACTGGCGGAAGCAAGGCAGATTCTGCACTGGGCAGAGCTCCACTCAGTAATTGTCAAATACCAAGGCAAATTATCTCAGCCAGACCCACCTGGATCTGGGGGAATGGGAGTTACACCCAGAGGCTTTCCAACAACTAGTAGACAACTGGGGATGTCCAAGCATAGACCTCATGGTGTCCAGGCTCAATCAAAAAGCCCCGAAATTCTTTGTGCGTTGTCCCGCGGGAGTAGACGCGATGACCCAGCAATGGCAGTTCGACCTGGCATATGAATTCCCACCTCTTCCAATGTTGCCATGGGTTCTCAAGAAGATCAAGAGATATCACGGTGATAGCAGTGGCCCCGTTTTGGCCACAGAGGACTTGTTTCTCCGACCTTCAGGCTGTCAATAGCACAACCAATTTGGATGGATTACAGACCAGACCTCCTTCAACAATGGCCAATAGTGCATCATAATCCAGGACTATTCGCTTTGACGGGATGGCTATTGAGGCATCCATCTGGAGGAGCATGGGACTAGCAAAGGAAATTATTCCAACAATGCTGAAAGCACACAAGGCTTCCTCATCCAAGTCACACCACAGGGTGTGGCGCATCTATTCCGACTGGTGCAGAGAAGCTAATTTCCCGTTCACCAACCTCAATATTCTGAGAGCCTTGTCCTTTCTGCAGCAAGGACTACAGATGGGGTTGAAGATTAGTTCACTCATGGTCCAGGTTTCTGCCTTGTCCATCCTCTTCCGACATAAATTAGCGAATGAGGAGACAATATGCACCTTTATCCCACCCGTCAGCAAGCCATTTACTATGACCTGTTAGTCGATTGAATACTCCCCTGGTTACCAATTCAGCCAGTTGGTGATAAAGTTTTTAAGTTTTAAGTTCTGTTAGCAGCTTTGGAACAAACTGATTAGAGTGTGTACAGTGTGGGTGGTTGAGCCTACTCGGGCACACCCCCTTAACTAATTTGCAAGTGTCCTGCTTCCGGAGGATGGAGCTTAACCCCATCGATCCCTGTGTCCCCAGTGTCGACTAGAGAGAAACAGATTTAACAGTATGAAATCCTGTTATTTTTACCCATTGCATTCATTCCTGTCATATGTGTGCTAAACTCAGCAAATGTCAGTTTAGCACACATATGACAGGAATCTAGGGGAAACATACACTGCATCAACCTGTTTCCCAGTGATTCTCTTACAATATATAAATAAATATATATAATATTATATATATACTGTATATATATATATATATATATATATATATATATACAAACAACACAAGCGTTGTACCTTCAACACACGGTTCACTGAGGTCAACTTGGGTGCTACCAATTAGTGCTGTAGTATGTAGTCCTCAAAAGAAATGGTGCACACAGGGATTTGTTGCTTAAAGGTTTAAAATTCCATAATTTTTATATTTAAAAAGCAGCCAACATTTCAGTCTGCATCTAAGACCTTTACCATATTGCTAGTAAAATCACAGATTTAAGTAGATAAAACATACGTCCCTCACCCAATTATGTGCACCTTTCACCAAACATGTGACCCACAGGGAAACCCTGCACCACAAAACAGAAACACCTTAGTTATAATGTGGTGTGTACAGAATTCTGCTGGAGCAGCAACTATTAACTGATGCATTTTGGAAAAAAAATTCCCATGACAGTATCCCTTTAAAGAAGAACACATTGATTAAACCAAACTACAAAAAGGGTGCCCAAGATACATAAAAATATGACACGACCACCAGGTCGACCAGATGTATCTGATTAGTTTGCATTTGGACACAGTTTTTCAAGCAACAGTTTGTGCCACACATACGTACATACGAAATACACAACACTTGTTACATTGTTTTAAGGGTCTGACCATCCCCAGTGATGTACCTTGTTATTTGGTGAGTATGGATGTGGTGAGTTTATATACCATTATACCCCATACAGTCGGTATGGAAGCAGTGAAATATTTTCTTGAGGAATCTGATTGCTATACTGGCCCTCCCATTCCATTGGTTTTAGGCCTTTTGAATCTGGCATTATCTTTAAACTATTTTTGTTTTAAAAATGATTTTTATCTTCAGTGCGGCCATGGTTCCAGCCTATGCGAACCTGTATATGCATCAGTATGAACAGAAGTATATGGTACCCAGATTTGGTGAAAACATTTTCGTCGCTATATAGACAATATTTTTACAATATTTTTATTGTCTTTGAGGACTACACACTACACACATATATATATATATATATATGTATATATATATATATTGGGCTGGATTTACATAGTGGGTGCCCCTAGGCCCACTGCCATTCGTTGCCCCCATCCTCTGCCCGTTATTCACAAATTTTCATCATCAGGACTGGAGCAATGGGGATTGGTGCATGGGAATTTATAAAAACCATTGTATCTCTAGCATATCCCCAGTGTTTCTGAACCAATGTGGGTGTGGCTGGGCAGCATGCGACCGGGGGTAGGCGACAGAGCAGGTACATGCCTGGCCCCTCCCAGCTTTGTGCCGAGGCACATGCCTACAATGCAATAGTGTTCTGTTCTAATATGATAGACATCCTGTCACTCCAGCCTCTATACATTACATTTTGGCTAACTATATCAGAAACATTTTTTATTTTGTACAGCCTATCTATTTACCCAGTTTTTTATTTCTATATTGAAATGTTCCTTTAATTGGCAATGAACACCTAAAATTGCATCCAGGGTTGAACTGGCCCTCCAGGACACCAGGAGAAAGCACGGTCCTGTTTGGCTGAAATGCAGCAGCCAATAATGAGCGGTAGCATGTAGCGGCAACGATAATCATCATGTAAGCCATCAGGAAGATAGTGTGGAGTGGACAGTGGTGCTGGAGGCTTACAGTGGTGGGCTCTTAGTTCTTTTTCCAGTGGGCCCTGCATCTTTAAACTTGCCATATCATTATTAATATAATATCATGCTCTTTAATAAAGTGTTATTTTTAAAATTATGTTAATATACATATTTTAGAAAAGATTAATGTTACTATGTTAATATCTTATATTGCTTTTATGGCATTTTATAAAGAAACCACTGTAAACGTCTTTTACGGTCTGCTTTTATAAAGGTTCTGTAAATTCAGTACATTTTTGGAATGATTCTTTGTTCCTTTGTTTGACAAGCAGACCCCAGATCCCATTCCTAGCAGAGGAAATATTTCAACAGAAATTGCTTCCTGCTGAGAGCTAAACAATTTTCCCTGATGTAACCTGGTAACTGGCCAAGTTATTAAAATGTCTATCCAAAAAGATCTAATGGTACATTTTCTGTTCAATTTTACTTTTATTTTTACAAAAAATAAATGGTGCACAAAAGTGAAAAGAGACTTTAAAAGAACCAGAAAGATCAAATGGGTGAGTGGCAAAAAAAAAAAAATGCTTTCCATGGGATTTAGCATAGAAAACTAAATGATTCAAATAAAGAAATTAAGGTCCCAGACAGAAATATCAAAGCCAGCAGTTATGCAGGATCATTGAATGCTCAGCAAAATTAAATTCAATCTTGGTTATTTAAAAAAAAAATAAAAATGTGTGTGCTAATGAGCATATATACAATATTATTTATTATTGTCTAGCATTTATATAGCACCAGCACACTTATGCAGCAATTTACAGAGATTATTCATCATGTCCTGCCCCAGTAAAACTTACATTGTAAGGTCCCTATCACCTTCATACTCTCTGATCAAATTTATCAAGATCCAATCAACCTGCCTGTATGTTTTTGGAGAGTGGGAGGAAACTCATGCAGATATGGGAGAAGATACAACATGCAGATAGTGCCCTGAATGGAATTGAGCTCTGTACTCCAGCCCTGCAAGACAGCAGTTCTACTATGCCACCATGCTGACCATTAGTGATGTAATTTCCTTGTTGCACATTGTTTAAAGTCCTTGTTTGTTTGTAGGGGCTTGTTCCCTGTTAGTACTGTAAATTAGCAATTGTAATACAGGTATGGAATCAGTTATCTGGAAACCAGTTATGCAGAAAGATCCAAATTACTGGAAGATCAGCTCCCATAGACTACATTTTAAACAAATAATTCAAAATGATTTCATTGTTATCTGCTATAAGAAAACAGTATCTTATACTTGATCTTAAATTACAGAAAGATCCCTTGTCTGGAAAACCTCAGATCCCTAGTTCTGGATTACAAGTCCCATAAATGGAAAGAGATACTGTCCTATAAATGAAAACAGCCTGTTTATGACTGAAGTTTCACTTTATAAGTTTAATAGCTTTAGTTCATGTTTTCAGGTGCCTGTGGCAGCATATCGATCTTAAGGTGAACATAAATTATAAGATTGACTTGTTTGATGAGGTCACCAACAAGTGAATCTTTCACTGATATGCCCCCTTCAGGTGGGAAATATTGGGCTGATATGATCATAATTGTTGCTATGCCAGTGGTCAAATCAATGACTGCATTTACAAGCAAGATACGGGAAAAAAATCAAACCTGCCCAGTAGGCATCTGGCCAATTTTCGCCCAGGTATTGATTATAAGGGCCTGTCAGAGGGCCCCATACATTTGCAAATAAACTGCCAAGCCAGTCTGGATTTGCCCATATATGGCCACCATAACTTCAGTTAAGAGTGATGGAGATTGACAACATATTGCTCAATTACTGTACATGAAGATGTCTCAAAAATGTGAGTATTTATAATTTAATTTCTACAACTAGTAGAATAGTACATAATACATGTACATGAATATACAATTTTACAATACAGAAAAGTACACACAGGACTGAGTGTCCTGTTTGTTTTGTTGAAAACAAAATGCAGTTAACAATCATTTGCTCATCAGCTAAAGTGAGGTGTTGTCATTTATTGCATTGAACTAGCATATAAATTACATAAGCACTTTTGGCTTGGTGCTCACCAAATAAACTAGAGCCTTTATAACGAAACACTGATGATTATGAAGACCATGCAAAATGAATAAATGTCTTGTATTATCTGGTTACTAGTGTGCACACAGCTTTATGCACATTCCACTCTACATAATTTCATGGAAACCCTAATTGAAACCATTGGATGCAAAATATGATATCAGCTGGTAGAGTGCCCACATGAGAAGTATTCTTAAGAACTGACTGAAGAATTATCTGGTTTTAGTCATCCATATTTTTGGGTTATTAATGTCAGATGCTTATAAATATTGTCAAAACAATATAGCCAGCGAACACAACACAAGTTAGAAAATGTTTTTTTTTTTGCACTACTCCAGATTAGGGATGCACTGAATCCAATATTTGGGATTCGGACAAATCTCTGAATCCTTTGTGAAAGATTTGGTCGAATACTGATATATTTTTTTTAATTCAATGGTGATTCGCCTTCACGTGACACACTGTGAGCCAACCTACTCACCAAACTGAAAGAGAAAAGAGCTCAATCACTGCCAGAAGGCAAAGACATAATCTGATAAATGTATTAAAAAAGTTATAAAAATCATAGCATTCAAGCTATTCAGACATCCAGATGGTTCAGTGAATATAAGAATAAATAGTTCTATGCTTTTCACGTAGCAAGCGCCACACTTCCTCAGGAACATTAAACTTGTTAGACTTTATGCGTTTCCAGCATCTTTCTTATGACTGATTTGGCATGTCACTGAGGAATTAGTGTGGCGTCTTAAGGAAGGACAAATGGTACCAGGCAAAAAGAAGAGTAAAGGGTTGTAATATGAATTTGTCAGCAGCACAGATGGTTCATGGGAATAAGATACTGTCCATCAAAGGCAAGTTCGGATTCATGACTTTTGGCAAATGCTTCATTAGTTACCACTAGCAATTTGTACAACTTTTCCAAACTTATAGTTGTTTCCAGTTATGTAACTAAAGAGGAAGTGGTTGTGGGTGGGACCAAGAAATAAATGCACATGACCAACCTTAAACCGGCTGTTAAAGCTGTTAAAGCTTTATGAAATGGATTAAATTTTTTTTTTTGGGCTAAAGCAAAAGTTTGATATGTATAAGGTCTATGTTAGCAGTTATTGTGTAAAACCCCACCCCACTTCTCCAATCAAAAGAACCCTTTCCGAAGCTTTGAAAGTCCAAACCCACCCCAATCTGACATCAATGACAACTACTAGAAAAACAATGGAAATCTGCTCCTACTAAAAAGACATACTAATAACTGCATACTGCTCATCTATGTCACATTGTGAGGTTTGACTGCAAATATTAGTGACTATAAACCACCTGCAAACTACCACAGGATCCTAACCCCCTATACCGGAATATTAATCACAGGCAGTATCCACTATGGAAGGAATATTCTTAAACTATAAATACCCTGTCAGCCATACATAACATGAATCTCAGATAACTAAACACTAGGTAGGAGAATATAAAGCTATGCAGATATAAACCAGAAATAAGCCTGTTTCATTTCATTTTAAAATTCTTTGTGTGCGTTTTAACAATAAACAGGTTTGTTATTTTACCAATAAAATTATAGCAGTTTTCCGAAAATTAAGATATTTAGTAATACAGTGAAATTAAACAAGTTAATTTTAAAGATACAATTATATAAGGTGTAGCACAAACATATCTATGTAAACCAAATTGTCTCTCCTTGACACCAATTCAAAAGGATAAAATCATGAAGACTGACTAAAGCTCCCCATAGACGCAACGATATTTCCCTGTCGAACGACCGATTTTAGGGAAGTCCGACCAATCTGTCAAATTATCGTGCGGTTAGTGGGATACAAACGATCATTCGTCTTACGATTTTTCGTCCGACATTGGTCTGATGATTGATCGGCCAGGTTAGAAAATCTTTATCGGTCCCCATGCAATCTACCTACGGTATGTTTGCAGGGCAAGCAGGCTGCGATCCTTCAGTTTTGCTGGCAATATCACCTGAAATGGTCTTTTTAGTTGATGGACACATCAGGCATTTAAACGATCGTTTTGAGACAATCGTGGTCTCACGATAACTATTGGATCTTTCAAAAATCTTTACGTCTATGGCCAGCTTAAACCATCAATGTGAATGGGTTTACATTTTGGCATGTATAGCAGAACATCAGCCTGCAGCAACCATATACTTTAAAACAAATATTCCTTTCTCAACATAAATAGTTCTCAAGCATGTTTTCAATTTTTGGCTTCCCATCCTACAGCGTATTGCCTCTTGTAAACAAAGTTTATATAGATAACATAACAAATAATTTCTAATGATGGAACATTGTCCTTAATCCAGTATAGATACAAGTTGCAGCCATTAATAGAAAACAGAAATTTTAAATAGAAATAAGCCTGTAATTTTGTTTAAAAAAAAAGGTATCGGTGCCACCATCAAGAATCACAAATCCCCTAAACTGTCCAACTGGCAGCTCACAACCCCCCTTGTGTGCCCCCACCTACCTGCTTTGTTTGCTTACCATGTATAAGCTTTAAATGGTATTTCTACAGCAGTGATCCCCAACCAGTAGCTCGTGAGCAACATGTTGCTCTCCAACCCCTTGGATGTTACTCCCAGTGGCCTCAAAGCAGGAGCTTATTTTCAAATTCCAGGCAAGTTTTTGTTGTATAAAAACCAGGTGCACTTCCAAACAGAGCCTCAATGTAGGCTGACAATCCACATAGGGGCTATCAAATGGCCAATCACAGCTCTTATTTGGCACCCGAAGAACATTTTTCATGCAGTGTTGCTCCCCAAATCCTTTTCACTTCTGAATGTTGCTCACGGGTTCAAAAAGTTGGGGATCCCTGCTCTACAGAGATTAACTACCCCCTGCATTGTTGAAACCTCAAATTCAGACTAATCCCCTTTTATGTTCTACCTGTGTGTGCCCTACTCTGCCTGCATGTGACTTACTCTGCCTGTGAGTGCCCTGCTCTGCCTGTGTGTACCCTACTCTGCCTGTGTGTGACATACTCTGCCTGTGTGTGACATACTCTGCCTGTGTGTGAAATACTCTGCCTGTGTGTGACATACTCTGCTGTGAGTGACATACTCTGCCTGTATGTGCCCTGCTCTGCTTGTGGATCATAAGCCTGGTATTTATTCTGGGGTTTTGATAGCATTTGAAAATAAATTATTGTTAGGGGCTCCTAGGGCGTTTAACATGTGCTGGGGGTGCTGTTCTGCTTCTGCAAACACACTTTGACTGGCCTGAACACTGTAAGAAAACCTGGCGGGTCCCAGCCAATGATCCCTTAAAGCTGTGTGCACACAATTTTTGAAGCCACCCCCTCTATGTAGGAGGAGGAAGAAGGTAAAAGGTTTGCTGTACACAACAGGGGGGTGGATATTGGGAGGAGGTCCCTGATGTTTGTGAAGAGGTCCAAGGAGTCCAACTGTCTGCAAACACAGCAGTCTGCCTGTGTATTGTGTTGTAACACATCTCAGAGTATTCTTTGTTATTCAACATTATTTTATATATATCATGTTCGCTTTTCCCCCCTATTTTTTCTTCTCTCCTGCTCTATAACCATCTCCCCCACCATCTTCATCTAGAATTCTTCTTCATCTCTTTACAACTTTCCTCCCAGCAATATTTTCTTTTCATCTTCTGTATGAGCTTTTTCCTTGTGCTTTTTAACCTATTTTATTTGCGTGCAGATGTGGGGAGGAGTAAAAGAAAGTATGTTGATGTTACTAAAGTTTGTTATAGAAAAAGAAGCACATAGATGGGCCAGCTCCACAGTCAGAAGAGACTGAGTTGTACAGGCAGAAAGTCATGCTTCTTTCATGCACTGTATTTTACTAAATAAGTTGCCATTGTAAAACACAGAATCCCATTTAGGAGTATATATTAAGGAGTACAACACATGGTACCGGAAGTGATTCCACTCAGCAGACAGAGTCTGAACCATGTCAGAACCTGCAAGAGGTACAGAGGATGCAGCAGGCCCATCTCAACCTGTGACTATAGCAGCCCCTGCACATATAAGGACAAGCAGTCTACACCCACCAAGTTAAAGGGGTTGTTCACCTTCAATGTACAAAATCTTATGAAACCACTAACAATGCTCTCAATGTGCTAGAAAAACGAGTTCCCATAGCAAAAAGTAAAAATGCCATTGTAAAAGTGTGGTGCTCATACTAATAGTCTGTAGATGTCACTGTGCACATGAGTTATACTGTGCATACACAGTACTTTTCTATACTGCTTAAGGTGCTAGAGTTTATGTTACTATTGTATAATGGCTGCATGAGCCTGCTAATAAAGCCTGCTAATCCTCGGCTATCGAAACACAACAAATTGGTGACGAGATGTCTCTTCTAACTCTGCAGCAGCCTGCAGCTTTTTTTACAAACCCTGGTGAGCCTACCATACATTTTACTGCTTGAATTACAGTATTGCTACAGACCAATGAGAGATTTCTGCTGCTAGAAAGCATGCTTTACTTACTCGCTGCCTGGGAGCAAAGGGACAATGTATATTTTTTTTTCTGTAAATTTCTATTATTTTCCAGATTACAAATAGACCACAAACAAGAATTTCTATATACAGCCAATAAAGAAAAAACAGGAGAAAAAAGGGCTCTCTCCACTCATTAAGTTGGTTAATTCTTCTGGCTGCTTTTGTATTTGTCTTTATTTATATTACCTTCTCTAGAGGCTAAAGGTACAAGTGTTCATATTGTTATAAAGGGCAGGTGCAACTCGTGTTGTTAGGGACAGGTACTGGTGATAATGCAGGGGGCAAAAGCCCATGCTATTGTTGAGGGGTGGAAGTCCCTGTTCAATTATAAGGGACAAGGACAGTGTATATTCTATACATTACCATTACCTGATGAGACTTATGAAACTGCACTTACTGCTATAAATAACTTTTTCATGCCAAGAGTAAATGTGGTTGCTGAAAGATATAAATTCCGCAAACATGTACAACTTAATGGCGAATCCACAGAACAATTTATAGCAGCTTTGAGAGAGCTGGTTGTTACTTGCAACTTTGGGAATCTAACAGATGAAATGCTAAGAGACCAAATAATAGAAAAAACAAATTCACCACGCAATAGAGAGAAACTGCTCCTAGAGCAGGATTTAACCCTTGCAAAGGCTATTACAGTTGCTAGCCAAATTGAAACAGCAGTGGCAGAGGCTAAAACTCTCAGTCAGGGAACTGCTGGGAATGTACAGACTGTGAATCCAGCACTAGGTTCTAATAATGCACAGTCACAGGCAAAATACAGTGCTAAGGAAAGGGATTCACTGCAAAACCATGCAGCAAATACAAATAAATACTGCGCTCGCAGTGGTTCAACACAACACACTGTAAATTATGCTACATGTCCTGCAAAAGCTGTACAGTGCCGCAAATACAAGGTAGGTCATTTTGCCAAGATCTGCTGTAGTTCTGCTAAAGATGTTCATAAAGTTACTACTACAAGTATTACTGTATTAGAGGATTTTGTGCACAAAGTTAAGTTGAAACCAGATATAAAAACAGTACACCTGATATTGAAGCAATTGCCGGACTCTATAAGGGAGACTGTCTCACAGGAACTAAAGAAACTGGTAGAGCAAGATGTGATTAAAAAATCAGAATCCCCAAATGGGTTTCACCAATTGTTGTAACAATGAAGAAAACTGTAGGTATTCGATTGTGTGTTGATCTCTGTGAACCTAATAAAGCAGTTGTTATGGATAATCATCCCTTGCTACACATAAAGGAAATATTTTCAGAATGCAGAGGAGCAAAATTCGTTTCCACCCTTGATCTTCAGAGTGCTTATCATCAAATATTACTGCATGAGGAAAGCAGAGACCTCACTGCATTTATCACCCTTGATGGTTTGTTTCACTCCATGTGTGTACCTAAGGCTAAGGCCAGACGGGGAGATTCGGGGGCATTTTGTCGCCTGGCGACTTCTCGCCGCGATTTGTAGCCCCCGAACCTCCCCGAATAGCCACGTACCCAAGCGCACCGGTGTTGCTTGAAAACGCCGGCGCGTATCCACACGGAGCGGCGCGCCTTTTTGAAATTGCTCCAAATTGCCTCGCCAGGCAATTTGGAGCAATTTCAAAAAGCGCGCCGCTCCGTGTGCGCTTGCTTACTTGGCTATTCGGGGAGGTTCGGGGGCTACAAGTCGCGGCGAGAAGTCGCCAGGCGACAAAATGCCCCCGAATCTCCCCGTCTGGCCTTAGCCTTATGGACTGGCTTCAGCACAGCATTGTTTTCAAAAGACTGAGGTTTTCTATACTCCATGATACTGTACCTGGTGTACAATGCAAATTGGATGATATAATTGTCTATGCTCCTACTATGGATCTTCATGACAAGTACCTAGAAAAGGTTCTCAAATGCATTGATTCTGCAGGACTAAAACTGAACCTTTCCAAATGCCACTTCATACAAACTCAGCTGTCATTTCTGGGTTATATAATTTCACAAGAGGGATTACTGCCTGACACTGACCATGTCAGTTCTGTTACACAAGCACCTACTCCATCTGATTTTCAGAGCTTATGAGCTTTCTTAGGTCTTACTTCATGGTATTCTAAGTTTATTCCTGACTATGCTTCAGTTGTGGAGCCACTTAGAGTAGTACTATGTGGAACTTCAATTCTTGTCTTGTCAGAGAATGCTCAATATAGCTTTAAAATAGTGAAACGTTTAATTGTGAACAGTCCAGCACTAGCTTTATTTGATCCTGCATTACATACTGTCATTACTACAAATGCTTAAGACTATGGTGTTGGTGCAGTTCTCACACAAATCCATGCTGATCATTAAGAGAAAACTGTTGCATTTGCACCCAGAACACTTACAGTGACAGAGCGTATTCAGTATTCAGCTATTGAAAAAGAAATTTAAGAATATGTTTGGGCAACAGAAAAATGGAGAACCTACCTATGGAGTAGAGAATTTAACTTATGCGCTGATCATAGGCCTTTAACTACACTGCTTACAACAAATGGACTAGGAAGAGCTGGAATGCATATAACTAGATGGTCAGCAAGGCTACTGAATTTCAACTACAAAATGCAATACAAGCCAGGTTTGAAAAATTATACTGTTGATTGTTTGTCACGTTTACCTTTACCTGCAGCTTCTGATACACTGGATGAGGACATAGAAGTTGTAGCACTGACTGATTTACTATAATCTACAGTTACAGCTGCTGATTTTAAGCAAGCTTGCCTCACATGTCCAATTAAAGTAAAACTATGGGACATCTTACAAAGCAAATGGCCGAATGCTGAGAAGAAAACTCAGTCCTGAGCTTCAACCTTACTACAGGATTAGACACAACTGTCCTTAATAGATGGCTATGTTGTCCATGGAGCTCACCGCTTACTGGTACCAGAGACCTTGTGAGAATAGTGCATACAACTCGCACATAAGAGTCATCAAGGAATTGTACATACAAAACAAAGACTACGAAAACTATACTGGTGGCCAGTGATGGATGCCGATATGGTAATATTCATTATTGTGTTACTTGTCAGAATCATGACAAAACAGTTATCACACACCACCACTTCAGCCAGTACCATTCCCTGATTCAGCATGGGAAAAAACTTGCTATTAATATTGTGGGTCCCTTTGCAGATGCTCCTATAGACTGCAGATTTGCTATAACTCTGATAGACTATTACAGTAAATGGACTCAAATTGCATTAGTTTCTCATATGACATCAGCTACAGTAATAGCATTTCTGTCTACAGACTGCAATAGGTCTGAATCATAAAACTACCTGCATGGAAAAAGGACTAAGTCATGTGAAGAATGTATATTATTGCTTTAAGATGCATTTAGTGGCGTAACTACCAGAGGTGCAGGGGGTGCAATTGCACGAGGGCCCCCATCCCCTTGGGGCCCATTGGAGCCACGAAAATGGTTAAGGCAGGCAGTTATCTAGTGGGAGATTAACATAGTAACATAGTAAGTTAGGCTGAAAAAAGACTCGCGTCCATCAAGTTCAACCTTTTTTTTTTTTTTTTTTTACTTTTAACTGCCTAACTGCTAGTTGATCCAGAGGAAGGCAAAAAACCCCATCCTAAGCCTCTCCAATTTGCCTCAGAGGGGGGAAAAATTCCTTCCTGACTCCAAAAGGCAATCGGACTAGTCCCTGGATCAACTTGTAGCTATCTTCCATAACCCTGTATTCCCTCACTTGCTAAAAAGCCATCCAACCCCTTCTTAAAGCTATCTAATGTATCAGCCAGTACAACAGTTTAAGGGAGAAAATTCCACATCTTCACAGCTCTCACTGTAAAAAACCCCTTCCGAATATTTAGGCGGAACCTCTTTTCTTCCAAACGGAATGGGTGACCTCGTGTCATCTGGAAAGACCTACTTGTGAATAAAGCATTAGAGAGATTATTATATGATCCCCTTATATATTTATACATAGTTATCATATCACCCCTTAAGCGCCTCTTCTCCAGCGTGAACATCCCCAATTTGGCCAGTCTTTCCTCATAGCTAAGATTTTCCATACCTTTTACCAGCTTAGTTGCCCTTCTCTGTACCCTCTCTAATACAATAATGTCCTGTTTGAGTGAGGGAGACCAAAACTGTACGGCATATTCTAGATGTGGCCTTACAAGTGCTCTATAAAGTGGAAGAATGACCCCCTCCTCCCGTGACTCAATGCCCCTTTTAATACAGCTCAAGACCTTATTGGCCCTTGATGCTGCTGACTGGCATTGCTTGCTACAGCCAAGTTTATCATCTACAAGGACTCCAAGGTCCTTTTCCATAATGGATTTGCCTAGTGCAGTCCCATTAAGGGTATAAGTGGCTTGAATATTTTTACATCCCAGGTGCATGACTTTACATTTATCAATATTGAATCTCATTTGCCACTTAGCTGCCCAGATTGCCAGTTTGTCAAGATCCTGTTGCAAGGATGCCACCTCCTGGATGGAATTAATTGGGCTGGATAGTTTTGTGTCATCCGCAAACACGGATACATTACTTACAACACCCTCCCCTAAGTCATTAATGAACAAGTTAAATAAAAGTGGACCCAACACCGAGCCCTGAGGGACCCCACTAAGAACCTTACTCCAAGTAGAGAATGTACCATTAACAACCACCCTCTGTACCCGATCCTGTAGCCAGTTCCCTATCCATGTGCAAATGACTTCACTAAGCCCAACAGACCTTAGTTTAGAAAGCAGTCATTTGTGGGGCACGGTATCAAACGCTTTGGCAAAATCCAAATATATCACATCTACTGCCCCCCCACTGTCCAGCATCTTACTTACCTCATCATAAAAAGCAATCAAATTTGTCTGGCATGACCTATCCTTCATAAAGCCATGCTGATTGCTGCTCATAATGCCATTCCCTAGGACAAAGCCTTCAAATAATTTGCCCACCACAGATGTCAAACTTACTGGCCTATAATTGCCAGGCTGAGATCGTAATCCCTTTTTAAATATTGGGATGACATCAGCTTTCCTCCAATCCATAGGCACCATACCAGATGAAAGTGAATCTGAGAAAATCAGAAATAGGGGATCTTCTAAAACTGAACTAAGCTTTCTTAGAACCCGTGGATGTATACCATCAGGCCCTGGTGCCTTGTTTACATTAATTTTTATTAAAGCTTTATGAATCATATCCTGAGTCAGCCACTGACTAGATTGAGCTGAGTCAGTGAATCTATGAAGCGAGCCTGGGAACTCAGACTCTATTGTATACACTGAAGAAAAAAACTGATTTAGCACATTTGCCTTTTCTGTATCGGTTACAACCATACTGGTACCATTATTTAATGGAGCAACACTCTCAACGTGCATCTTTTTACTATTGATATATTTTAAAAACTTTTTAGGGTTACTTTTCGCCTGCGCCGCAATTAATTCTTCATTTCCTTTCTTTGCCTTCCGGATTGCTGATTTACAACATTTATTACAGTGTTTATATTCATTAAATGCAGCTTCTGTCCCAAAAGATTTGTAGTTTTTAAATGCCTTTTTCTTCTTTCCTATTATCTTCTTTATATCTGTATTAAGCCACATAGGCTGATTCTTAGAGCTTCTACATTTACTCCTTAAGGGAATAAATTAAGAACAGTAATGATTTAATATCATTTTAAATGACAACCATTTCTGTTCTGTGGTTTTAGTTGAAAACATAATGCCCAATCAATACTCTGAAGGGCAGCCCTAAAGGCACTAAATTTAGCTTTTCCAAAATTCATGGTTTTTGTTGCCCCAGTATATATTTGTTTTTTGCACCAGACATTAAATGAAATAACATTATGGTCACTATTACCCAGGGGTTCAATGACTTGCACATTTGCTATAAGTTCTGGGTCATTTGAGATCACTAGATCCAGAATAGCATTTTTTCTGGTAGGCTCCTCAACAACCTGTGCCATAAAATTGTCATGCAACAAGTTTATGAACTTATTCCCATTAATTGATCTGGCAGTACTGTTGCTCCAGTCAATATCTGGGTAATTAAAATCCCCCATTATCAATACTTTACCCAAACCAGCAGCTTTTTCTATTTGTGTCAGGAGCTCAGCCTCCTCCTCCTCACTTACATTAGGGGGTCTATAGCATACCCCTACAATTAATTTGCTGGACTCTTTACAATTGGTGAAGAATTCTACCCATAAGACTTCTGCCCCTTCATTCTCTAGCATAACCTCCTCCTTTATGTAAGCTTTTAAATCCTGCCTAACATACAGACATACCCCTCCTCCTTTTCTATTGCCTCTGTCCCTCCGAAACAAAGTATAGCCGCTGATATTAACTGCCCAGTCATGCGACTCATTCAGCCATGATTCGGCCACACCAATCACATCATATTTTCCCCCCAGCACAAGCACCTCCAGCTCTCCCATTTTAGCAGTCAGACTCCTTGCATTTGTAAACATACATTTAATATGGGTACCATGATGAACATATGACATGTGGTCCTCCTTGTCCTTAATACCCTCAACCAAATCTCCTCCCCCATTTTCCCTTCCTTTGCCCACTATCTCATCTAACCTGTCTTCCCTTGTACCTATTATAGAACCCTCCCCCCCCTCGCCTAGATTATACATCACACATGCCATCAGGGGGGTCCAGGTGCCCATCCTGTGCCGGGGCCCACCATGGAGTAGTTACGCCACTGAATGCATTGTTATTGTTTATTACATTTGCCCAAATGCTTTCCTACTATAGGGGGAATATGTGGTGTTAATACAAATCGCCTGTAGATGTCACTGTGAACATGAGTTATACTGTGCATAAACAGTACTTTCTATTTTGCTTAAGGTGCTAGAGATTATGTTACTGTTGTGTAAAGGCTGCATGAGCCTGCTAATAAAGCACTGTTATACCTTCTCATCCTTGTCTATCAAAACACAACAAAAAGCTTGCTCATTTTTATGCCTGTTAACTCAGTCCATATTCTGTCTCTTTGACCAGTTTTCTGAAAGGGATAGCAGTGGGCTATTTTGAACCTGACACACCAATAACTTCCTATATGATGACATCATCATGCCCAGGCTTTGCCCGTACTTGTTTCCTATTGGACATTGAGACTGCCCTCCTCCTAGTAATTCATTGGTTGCTTGTGCACTCTAACAGTCACATAATGTGAATGGTCATTAGTTGATTACTCAATTGTAACGTCATAGGTAAAGAGACGCAGCATATGAAAAACCTGCCTTCCAACAAACAATCACAAAGCCATGCAGATAATTACTGCCGAAAAGGAAAGAGCTATTGTGTTCTCCTAATTCTTGCACTCTTCTTCTGCCTAGGCTATAACTGAATGGAGTGCCATAGGGGCTCAACCTTTTCTGGGAATACCAGTTTTTCTATATTTTTATCTTCAATTTTTTTTTATCTTAATGACTTTGGCAATAAGCATAATGTCGGTTATATACAAAACTGCAACAAAACCAGCATTGACTTGCTTAGAAACTAATGTAACTTAAGGCCCTTACACACGGGCGTTTTTTGACATGCCCTCCCCTGCGTTCAGCTGCAGGGGAGCACAGGTCTAGAAGCACCTCATTCTTTTTAATGAGGTTGTACCCTCATGATGCGTGTAAGCGGCGAACGCAGGTTCAGACGCAGCATGTTGTAGGTTTCTATAAAAAGATGTTGCATAAAAACAATTAACTATTTCTATGGCAAAGTATGTTCTATTAATGTAAACTGTTAGATTTATCAATTTGTTACAAAGGTGAAACACCCCTTGAAGTTTGTGGGAAATGATGGGGAAGCATGAAAAATCTTTAAGCAAAGTCTTACTATATGTGAAACCTACTAACACTATAACACTGTCCAGTGGCCCTTTTGCTAACAATAGCAGGGGAAGAAGGTTTGCAAATATTTCAAATTAATGAACGTGACAGTGATAATTTTGAAGTTGTTATGGGGAAATTTGAAGATTACTGCACTCCTAACTTGAATGAGACATATGAGATATGTATCTTTAACTCCAGAGTGCAATCCCCTATTGAAAGCATAGAGAAATACATAAGAGACCTCAAACTGAAAAGCAGCACATGTAACTTTGCACAGCTGAGAGGTTAATTAATCTGAGACAGAGTTGTAATTGGATGTAATAAGTGCAAGAAAGAATGTTAAGGGAACAGGAGCTTACATTAGAAAAAGCTATAAGAATTTGTCAAGCAGCTGAACTCACAAAACAGCAGCTCAAAGTGCTAACTGAAAAAAACAATAGAAGGTTTCTCAAGTCAGCAGAGTGGCAGCATCATCAGTCACACCAAGGGCTTACACAAGTAACTCTGATTTTAAGAAAAGCAAAGGGAAAATTGATGCAAGGTTTACCAAATACAAAGTCTGTAATAATTATGGCAATACCCATTCATTTAACAGCAGCCCAGCTTTTGGTAGACAATGCAAGGTGTATGGCAAATATAATCACTTTGCCAAGTAGTGTTAGGGCGTGTAAGCCCGAACGCAGGTTCAGACACAGTATGTTGTGTCTGAACCTGCGTCTGGCACTTACACATCTCGTGGATACAACCTCATTGAAAAGAATGAGATGCGTCTAGACCTGCGCTCCCCTGTGGCTGAACGCAGGGAAGCGCAGTTAAAAAACGCCCGTGTGTAAGGTCCCTTATAGTAAAAGCAAACTAAATGCAGCGATGGACAGCAGCAGTTAAGTCAGGAGGAGATCTGTGTGATTGCTGTCAGTAAAAGGAATGGAAGTGAAAAACAATGGAATATAGATATTGATACAAATGGTTCCCTGATTAAGTATAAAGTGGACACAGGGGCAAAAACAAACATTATCACAGAAAAAAATATGAGGAAACCTACAAATAAAAGCAAAATTAAAAAGTAAAATAGTGCTTAACGCATACAAGTCTGATATCAGTAGGAAAATGCACACTCACTCAGAAGGCAAGCAAACATGAATTTGCAGTAGTCTCTGGTAATTAATGTCCCCTATTAGGTGCACAAACATGTGAGGAGTTGGGATTGGTAAACAAATTATTTGTTGTTGAAGAATCACCACAAAGCAACATAGATATACTGCTAAGTGAATACAATGATGTGTTTACAGATCTCGGGAAACTGCCAGTTACATATGACATTTCATTAAAAGCTGGTGCAAAACCAGTTGTATAAGCCAAAAGCCATGTGCCAGTGGCATTGAGAGAAAAACTATTCAGAACTGAACATAACTGAATAGGAGAATTGTCGAACTATAAACCATACAATTTTTCTTACTGGTATATAACATTCATTAGTGCAATAAAATCTATACCCAACTGCATCAAATTTGTGTTATAAAATTCACTCATTTCTAACAGCTCTCCAGACTAGAGTCCTGCAGCATGTCAGGTACCCGCAGGTTACCAGCAAAAACCTGTGGTACCCTGCAGTTTCAGGAGCTGGTATAGACGCTGGTCAGAGGTTCTCTAGGTTTGCTGGTGGCGGATTGGGTTGCGGGTCTTCTTAATAACATGGTTTACTCTTTTTTTTTTTCTGATCCCGCCTACTTCCGAATGTGACACTTTACAATGTTTACAATGATAGCACTTCCTGATTCTTGATGGTAAGTGGGCTGCGGATCGGTTGTGGATAAGGTACTTGCGCGTCTGGTAGCTGGTCCAAGCAGGTAAGAATGCGGGTCCGGTTTGCAGGTTTTGAAAAGTGGACCTGCTCAGAATTTTACTCCAGACCAAGCATTTTCAGAATCTGAAAGTAGGAGTGTCCATTCAGCTCAGCAAAATTCACTTAGCCCCACTCATGTTCCCTCAGTTATATTTTCCCTCCCTCACCCTCTAGTTACATCATATCTGTGTGCAACACTTCTCTGTCTGTAGACAGACAAGCAATATTGAACAGCTGCATCTATGCCTCTGGTTTGGTTGACAAAGAACTGCAAAATAACTTTTCAAACTGATTGTAGAGGATCATTTCAATAGTGCTACTCCTTGTCAGAGTGGGAGCATGTATTGTTCACACCTATAATCTCCCCCAGTATTGTTTATGTCTGTAATCTCCCCCAGTACTATTCACTCCACAGACACAGACTTTGACTGCATTGTTCACCTGATCAAACCTTAGACAAGCTGCTTGAGTATGTATGAACATAAATTATATATACACACACATTTATAACAGTTATTTACATAACATACTATGTTCCCTGTGTGTTTGCCTTACTCTGCCAGCCCTACACTGCCTGTGTGCCATACTTTATGCTAGGGGTTCCTTCCTCAACCGCCAGTCCGCAGCCCAGAACCAGGCTGCAGAAAATCCCAAACTGGGCCGCCAAAATTTATCCGGCGCACCCGAATTAGACAATGACCCTCAGGTCCTTGCAAAAACATTTGCTGCTGTACCGGTCCATGGACCAAAAAAAGTTGGGGACCCCTGCTTTATGCTGAAGTTTTAGACAAGTTTATAATACATTATTTCACATTGGTACAGCTCCTCTCTGATACCCATTAAAAGAAGCATCCCTGTGTTGTTATGGCTACGATTAAAGCTATTTAAAACCAGGAGCTCCCTCCTGGTGCGGGTAGCCTAGCACTGGCGGGAGGCATTTAAAAAAAAAAAGAACTTCTGTTATCCCCACCGGAATATGGTTGGGGGATAAAATTTTTACCCAACAGGTTCCCTTTAAGTTCAGCACCAGAGATTTTTCACAGAACAATGCAGAAACTCTTAGAAGGGATTGAAGGAGTTAAAGTCTACATAGATGATATTTTATTTTGGGCCACCACAGAAGCAAAGCATGACAAAATATTTAAGTAAGTCTTACAGATACCAAAAGACAATGGACTTAAACTGAATTGTGCTAAACGTCAGTTTAAGAAACAGAAATGTTGTATCTTGGTGAAATATTTTCTCACAGTGGAGCGAAACCAGACAATACATGAAGGGCATCTTGGAATTCAAAAGTGCAAAAGAATCCTTATTTTGGCCCTCTGTAAATGAGCATATTGCTCCAGGACTTCCAAGGGAGCCCCTAATACAGAGAGAAATGCCATGTGGTCCCTGGGATACAATTGGAGTTGATATATTCATGTTGAATGGAAAGGAGCATTTGGCAATATTAGACGCATACTCCAATTATCCAGAATTTCGAAAATTAAAAAACAGCACATAATTTGAGGTATGCAAAGTACACACTTCCGCAGATATGGAATACCAAGAGAAGTAAGAACAGATAATGGTTCTCAGTATATAAGAAAAGACTTTGTAAGATTCACAGAAGAGTCTGGATTCTAGCATCAATTCAAGCCTAAGATTCCCGCAGAGTAATAGACTTGCAGAGTATGGCATAAAGATTATAAAACAGTTGTTGAAAAATGCTCTTCATTCAGGTCAGGACCCAGATGTGGCACTCAAACTACAGAGCAACAGCTGGAAGGAGGCAAATATCCAGCAGAGTTATTTCTTGCAAGATAAATACAGATAAAATTACCTGAATTGGAGCTTAAGTGTTACCACAGTGATAAGACCCTACATAAACAGTACAGACAGCAGAAACAAAACATGCGTGAGAAAAATTATGACAAAAGTACAAAAACACTTGTTGTGTTGTGATAGCCGAGGATGAGCAGAGTATAACAGGACTTTATTAGCAGGTTCATGCAGCCATTACACAACAGTAACTTCCAACTCTATCACTCTATCACCCTCAAGCTTTACAGAAAGTACTGTGTATATGAATAGTAGAAGTAATGTGCACAGTGACACCCGCAGGCCATTTGTATAAACACCACATTCCCCCTATAGTAGGAAAGCATTTGGACAAATATAATAAACAGTAACAATTAAACATTATGTATCTTAAAGCAATATATACATTCTTCACATCACATAGACCTTGGTCCATGCAAGTAGTTTTCTGATTCACTCAGTATACCTTTTAGGTTCACTGTCTTCAGGCCTATTGCAGTTGGCATTAGGAAAATGTCCTTCATCAAATTGAACATCTCCAAAGTTATATCTAGCAGGAGCAAGATGACTTGCATTCCATAAGAGTCCATCAGACAATTCATATGTTTATGGTCCTCGCTGGCATCTCACTTTAAATTTATATTGTCATTGTTTCAGTATTCCTGGTTTCTTAATTCTGACTAAATATTAAGGCTGGAAGTACACTTGTCTTGCACCATGTTTACTGTCAGTATAAGCTTTGCATTTGGTTTGTTGACGTTTGACAATGTCAGCAGTAGATGATTTTGTAGGAACAATATTTAGTGGAAGTTTGATGTCTGCAACAAGTAACTTAGTGTTTAACTGTCTATCATGTAATAATTCAGCTGGAGATGTTTGGGTTGTTCTATGGCATGTTGCTCTGTGGTTATGTTGCTCTGAGACAGCCTCGCTTATAGAGTAGGACAATCGCCTTAATTTCTGGTGTACTGTTTTTACATCTGGTCTCAACTTAAAGGGATCCATGTCAGGAAATTTTTTTTTTTTTCAAAATGCATCAGTTAATAGTGCTGTTTCAGAAGAATTCTGCATTTAATCCATTTCTCAAAAGAGCAAACAGATTTTTTTGTACTTTATTTTGAAATCTGACATGGGGCTAGACATATTGTCAATTTCCCAGCTGCCCAAAGTCATGTGACTTGTGCTCTGATAAACTTCAATCACTCTTTACTGCTGCTGTACTGCAAGTTGGAGTGATATAACCCCCTCCCTTTCCCCCACCCAGCAGCCTAACAAAAGGACAATGAGAAGGTAACCAGATAACGGCTCCCTAACACAAGATAACAGCTGCCTGGTAGATCTAAGAACAGTGCTCAATAGTAAAACCGATTTCTCACTGCGTACTATTTAGTTACTGTCACGGTCGGCACCCAATACCAGAACAAACGCCAAGCACCCTGGTCTCGGCTCGTGCTTCACCAGTAGTGTGACCGCCTTTGGCTTCGGGAGGAGCCCTCAGCTACTCAGATGCCACCTGGACTTAAACGAGAGGTGCAAGGCAAGTGTTCTGGCTGACAGTAGTAAAAGTCTTTAAGGCCGATGGTCACGGTACAGACAGCGATAGGCAGTTTCATGGTCAAACAGGCCGGGTCGAGGGGGGCAGATTGCTAGAAGTTGTCAGGCAGGCGAAGGGTCAAACCGGGTAATCAATCAGATAGGATAAGGCAGAATCGGTAGTCAGGAATCAGGCACAGGTCAGGTTACGGAGATCAGAATAGTCAATAGCCAGGCAGGGTCAAACACAGGAAACAGACGGACAGAAGCTAAACAGCACAAGGCTCAAGGCAGAGGCACCAGGAGAAATCCTATCACGGGCAATGCAAAATTGTGAAAAGCCCCTTTAAATATTTGAATTTTGGCGCCATTGCGCGCTGACGTAAACACGCCAGCGCGCATGCGCCTTTAAATTGCGGAAGTGCTGCACCATTACGTGAGTTTTCCTCACATTACCCCCCTCTCCAGGGGGGGCCACTGGACCCCCAGGCTTACCAGGAAACCGTGTGTGGAATCGCTTCCTGAGACGATCAGCCTTGATGTCATCAACTGAGACCCAAGAGTTCTCCTCAGGACCATAGCCTTTCCACTTAATGAGATATTGAAGTCTGTCTTGTACAAGGCGGGAATCGAGGAGCTCTTGGATCTCATATTCAGACTGACCTTCAACTAACACTGGGGGAGAAATAGGCAAAAGACATACATTATTAGCAGGTTTGAATAGAGAGACATGAAATGAATTGGAAATTTTCAAATTAATAGGTAGTTTAAGGCGGACAGCAGATGGATTAATGATCTCTGAGATAGTATACGGACCAATGAACTTGGGCCAAAGTTTAAGAGAGGGGATTTTCAACTTGATATTCTTAGTGGTCAACCTGACAGAGTCCCCTACCTTTTACTGAGTAGCATCCTTTCGATGTTTACCAGCAGCTACCTTCTGGGCAGAGGCAGCTGCAGAAAGAGCCTCATGCACTTGGGACCAAATTGAAGAGAAATGGCTAACTGAGGAATTGGCGGAGGGTACGGAGGAACAAAAACCTGAAAAGGAAAAGGCTTTAGGATATAATCCATAAACAAAAAAGAAAGGAGACTTCCCAGTAGAAGAATGGGAAGCATTATTGTAGGCAAACTGCTCAGGGTAAGAGCTCTGCCCATTCAGACTGATTATTAGAGACATAACTCCGGAGATATTGCTCTAGACATTGATTAACTCTCTCAGTCTGACCATTGGTTTGGGGATGGTAGGCAGTGGAAAAGGACAACTCAACCCCAACTAAAGAACAAAAAGCCCATCAAAACTTAGAAACAAATTGAACCCCCCTGTCAGAGACAATATTCATAGGAAAACCATGCAACTTAAAAATGTTCTTAATAAAAAAGTCAGCTAAAATCTTGGCAGAGGGAAGATGGGTGAGAGGAATGAAATGACCCATTTTACTGAATACCCATATCACAGTCTTTCCGTGGGAAGTGGGAAGATCATCAATGAAATCCATTGATAGATGGGTCCAGGGCCTATCAGGAATGGGTAAAGGAGATAATAAACCTTGTGAAGGTGTTCTAGAAGATTTAGACCTGTGACAGACTGCACAGGTAGTAACAAAGGCCTTAGTGTCTTGTTTATAAGAAGGCCACCAAACACTGCGGGACAGAAGAGACACAGTCTTAAAAATACCTGGGTGCCCAGCCCTCTTAGAATCGTGGACCTCTTCTAAAACTTGTCTCCTTAGCTCCTCTGCTACAAATAATCTCCCGGAGGGAGTTTCTATAGGAGCAGACACTTGGTAAGGAGACAACAAAGAAGAAAGGTCAGACGAAGCAATAACTATTTCCCGGGGAATAATGGAGGTGCACTCACTAGGTTCAGGAGGATTTGGTTCTAAACTTCTCAAAAGTGCATCTGCCTTAGTGTTTTTCGAACCAGGTCTGAAAGTTAGAATGAAATTAAATCTGGTAAAAAATAAAGCCCATCTAGCTTGTCTTGGATTTAGACGTTTGGCAGATTCAATATATAGAAGATTTTTATGGTCAGTATATACCGTAATTACATGTTTAGCCCCTTCAAGTAGATGTCGCCATTCTTCAAAGGCCCATTTTACAGCCAACAACTCCCTATTGCCAATATCATAATTAGCCTCGGCGGGCAAGAATTTTTTTGAGAAAAAGGCACAGGGGTGTACTTTGTTGGTTGCTGGTGCCTTTGCGAAAGGACTGCCCCTGCTCCCACTTCAGAAGCATCCACTTCAACAATGAAGAGTAGGGAGGTGTCAGGATGGCGTAAAATGGGGGCAGATACAAATTCCTTCTTAAGGAATTCAAATGCATGAATGGCCTCAGGAGACCAAATAGTCGGATCAGCACCCTTCTTAGTCAGATCAGTAAGAGGGGCTACAATTAAAGAAAAGTTTTTAATAAACTGTCGATAGTAATTTGTGAACCCCAAAAACCTTTGAATGGCTCGCAAGGACATAGGTTGAGCCCATTCGAGTACAGTCTTAACCTTCCCAGGATCCATTTCCAAGCCTTTGCTAGAGATATTGAATCCTAAGAATTGTACAGAAGGGACCTCGAAAATGCATTTTTCTAATTTAGCATAAAGGTTATTTTTTCTTAACCTTAGAAGTACCTCCCGGACATGATTTCGATGCTCAGATAAGTTAGAGGAGAAGATCAAAATATCATCAAGATAGACCACTACGAATATCCACAGCAGGTCCCGAAAAATGTAGTTGACAAATTCTTGGAACACTGCGGGAGCATTACAGAGACCAAAAGGCATTACAAGGTATTCGTAGTGGCCGTCCCTGGTATTAAATGCTGTTTTCCACTCATCCCCTTCTCTGATGCGGATGAGATTATAAGCACCTCTAAGATCAAGTTCAGTAAATACCTTAGCGTTTTTGACCTGATCAAATAATTCGGAGATTAAAGGAAGAGGATAACGATTTTTTACAGTGATCTTATTCAGACCCCTATAATCAATGCAAGGGCGAAGACCACCGTCTTTCTCCCCTACAAAAAAGAAACCAGCCCCAGCAGGGGAAACGGAAGGTCTAATAAAACCCCTTTCTAAATTTTCTTTAATATACTCCTTCATTGCCTGGGCCTCAGGCAAGGAAAGAGGGTATGTTCGACCACGAGGAGGGGTTGAACCAGGGACAAGATCAATGGGGCAGTCATACTGTCTGTGAGGAGGCAAGGTCTCCGCTGCCTTTTTGGAAAAGACATCAGAGAATTCTGCATAGGCTATTGGTAAACCCTCTAGCGAGGTAGTTGCCACTACTGGAGAAATACAGACCCCCTTACAAGTAGAACCCCATTGAATGATCTCCCCAGATACCCAATCAATAAGGGGATTATGGGCCTGAAGCCAAGGTAACCCTAAAATGAGGGGAGAGGAAGCACCTTCAATGAGAAAAAGGGATATCTCCTCATTATGATGGTCATTAACACACATAGATAAGAACTCCGTTTTCTTAGAGACTATACCTGACCCTAGAGGTCTTTTGTCTACTGCTAAGATTTTCATAGGAGTATTCAGGGAAATTAAAGGAATGCCATGTTTGATAGCAAAACCAGAATCCAAAAAATTACCCTCTGCCCCCGAATCCACAAATGCAGACAAAATGATTGAGCCCATAGGCCAAGACAGTTTTACCGGTATAAGAATTCTGGAGGCAAATTGGGGAGAGGAAACTC
>CM044431.1:90742117-90752161 GCA_024363595.1 Xenopus borealis
GGATAAGGCAGAATCGGTAGTCAGGAATCAGGCACAGGTCAGGTTACGGAGATCAGAATATTTAATAGCCAGGCAGGGTCAAACACAGGAAACAGACGGACAGAAGCTAAACAGCACAAGGCTCAAGGCAGAGGCACCAGGAGAAATCCTATCACAGGCAATGCAAAATTGTGAAAAGCCCCTTTAAATATTTGAATTTTGGCGCCATTGCCTTTAAATTGCGGAAGTGCAAGCCGCGCGCACACTATAGCTGGCGAGGAGGAAAAGAAGAGCTCTTTTGAGAAATGGATTTCAGTGCAGAAGTCTACTCGAGAAGCACTATTAACTTATGCGTTTTAAAAAAAACCAAAAAACATGTTTTCCCATGACAGTTTCCCTTTAACTTTGTGCACAAAGTTCTTTGCACAGCCCAGTGAAGCATTGCTTTGTAGTGAAATTTTAGACACAGGCTATGTGGCAGGCACTGGTGCTGTAGTAATGAGACCATCAACTAATTGTAGGTTTAATGCAGTAAAGAGATACCTTCCAAATATAGCAGTACCCTTATTCACACAGTAAAAGTCACATTTTTCAGTATTTGATTCAAATTGTACAGTCAATGGCAAGCAACCAAGCACAGGGATTGGATCCTTTAAGTAACTAACCAGTCTCAGGGCAGGTGCAACAAGCGTATTTATTGCAAAGTATTTCAAGGAAATATCCTTTGGTAGTATAGAAACAGCTCACCCTGTATCAAGCATCAGGTTGATGGAGTGTCTCTTGTCAGCAGAAGCAGTATTGACAATGACAGTGAATATATACTTGTCTGGAATAAATGTACCAGCTTTATCAACACTTAATACTGTAACATTTGTAGTACTGACGGCAGACCCCAGCAAAGTGAATGACCTTTGAGCATTTGCGGCACTGTACAGCTTTTGCAGGACATGAAGCATAATTTGCAATGTGTTTTGTTGAACCACAGAAAAAGAAGCAGTTTTTATTTGTATTTGATGCACGGTTTTGCAGTGAATACTTTTCCTTAGCACTGCATTTTGCCTATGACTGTGCATTATTAGGCCGCAGTGCTGGATTCGAAGTCTATACATTCCCAGCAGTTCCTTGACTGAGAGTTTTAGCCTCTTCCAATGCTGTTTCAATTTGTTTGGCAACTGTAATAGCCTTTGCAAGGGTTAAATCCTGCTCTAGGAGCAGTCTCTCTCTAATGCGATGCAGGACTGGACTGAGAATTAAAATAGGCCCTGGCATTTCAGGTACACAAGAGGCCCATCAGCCCACATAGAGGCCCAAACAGCCCCCACACGCCCACTAAACACTGACTTTCTATGGGACCTTATAGCAGCCCCTCTGGCATTTGCCCTAACCCATAAATGGCCAGTCCGGGCCTGATGCGATGTGATCCCAGGCAGTGAATAAGTAAAGCACGCTTTTTAGCAACAGAAATCTCCCCTTGGTCAGCAGCAATATTGTTATTATCAAACATATGGATCCAAGCAATAAAAGGTATGGTAGGCTCAGCAAGGTTTAGAAGAAAAGCTGCAGGTAGAAGCAGAGTATAAGAGGACTTTATTAGCAATTTCATGCAGCCATTACACAACAGTAACTTCCAACTCTATCACTCTCAATTTGTACAAAAAGTACTGTGTATATGCACAGTACAAGTTATGTGCACAGTGACTCCTGCAGCCCATTTGTATAAACACCACACACTTGAACATTTACACATTGGAGATGTTTCAATTTGTTTGGCAACTGTAATAGCCTTTGCAAGGGTTAAATCCTGCTCTAGGAGCAGTCTCTCTCTAATGCGATGTGATCCCAGGCAGTGAATAAGTAAAGCACGCTTTTTAGCAACAGAAATCTCCCCTTGGTCAGCAGCAATATTGTTATTATCAAACAATACCAGGTATGAAAAACTGCTACACCTAGGGGCAAATTTACTATTATTCCCCATAATTAGCTTGACAAAATTCGATATTCGATTAGCATTCGATCGTCAAATGCTAATAGAATAGTTTTAGGCTACCTTTTATTCGTTATTCGATCATTCGACGTTCGAATACAAATTTAATCGATCAGTCGAATAAATCATTCGATCATTCAAATAATTTGTATGATTCGAACGATCGAAGACTTCGATCGTTCGAATCCTATTCGATCAGGACTTAGACTCAGAAGCCTATGGGAGGGTTCCCATAGGCTTCTATTGCAATTCGGTAGGTCCAATCTGGCGAAGTAGGCAGTCAAATATTTTTAAAATTTTATTTTATTCGCTGATCGAATATTCGATCTTTCGAATCTATTCGATCATTCACTATTCGATGATCGAATATGCCTAATTTCCATATTCGACCAATCGAATAGATCCTACGATCAAATATTCCATCAAATTCGATTTTAATCACATGAATACATGTGAATTTAGTAAATCGGCCCCCTAGTCTCACTCAGGCAAAATAGAAGGCATTTATATAAAATCCTGAAAATACCAAGTCTAACTCATTCTGATGGCCAGCATTGTAATCTGTCAGAGAAGCCATAGGAACCAGGATTTAATTCACATAGAGCAGCATCTACCAGTGGATGCTTACTGGCCAGAGGACAATCAAGGAAAAGATGCCACTGGAAATAGGCAGTTGTCAGTAGATAACAATGAGGACAACCAGATGGACACATCAGAATCTTTTCTGAGATATCCTGTGCACATCCAAGGTACAAGAAACTCAGATCATACCACAGTTAATACACAAAATACAGCTGATAATAACCACACTTACTCATGGTGTGCAAACATGTTATGGTTGTGTTATCAAAAAAACATCAATACTAGTTGAACAATTGACACAGTCGGTTGTTTACAGTATTATAATTATAGAAAATCACCTGTACTAAGTTACAACTATTAATGTGTGTTGTTATTAGCACCATTGATGTTAAAAAAGAGAAGAATGTGTTGATAATTGTTAATGTTATTAAAGTTTGTCATATAAAAGAAAAGAATCATATAGGTGGTGCCAGTTCCTCAAGAAGCAGAGACTGAGCTGTACAGTCAGAGAGCCATGCTTCATCACTTTATTTTAATAAATAAATCGCTCTCCGCAAGACACGGATTTGTGAAACAACGTATTATTAGGGAGTATTACATAGAAAGTTCCCGGATTAAACACTCTTACATCCACTGAAGGGTTGCTATTTCATAAAATTAAAGAAGCGGAGGGTTGAGGGCTGTCATCCCTTCCAAATATCCCAGCACACTGTACAACGCTGTCGTTGTGTAAAGGTGCCCAGCCAACTTACAGTTGCAAGAAAGCTGCACAGACTAAACAAGCAGAAGATGGCGCTAGTAAGATAAGAGAATCACCCCTCATTTTCCCGAGCGTTAGGACGGAGGAGGGGTTTAAGTCACTGGGAGAAAGGAACAATTTGATAGGCAGACCGTGTGTCTCCGTTTCAATGGTTACAAGCTCCAGCCCATCACACAACGCACTGTGAGGGAACAGCTATAGAAAACAAAAGAGTTTCTCCTGTTGCTGGGAATGAAGAGCGCACGAGACTGTCTCAGCTTTTACAAAAGTCGCATCGCGTTCCCCAGCAGCTTTTGAACTCGGATTCTACCATTGCCCCAATGTCTTTCTTAGTCGTGCATGTTCTCCTGTCCCTGGGCTGAATATCTGGAGGCCGCCGGTCGCTCCTGCTAAGGAGATGCGCTTGTTTCCTTCCTGGATGCTTTTCCCTCCAGCTCCTGATCTCAGATAAGCAGTCCCATAGGAGACTGCAGGGCCACCAATACCTACTGCTTGGGCAAATTAAAGAGATCTTGAAATTATATAATACTTTCTGACATCATCTGCCATTTGCAGCCTCACTGGACCACAACCAAGGGGTAAGTCTTGGGACTGTTTCATGGATAACTATAGTTAATCGTCAGCATATTGTACACAAAATGGCTCACTTTTAGTCATTTTTGCCTTTGCTTTTTGGTCTGCCTTGAGATGCAACTGTTGCACAACAGGTCAGCATCGTTTTGAGTGCTAGACTAAAGAAGAAAATGAAAGGACACAAAAGAGTGTAGATTATTAAAACACTAACAAATTATACTTTGCTAGGACCAGGTAGCCTTGAAACAAGAAAAAAACTAAGTAATAATACAAAAAATTCTTGTAAAATGTCTTTGGTTCATATCTTTAGGCAAATGTTACTTTAATTGAAAAAATTGCTTGCATACCTTACTGGTTTGTTTATGTTGGCACTGGTCGATATTATGGTTTTCATTTTAGACAGCACAGAAGAAACTGAAGCACTTTTGCAGAGTTCTTTCAACCCTCTCTCATATGCTATCCATTTAAAGCAGTGTAACTTTTTTTTTTGTTTAGGACTAAAGCTCGCTGGTTTTATTTTGTTTCCACTATAAAAAATCTCTAGATTGGCTGTGAAATAGGTATTACACAAGCTTCATCTATTCAACTTAATGTATTTGGGTCTAAATATTAAATAAAGTTGTTACTGCATTTAATAACTGGTAAGAGTAAATCAAATCTGTTAAATTAATTTCTTTACAGTTTGCTGAATATATTAACTAGAATTATATGTATCTTTTGCACATTCCTCACAGTGGACTGAAGTGCTGAGATGCTGTTGTTAAGTGCTGTCTGGGGAATAGGAGAATATTTTTTTTCTTTCCTTACTAAAATGTGCTGTGTTGACAAGATGAGCCAATTTGTACAAATCTGCTGACTCTTTTCTTTTAAATAAATAACTATTTAAACAATTGTTGCCTGCATTTAAAAGTTCCTCCAGACAATTAACACTAACAGACTTCATTATGAAGATACAAAACTTCCAACAATGAGTTTCAGTAGTGGGGGAGAGAATGTATGCGCCCTTTAAACAAAAGTTTATTGCAAATATATTTATCTCACTTCCTTTAAATAGTATTTTTAACCCTTGGCTCCTCTACTACTAAAATAAACTACTTACATTTTAAATATGTTTTCCATAGTCACAGGAAATTGGATGTGCATGAGTAAATTTGTGGCAGGCAGAATTCACATTTGTGTGAACAGAGGACAATAATATGCTAGTGTTTTGATCTGCTCATTACCCCTATTGTTTCTTAGCTGCAGGCTGAAATCAGTGGTTCCTAAAAACAGCTGGGCTGCACACTCAGAGTAGGCCCAGTAGAAATTCATTTAGTTAAGCAACTTAAATAGCATACATTAATGTCAGTGTAAAATAATCCTACTTACAGGGTGTTAACAATATGTTTTCATAGTGTATATTAATTGTGGAAATGTATGTATTATGGAAAGTTCGTAATGCTGCAGCAAAATGCCAATACCTATGTCTCTCAGAAGACAACACAGCATGCTGCATGTGTCCATCGGCATCAGAGGCTGGGACTGTCATTTTTCTGTTTAAATGGCCTGTAATGAGTGCAGAACTACAACTGCTTCTGTTTCCAAATTTGAAATATCTTTAACTATCTGATACAGCCACTATGTGGTAAACATTAAACCTGCAGTACAAAATCCCATGACAAAAGGCAAGGTTTGGAATACTTTCCATGGCTCATTAAATACCTTGCAGTGCGTAGATGGCATTTTTACCGAATGGCAAATGGCATTTTGTCACATGACAGTATAAAGTTTCAAACTCCTCCCAAGACCGCTGCAGTTTATAGTCTGTGCAAGATCAAAGACACATTGTGAGAACTCAAGGTTTTTTAAAAAGTTGTTTTTGTAATTCTGATTTAGTTTTGGTCTCCATTTCTACTGCTGCTATATAGCCTGGGAGGCTTTGATGTTATTTTAAGGCAACAAGTGGCTGCTTTTGAAGTTTAAGTAGAGTGAAAAATGTGTAATCCACTTTTCATTTCAATAAGTTCTCTTTGTGACTGTGTCAGAGAATTGTGTAATGTAATTAAAATTTTTTTTTAATTTGCCAGGGTTAGTAGCTGTGGGAAATAATTGACCTTTGCTCTCCCTGCCTAGTCCTTTTCTAAGTAGAAGAGCAATAAGAAAGTGTACAGGAAGTAATTGGAATGTGAATGAGAATTTGCTTTATGCTTCAAATCACACATGCAGGCAATACGAGGTTACGAAAAACATGGACATTTTGTCATAATGAAATCTGTTAGTGTGTAGTCTTTGAGTCAAAATAATGAATCACTGGCATGCTGTATGTAAATATATATTTCAGGATGCAGAAAGTGGATAAATGGAACTTCCAGTGTATTTCTGCAGAGCATGGCACTGGTTAACTTTTCCCGCTTTGCATGACAATCTGATTACCATTTTCCCAACAGCATGGAATGCAGTGAGCCTTTGTTCTGTGGAATGTAGAACTGGTCTTCAAGTCTAGATATCTACCAGTTCAGAGCTAATCTGTATTAATGGGAAGATAAGAATCAGTGTTGTTTAAAGCCTAACAACAAACAAGACAATGAATGCAGCTAGAATGTTTACTTCCAAACTAATGTTAAGCCGGCCATAGATGCAAAGATCCGATTGTACGATTCAAGGGAACTTAACTTTAATATACTTTATGCATTCAGTAACAGTGCTGCTAGTATAACTTTATCGCCACAAACCACATTGTGCCTCCTAGAGCCTTGGTTTTTAATATTTATGTGTTTTAGGGACACGGTCCCGCACTGCTTCTATGCATTTTTGGAACAGTGTGTCCATGTGTGTGCGTCTGATATAAGGCATTGTGTGTGTTTTTTCTTATAGAATTGTTACAAATAAAAGTTAAGTTTTACATTACAATTTCACTTTTGTCTGAACTGGTTAGCTAGAGGTGTAGTGCATCTGTCCTAATTAGTAGGTCACTGCACACACTTCAATTTCCCTTTTTTTCACTGGTGTGGACTAACCCTTAAACGGAAACTGTCATGGGAAAACATGTAAAATGCATCAGTTAATAGTGCTGCTCCAGTAGACTTCTGCACTGAAATCCATTTCTCAAAAGAGAAAAGAGAAATCTGACATGAGGCTAGCTATTTTGTCAATTTCCCAGCTGTCCCGGTCATGTGACTTGTGCCAGCACTTTAGGAGGGAACTGCTTTCTGGCAGGCTTTTGTTTTTCCTTCTCAATGTAACTGAATAGTACGCAGTGGGTTTTACTATTGAGTGCTGTTCTTAGATCTACCAGGCAGCTGTTATCTTGTGTTAGGGAGCTATTACCATTGTTCTGTTGTTAGGCTGCTGGGTGGGGGAAAGGGAGGGGGTGATATCACTCCAACTTGCAGTCCAGCAGTAAAGAGTGATTGAAGTTGATCAGAGCACAAGTCACATGATTTGGGGTAGCTGGGATTGACAATATGTCTTGCCCAATCTCAGGTTTCAAATTGAAATATAAAAAAATCTGATTGCTCTTTTTAGAAATGGATTTCAATGCAGAATTCTTCTGGAACAGCAATATTAACTGATGCATTTTGGAAATTTTTTTTTTTTCCCATGACAGGATCCCTTTAAGGTCTGTTTAACAAAAAGCAGGCAGATTGCAGTTACCAGAGGCACATGGTTGCTTACTATTAGGGTAAAGACACACGGTGCCAACTGTGGGAGACAAATCGCCTCTTCCATGGGCGATTATCTTCCCCCTCCCCTCTTCCTTCCTGCCAGCGATTTATATTGTAGCCGGCATGAAGGCAGTTGGGGTAGATTAGTTGCTAGTGGAAGAGGTGATTTGTAGCCAGGTGACTAATCTCCCCCAGATAGCACCGTGTGTCTCTACCCTTAGGGCAAGGCCAGACGGGGAGATTCAGGGGAGATCTGTCGCCTGGCGACTTATCACCGCGACGAATCTCCCCGAATAGCTAGCTAGCGCTGCGCACCCGCTAGGCATAAAGTCGCCTGCGCTTGTTCACACGCAGCGGCGCGATTTTAAAAGGCAAGGCAATTTTGAGCGACTTTTAAAATCGTGCCGCTGCGTGTGAACAAGCGCAGGCGACTTTACGCCTAGCGGGTGCGCAGCGCTAGCTAGCTATTCGGGGGAGATTTGTCGCGGCGATAAGTCGCCAGGCGACAGATCTCCCCCGAATCTCCCCGTCTGGCCTTGCCCTTATATTACATCGGAATCTGCTTCCTCTGACAGATATCCTCCATTGTGTCCCAAAAATCAGTGTGATTGATATATACAGGGTGTTATTTATTAAAATTCAAATAAAACCTCCAAAAAAGATTTTTTTTTCACTAGAAAACTCAGATTTTTAAAGGTAAATTTTCGAGATTTATTTTACCCCGATATTGCAAAAAGCCCAAATCCGAAAATTCTCCTTTTGAGACTTGATGAGGTCCTGTATAAATCAATGGGATAAACTTGATAAAGGGCCGGGAGCAGGTCAGAAACATTTTTGAATTTGGAACCTTTAACGGTGCTGTGTTATACATTGGAGTCTGGAAATCCAATTGATCAGTGGACCACGGGACATGTACATTGGTTTGTTGAAAGGAATTGATCGTTGATTGTTTTTAAAATATGAGATATATTCAGATTTTAATAAATAAGTTTGATCACCAATTTCCCCTTCAGGAATTGTTCAGCATAAAAACCGGGTAAATAGATAGGCTGTGCAAAATAAAAAATGTTTCTAATATAGTTAAATAGCCAAAAATGTAATGTATAAAGTCTGGAATGACTGGATGTCTAACATAATATCCAGAACACTACTTCCTACTTTTCAGCTCTCTTGTTTTCCACTGACTGGTCACCCTGGTAACCAGGCAGTAACCAATCAGTGACTTGAGGGAGGGCCACATGGGCTGTTGCTTTTGAATCTGAGCTGAATGCTGATGATCAATTGCAAACTCACTGTTCAGTTATGTCCAATGTGGCCCCTGTCAAGTCGCTGACTAACTCAAAGTTAAAGAGCTGAAAAGCAGGAAGCTGGATTCTGGCTATTATATTAGACATCCAGTCACTCGAGCCTTTATACAGTACATTTTTGGCTAACTAACTATATTAGAAAAATTTTTTGTATCAGTTTTTATTTTTACACTGAACTGTTCCTTTAAAAGATCGCATAGATCACCCATCAGATTTTGATGTTTTGACAGTAGAGAAAATAGTAGTAGTTCTTAAATGGAACTGCATAATACCACATATATTCCAAAGAAAACAGCAGCACTCCGGTGGTAATGAAAAATTGAAAATACTTTACTGTAATACTTTGTGGGGTGTCTATTTTGTAAGCTTTTAGAGCTGTTACACTACCATCCTGGGCCCATAGAATATTGTAGGCAAGAATGTACTTTAGGTAAGAATAATCGGGACCTAGGGTTTTCCAGATAACTGATCTTTGGTAATTTGGATCTTCATGCCTTAAATCTACTAGAAAATCATCTAAACATTAAATAAACCCAATAGACTGGTTCTGCTTCTAATAATTGTTAATTATATCTTAGTTGGGATCAAGTACAAGGTACTGTTTTATTATTACAGAGAAAAAGGAAATCATTTTTGAAAATTTGGATTATTTCAATAAAATGGAATCTATGGGAGATGGCCTTCTTCGGTAATTTTGAGCTTTCTGGATAACAGGTTTCTGGAAAATGGATCCTATACCTGTATACTTTTTTTCTAGTGATTTTATGGAAAATACCATATTTCATATTGAAGCTTTGTTTTGTAATCATTATAACATGTTTGTATTAATTTATTCTTTCAGAAGTCAGCAATACCCCCATAGAACCCATGGAAAGCCTCCAGTCCTATCAAGTGGCACTAGTGACAACACAGCATTTATTTTGTCCTATAGTTAAACATTTTCTTTGCTTCCTCATCAGGTGTCCTGTATTAAGCTTTCTTTGACCTGTTCTCTAAGCAAAGCACTATTTGGTCTATTTTGTTTAATAGAGCATTCACTGATGCATCATCTGATCTGCCCCTTAAAGCCCTACCCAAGAAAAGATTTATATTTTATGTTAAAGCATGCTTTCTAGAGATGTTACAGAATTTTGCATGGGCACATTTACTAAAGGAAGGCATTTTTCCACTAGATGACCAGTGGACCAGTATATGGACTGTTTTTTTTTTTTTTTT